>JASCZW010001958.1:0-120463 GCA_034211315.2 Aedes japonicus
TTTTCGAGTAATTTTTCTCGCAGTTCAGAATGGGACTAATTAGAACTGTAGAAAGTATCTGAAAAAATCCATATGTTTCTGGAAGGTATTTAGATGTCAATTTCTGAAAAAAAAAGGAGTGATTGCCGCGATGTTCATGGGAAAACTTACTTAAAGCTCAGGAGGAAACTTCTCAAAGAGAAAATTCCCGGAAGAAACTCCCAGAAAGTTGAGTTGGATCTTCCCAGAAGTGCTAGAGAGCTTTCCCGAAATTCAGAAGGGAAAATTTCAGAATAAGGATTTCTCGAAGTTCAGGCAGAAAACTCCCCAAAGAACAGAAAAAAAAGTCCAGAAGCATTGGGAGTACTTCCTAATAGTTTGAACAAGACTATCTCAGAAGTTCAGGGAAAACCTCCCCGAAGCTCAGTAGAAAACTTCCCAGAAGTTCGGAAGAGAACTTCTCAGCATTTCAGGAAGAAACTTCCAACAAATTTATATATTTTTTCTAAGAAATTCTGGAGAGAGCTTTCTCAAAGTTATTGAGGAATATTCTTCGCAGCTGAAGATTGAACTTTTCAGAAAGAATAAGCTAAGGAAAAAATTTCCCCGAATTTCGCGAAGAAACTTACCATAGAGAACTACTTATAAGTTCAGAAAAAAATTCTCAAAAATGTTAGAAACAAACTTCTTGTAATTTTAGGAAAAAACTTCCCTGAAGTTCAGAAAAGATCTTTTCGGAAGTTCAGGAGGAAACATACAAAAAATTCAATAAAATTTTTCAAGAAATTCTGGAAAGAGCTTTTTCAAAGTTTTCGAGTAATTTTCCTCGCAGTTCAGAATGGGACTAATCAGAAGTGTAGAAAGTATATGAAAAGTTACCAAATGTTTCTGGAAGGTTAGGTGAGGTTGTTAGATGTCAATTTCTGAAAAAAAATCAGGAGTGACAGCCAAGAAGTTCATGGGGAAACTTAACTAAAGTTCTGAAGGAAACTTCCCAGAATTTTAGCAAAGAGCTTTGCAGAAGATGAGGATAGAGCTTCTTTGAAATTCAAGAGATAATAATACTCGTAATCCTTCGTGTCTTCGGCCGAGAAATCAAGGCAACCATACAAACCGTCAAAAACTACCTCCACTTAATGGAAGTCCTTGAGTGCAGGTCCAAGCCAGCCGTCTCGGAGCAGCAGTCTTCCTCCTGAACTTCACCATATTCAGGATGTTCTAGGTCAATTAGGCCTCAAACTCATATTTTCCATATTTATATTTATACTAGCTGAACCCGGTGCGAGCCTTGCTACGCATGCAACAAAATGAATGAAAATTTAATAGAATCTGCTCATTTATGTTGTTTTTGTGAATGCATCTGGTTAAAATATTTTCGTTTACTAATGTAATTTCTGAAAAAAAACAAAGATTTATGTTTTTAATTAAACTTTTGGATCGGTAGTTTCTATAGGTCTTTCTTTCTGCGTAGAAGCATTTCATTGACAAAAAAATGTATCATCAAACGAAGCCGTATCCTGTCAGTTTGAATGTAATTTTCCCTTGCATAACCTTTGATCAACTTCTTGTGCATAATGTAGCACTGAGAGTAACTCAAGCATCCCCCATTCTTAGCTAAGCAAGGGTCAAACTTCTATCAGTACATGCATCTTACCCTAGAAATACACATTTTGAGTTTAAGTTGCATGGATAATTCTCCTGTTTGGTTCCAATTTCTGTTTCGTTTGTTTGAGAGGCCCCCCCCCCCCGTCCCACCAGAGAGATGAGGTCTCAAACCACCTTAGAAAGAAATCTTGTCTAAAACTCCCCACATGCCAAAGTTGGTTCCATTTGCTTGATTAGTTTTCGAGTGATGTGGCAATTTGTGTTTCACTGGTGTGGGAGCACCCCCTTCCAGATAAGGGAGGAGTCTCGAATTATCATAAGGACCTTCACCGACTCCAAAAATCCCAGCATAAAAAATCCGGACAAATTTTCCGGCCATACTGCATACAAATTTGCATAGCAGTAGGCATAGTTCTCATGTTTGTTTGAAATTTGTGTTTCATTTGTATGGGGACCCCCGCTTTTCAGAGAGAGAGGAGGGGCTTCAAACTACAATAAAAACATTTCTTGCCTTCAAAAACTCGCCTATACCAAATTTGGTTCCATTTGCATGATTAGTTCTCGAGTTATGCAGGAATTTGTTTTTCATTTGCATGGGAGCCCCCTTTTCTATAGGCGAGAGGGGTCTCGAACTATCATAGGATACTTTTCCAAACCATAAACCCCTGCATACAAATTTCCATGGCAGTAGGGATAGTTCTCATGTTTGGTTGAAATTTGTATTTCATTTGTATGGGAGCCCCCCTTTCCAGAGGGTGGCGGGGTCTCAAGAAACCATAGAAACATATCTTGTCTCCAAAAACTCCCACATGCTAAATTTGGTTTCCTTTGCTTGATTAGTTCTCGAGTTATGCAGAAATGTGTGTTTCATTTGTATGGGAGCCCCCCCCCCTTTCCAGATATGGGAGGGGTTCCAGACTATCATAAGAACCTTCTACGACCCCAAAAACCACTCCACGCAAAATTTCACACCGATCGGTTCAGTAGTTTTCGATTCTATAAGGTTCAGACAGACAGAAATTCATTGTTATACATATAATAGCTGCGTCCGGTGCGTGCGCTGCTACGCTTGCAACTAAATGAAGGGAAATTTATTATTACTGGCATCTTTATGGTTTTTTTTTATCTTCAAAACCCCCCACATGCCAAATTTGATTCGATTTGCTTGTTTAGTTCTCGAGTTATGAAGCAATTTGTGTCTCATTTGTATGAGAGCCTCCCTTCCTGAGAGAGTAGGGGTCTCAAACAATCATAAGAACCTTCTCCAGCCTCAAAAACCTCTTTATATAAATTTTCACGTTGGTCGGTTCAGAACTTTCCGAGTCTATAAGGGTCTGACAAACAAACAGACAGACAGAAATTCATTTTTATGCATATAGAAATCTAGCCTCCAAAAACCTCCATATGCTAAAAGTGGTTTGATTTACTTGATTAGTTCTCCAGTTATGCAGAAATTTGCTTTTTATTTGTATGGGAGCCCCCCCCCCCCTTTCAAAATGGAGAGGGGTATTGAACTTCCATAGAAATATTTCTTGCCTCCAAAAACCTCAACATGCCAAATTTGGTTTTATTTGCTTCATTGGCTCTCGAGTTATGCTAAAAATTATGTTTCATTTTTATGGAAGTCTCTCCTTTCAGAAGGCGGAGGGGTCTCAAACCACCTTAGAAACATTTGTTTCCTTCAAAAACCTCCATTTGCCAAATTTGGTTCCATTTGCTTGATTTGTTCTCGAGTTATGCAAAAATTCGTGTTTCATATATATTAGAGACCCCTCTTTCAGTGAGCGGAGGAGTCTCAAACCACAATAGAAACATTTCTTGCCTTCGAAAAACTCCACACGCCAAGTTTGGTTCCATTAACTTGATTAGTTCTCGAGTTATTCAGAAATTTGTGTTTCATTTGTATGGAAGCCCCCCCTTTGGCCCATTCGAGATGACAGAGGAGTCTCAAACCTCTATAGATACATTTCGGTCCTCCAAAAACCTTCAGATGTCAAATTTGATTCCATATGCTTGATTAGTTCTCGAGCTATGCACAAATGTGTGTTTCATTTGTATGAGAGGCTTCCTCTTACAGAGGGCGGAGGGGTGAAGAGTCACCTTAGAAATATTTCTAGCCTTTAAAAATCTCTACATGCCAAATTTGGTTCCATTTGATTAGTTCTCGAGATATGTAGAAACTTTTGTTTCATTTATATGACAACCCCCCCCCCCTCCCAGAGAGAGAGGAGGGGTCTCACACTATCGTAGAAACAATCATTGCCTTTAAAATCCCCGCATGCCAAATTTGGTTCCATTTGCTTTATTAGATCTAGAGTTATGGAGAAATTTAAGTTTCATTTGTATGACAGCACCCCTCCTAGGAGAGGGGAGGGGTCTCAAACCACCATAGAAAAAAAAATTGTCTCCACAAAACCCCACATGCAAAATTTGGTTCCATTTGCTTGATTAGTTCTTGAGCTATGCAGAAAATTCTGTTTCATTTGTATGGGAGCCTCCCTTTTTAGAGAGGGGAGGGGTCTGTGACTACCATATAAACATTTATTGCCTCCAAAAACTTCCGCATGCTTAATTTGGGTTCCTTTGCTTGATCAGTTCTCGAGTTATGCAGAAATTTGTGCTTCATTTGTATGGGAGCCCCCCTTTCCAGAGAAGGGAGGGGTCTCAAACCATCATAAGAACCTTCTCCGGCCCCAAAACCTTTTCCATACAAAATTTCACGCTGATCGGTTCAGTAGTTTTCGAGCCTATTAGGTTCAGACAGACAGACAGACAGACAGACAGACAGACAGACAGACAGAAATTCATTTTTATATATATAGATTTTCCAGATAGAAAAATTGAAGTAGAACTAATTCTCCGAAGATTGTGTACACTTGTATTCAGTCTATTATTTTATATGGCCATTTTTTTTTGGGGTCATGACCGCTTAGGTTAAAACACTGTTTAAGACAAGGCGTAACATTTATGATTTTTTCAATAAAATTTGGCCCGAAATCAGCATTGTTTGTAGAAATATTTCCGATCGATTGATACCAACATTTTTAAAAATCTTTTGAGAAATGACTAAGATATTGACGCTTAAAACCTGACCAATTTTCGTAACGATCGTAATGCGATTTATTTTGAAAATTGTACCCCAGTACAGAAAACAAAGACGTGGTCCTACGTTAAAAATTCTGCACAAGAGTGTTGAGAATTCGTCTATTTAACAACATGACATAGAAAATCACTTGGAATTTCTCGGTCGACAGTAAGCAGATTTCTAAAACACTTCCGGGTTAGGCTGACGGTTCATTGGAAACCAGGATGCGGCAGTTAGCGAAAGGACAACTTTAAATTGCAGAGGAATGTAGTGCCCAGAATTTTATCCGCAATGTGGCTTTCTATTCGCAATGTGGCCAAAATATGTCAAAATGTCAAAATGTCATATTCTTTCGTACAAAAAGTGAAGAAGGCAGCATGATATGTTCAAGCCTAACAAGACTTACAACCCCGATCCCGAACGACAAGTACTGCACAAAAATCACGAGTACGTAAACAGTACGACAGATGCTCATACAAATCTGAATGTGTAGTAATGGACGATGAAACGAACGTCAAAGCTAACTTCAAGCAGCTTACTGGTTTTGAGTTCATTGCCACATTAGAACAGGCAATGTCGACATTTACTTTAAGGCCAAAAACATGTCGAATTTCGCTAAAAAATATATGCTGTGGCAGGCTATATGTAGCGGTGGATTGAATAGTATTCAAAGTCTTCGACAGGTACGATAGATTAGCTAGCGTACATCGAAAAGTACTTAAAGAAACGGCTACTACCTTTCATCCAAATACACACATGTTCTGTGTTATTTTGGCTTGGTTTGGCGTGTTGCCATTATGGAAAAGTGGCTCAGGAGTTTTATGCGGAAAAGAACGCCAACATTGTGTCGACTGCAATCATGAAAAACATCCCACAACTTCGACTAATCATAAGGTATTGAGCAATAGTCAAGCGAAGTTTTGGTAAATCTAAAATCGAAAAATGTGCTAAGAAGGGGCAAAAGACTTCCAACCAAGTGATCGAGGGCACTGTGCAAAACATTATGATGGAATTGAACGAAAAGTTCGAGCATTAGGAGATAACAAGTCCGAATAATAGTTCTTTGATGTGTATGTATCGTCAATGTAACCCTTGCTATGATCTTTTCTTTCTGCCCTGTAATTGTTGTTTTTTGTATTCTTTCAATGCTCGGAGTGACGATTATGAAGAAATTTGTCAGAAGCAGATAATTTTCCATCAACATGAGAAGCTCTAGGAGTGGACAGTAATTTAGTGCTAGATCAAAGAGAAATGAAGAGAAAGTATTGTTAATTATGTTAGAATATGGAAGGCTGTAAAATTAAAAGATGAAAGTTGAAAACGAGCAGAAGGGCATTTGAACGGTAGTTTGCGATCGAGCACACATACTCCCGCAGCGCGTACTACCGTTCAAATCCGCTCGTTTTCAACTTTCATCTTTCAATTTCACAGCCTACCGTACTCTTACGCAACTATCAATGCTTTCTCTTCATTTCTTTTTGTTCTAGCAATAAATTACTGTCTTTTCCTAGAGCCAGTCATGTTAATGGGAAATTATCTGCTTCTGACAAATTTCAATTTTTTTCTTGTTTTAAATGTGAATTTTTCTTTGGCTGGATTTTGCTGTGCGCAAGCTTTAGAATATGTGAAATAAATGCAGGTTTTCCTTCAGTTTTTGTAATGCTATTGTTGGAGGCTTCATAGCGCAGTCGTTAAACGCGTTGGTTCACCAATCGAGAGGTCAAGAGTTTGGTTCCTGATACAGTCGAATGTATTTCCGGATGGGAGATTCGTTTGACTGTCTTGGAGCTAGCCGTTTCGTTGTTCTCGCCACAAGTGTGTAAAAGTTTCAAAGAACTAATTTCAGCGGTAGGAAATTGCGTACGGCATAAACCCTAGCAGCACACTTGTTGTAAATCAGTTAAATTTACTTGAATGTAACTCAATTAAGTCAAAATCTAGTTACTTCAACCAATTTTGGCCGTTTTGTATTGCTTGGGAAGGGTATCCCACTTCAAATTGCAACACGAAAACAAAAATGCTGTAGAAAATTACCCATTGAGTATTTTCTATTAAAAATTTGGGTCAGCTGTCAGTTTTTCGAAAATTGAAAAAAATGGCGATACCCAAAAAGCAATTTCGCGAATTGATTTTGCGCAAGAACCTGGAAAATCCTCAACTCTCTCATCGGGACATCGGAAAACAACTCGGAATCGTGCAGTCAACGGTGAATCACGTGATTAAATTTTACTACGAAACTCTGAGCATCGAACGGAAGGAGAAGTGCGGTCAGAATGGATGTTCTATTAGTGATCAGGATCATAAGCGTGTCGCAAAAGTGGAATGCCAATGCTTCGGACAGGGATGTGGCCAAAAAGTTGAGTCTGTCCAAGTCTTTTGTTTAGAGAGCCAAGGACCGGCAGGAACTGCATACGTTCAAAGAGCAGAAAGCTCCAAAGCGTGACGAACGGCAATATATGGTGGGAACGTCACGGGTTCGGTAACTGTATTCCCAGATGCTATTGAAGCCTGATTGTCGCATCATGCATTATGAGACTTACGTAAAGGCGGACTTCCAACAGCTTCCGGAGCTACTGTTCTTCAACACCAAGCACAAGTTTGGTGTTCCGGAGCAAGAAAGGAAGCACAGACTTTCCAAGTTTGCCAAGAAATACATGATTTGGCAATGGATTTGCTCATGTGGCAAACGGAGTGCAAAGTTCGTGACTACCGGGGGACTGTAAACGAATAAGTCTACCTTAAGGAGTGTCTAAGAAGCGTCTGCTTCCTCTGTTAAAGCAACACGAGGTATCTACGTCTTCTGGGCGGATCAAGCTTCGTGCCACTATTCAAATGTTGTCCAAGAGTGGTATTAAGCCAGGTTCACTTTCGTACCCAAGGACATGAACCCTCCTTACGCATCGGAACTATGACCCATCAAAAAATACTGCGCAGGCTATGAAGCAGGCATTCTAAGGAGGCCAAATCTGAGGAAGACATGAAGATAAAGTGGGTTTCCGTACAGAAGACGCTGCAGCCAGTTGTTGTTTTGAACCTAATGAGTGTATTGAAGCATAAGGTGATGCAATTTGATGTGGGACACCCTTCACCCGCCAAATAGAAGAAGAACTATGCTGCTGCAAATAACCTAGCTTTTGATGTCAACCAAAGTCTCCATAAAACGCATTGATCAAATTTCAATACCTTCATTTGACATTGAACTACTCCGCAGCCCAGTCAAGAGCAAACATGGTATCAATGTCATCAGATCTCATTGAAATTCAATTGCCCAGTCTAAATGAAACCACCAGCTCGAAAATGGTTTAATTTCAAACCATCTCTAACTCATTAACACATTTACACATAAATGAAATCAAAACCTGTTTCTCCTGGTGTTTCCGCCTGCCTCCCACGTCACGTCATTAGTGTGGCAAAACAACCGAAAATCACCAGATATGATCATCGCCACCATCGTATGTTTGATTACCGTTCCACTTTTCCAGAGTCAAGAGCGCGTGCACAATTTATTGGTACACGGTTTTGTGGCCATTTTACAGACCGAAAAGTCAGCATAAAAGAGCCAAATATTTATAGCTGTATACGGTAAGGTACGAATCACTAAAAAGCGCGCACACATGTACTGGCCGCAAGAGACCCGTTAAAAATTACACTCGTTACCACCCGCATATCTAATCGGCCTTCCACCCGGCACCGCTAAATAGACCGCAAAAAGGTGATCATCCACTCGCCACCATTGGGTGGATTTTGGTGATTCGAACGACCGTGTGGAACAGAATCGGCGAACCTCGAAAATGACCATGTGTGCGTGTGTGTAAGTGCGTTTTTTTTTAATTTTCGCCTGTTCTCGTTGTCGGCGCCATGCTTACCAGTGCAAGGTAAAGAAAAGTTTAAATCGACGTTGTTTTGCTAAAGTTTGTAAAATAATGCGTATAATTTAACATAATCATACTTTTTTTTACACACCAGCAGAAAACTTCTGTTTCCCGGAACAGTTTCAGTTTCGTAGTTCCAAGGCTTCACTTTGCGGTTCAATTAATTCATGCAATCATCCACCACCCAAACTCAAATAAAAAGAAAACTGCCAGGTTCCGCTACCCAAGAGAGAGAGAGAAAAAAACAAATAAAGTTATATAAAACTCCAGCAAGTGTGTGATAATGATGTGGAAACATTATGATTCGAATTTCGAGACTCCTACCCAACCCGCCCGGGGATAATTTATGCCCCTCCATCGCAACTGAAAGTCCATATCATTGCAAGTGAAAGCCTCGGTTTCAAAACTTAATGCCACGACTCTATTAACCCCGGGAGAGAAAATTTCCACCGTCTGCAACTCATTGCGATTGCTCGATTTTCGTCTTCGCCAAAGCTTTTCCGTGTTTTTATTTTGCCGGTTGGAAGGATTCCGAAATCCACACCGAAATGATTGAATGCATGTTTTTCGCAACCACGCGCTTTCGAGGGGTGAAGGGAGAGGAAAAATCCGGAGTAAAATAAACTGATGTGGTGAGGAAAAGTAAGAAACACGCTCAACAAAAAGATGAAAAAGGATAAACGAAAACAAAAACAGAAACAATTATAAAACGTCAAAGCAAATTGTAAAACCACTCTTTCTCTCTGGATTGCTAACTTGGTTCTGTTTGATGATTTGATTACAATTACTTTGCTATTATTGTTGAGGGCAGGATATTTTGTAATCTCTAGCTAGTCGTTTTTCTTCTCTCGCTCGTCGGACGAGGGGATGTGCGTGCTTATGTGTTCTCCTTTGACGGTGGTCGAGGTTTGATTCCCGCTCGATCGTGATATTTTTTTTCTGTTCTTCGTGATCAGAAGCGTTTAGGTGTTTCTTGTTTGACATGCACACCGAAAACTGCTTTCGATCTCGGGTTTGTTTTTCTTTACTAGTTTCTTATACTAGGATTAAACGTTAGGTGGGTAACTAGGTGCTGAAATAATAATAATAACAATAATGGTTGAGAGCATTAATAACATTCTGAACGTGATTACGCAGTGGATGCAGTTGATGTTACAGTGAATCAATCGTGGAAGTAGATGTCTGATTTAAGTGCCAAGTTTACCAAGTTATGTTACAGTGCATGGTGAAAAAAAATCCATCGAGCGGTATTCTAATTAGTCCTCGATATCTTTACAAATCAATAACAATTATGTTACACGTTTTGGACATATTTGGGTGTCATTCATTAGATTCAGTTCAAAAGTTGGAATATACACGTTCATTTCAGCCTACTACTTGTGAAAAGTAAAATAAATTTGTGTTTGCGGGATGTCAGTTAAAAAAAACGATTAGGGGAAAAAAATTCTCCGTGTACATCCAATTGACTAACCTCTTGTTAATCATGCTTTTAAGATTCCTTTGTTTACATCCATCACAAATCATAGCTACAATTGTGAGAAGTAAGCGTGACTCAAGTGACGAGTTTTTTAAGAATCGATCATGAGAGGAAGTAACACTTCAAATTCGAAATATTATCGCTCAAAAATATGGTCAAAAAATCCCAGCGGAATGTTGCCGAAAACTGTGCCGTAGTGTTCTGTGGTGCAGTTTGAACAATTGTTTTGAAATACCGAGTGCTTGGAAGTATCGCAGATCGAACTGGACGTGGACCTAATCGTATGTCCGTTCAACGAGCAGACACTAGAATCATCCGAGAAATTAAGAAGGATTCGTTTGATACCATCCTTGCCCTCAAAGGAAAGCAGAGCTTTTCGATATCCAATCGTACAGTTCGATTTTGTTGCAACACCTTACTCCTTCGAAAAATTGCATTCTCCAGAACAATAATACTTTGATTAAAGGTGGATCTTTACTTTTGCTGGTCACTGGGTCACTGAAAAAAGGGGTTTTTATTAAATACTTATTGTCTGACGAAATTTTTCGTCATTTTATAGCAAATTTTTGCGGAAAACGAGAGAAATAAAGCCTATCCACGTTAAATTGCGGACATCTAAAGGTTGTACGGAATCAAATTGCACCACTTTTAAATGGTTGTAACTTTTTACCCGTTGGGTATTTTCAATTGAAATTTTGGATGGAATTCGTTCACGCTGTGTAAGTTTCACTAGCAGATGTGCAATTGTTGCGAAGATGAAGTTGGAAGCACAGCAGCGGCGCAAAGAAATTTTGCGCACGTACCTCGAAAATCCGGATCTTTCTCATCGTGCCATCAGCCGGAAGCTGGGAATGGTACATTCTACGGTGTTTCGTGTTTTAAATCAGTACCACGAACGTTTGACCATCGATCGGAAAGGAAAAACAGTAGCAAAAAGGGATTTCCGTATAGTGTTAAGGATCACAAGCGAGTAGTTCAAGCTTTCCAGAGGAATCCCAACAGTTCAGTTCGAAATGTGTCGAAGAAACTGAATCTAACCAAAACTTTCGTGCAAGATACGAAAACACGGGAAGGACTACACAAGGACAAAGTCAAAAAGGCGCCTAATCGCGATTGAACGGCAGAATACCGTAGGTAAAACACGTGCACGGAAGCTCCACACCCAGATGTTGACGAAACCACATTGCCTCGTTATGGATGATGAGACGTAAAAGAGGCCTTCCGGCAGCTTCCGAGGCTCCAACTTTTCACTGCTCATCATAAGTTCGATGTCCCTGAGGACGTTAAAAAGCGGTAGATGTCATAGTTTGCCAAAAAAATATATGATTTGGCAAGCAATTTGCTTGTGTGGAAAGCGGAGCTCTCCATTTGTGACAACTGGAACGGTCAATGGGCAGGTGTATCTAAAGAAATGCCTCTTAAAGCGTGTACTTCCTCTTCTGAGGTCACACGATGGTCCTACGATTTTTTGGCCGGATTTAGCCTCGTGCCATTACTCAAAAGAGTTTTTGGAGTGGTACAAGGCTAAGGAGGTAAATTTCGTGCCGAAGCATCTCAACCCCCCGAACGCACAAGAGCTGCGGCCAATTGAAAAGTACTGGGCCATCATGACACAAGCACTTCGGAAGCATCCTAAGGAAATGAAATCGGAGAAAGATATTAAGAAAAAATGGATTGCCACACAAAAAAAACTTGATCCAAATGTTGTACAGTACGTTATGAGTAGTTTAAAGTAGAATGTTACTGCATTTGGATATGGAATTGAAATTGAATAAAACAAGCATGGGAAATATTCATAAACATGTTTTGTTTTACTCCCTGAAAGTTTGATGATGAATGGTTGAACGGGCGAGTTTTGCCGAATATTTGAGTGTGTCGCAATTTGATTCCGTACACCCTTTATCTTTCAGTGTAGATTTTGTATTATTTCCATATACCCGAAGAGGCATTTGATATGGCAGGCCATATGTAGTCGTGGTCGAAAATCTAAAAGTATTGTTTCTACCGGCGCTATCAATAAAGATGTGCACGAGAAAAAATGTCTGCAAAAGCGGTTGCTGCCGTTTATCAGAAGCCACGACTCTGCAGCTCCGTTTTGGCCTGATTTGGCCTGTTGTCACTATGCGAAATCTGTCCTGGGATGGAATAAGGTACCAGAGGTCAAATACGTGTCAAAAACAGTCAATCTATTAATCTGTCCAGAGATTTACATCTTAAGCAACTGTTTCTAATGTCGATTATTGTGAAATAAACAATTATTTATTGTTATTGTGAAATAAACAATCTCCATTATTGTGAAATAACCAATCGGTTTTGTTGAATTATGTGTAAATTTGTTTTTGCTGCAATTATTTTGGTGTCCGAAATATAACGTGGACAGGCTTTAGTGAAGATGGATCGAATATTGAAAAATATTTTTTAAAAATGTTTTTGATACTCTTATTCAGTTTTCATGCCAAATCCGCCCGTTATATAATGTTTGGCATGTACTTCATATGAAACATAATGAGGATTATTCCGTGATTCCTTCGGGAGTTTTGTCATCTGGGAAGTGAATAATCACGTCACTGTAGGTAACTCTTCACCAACTGACAAAAGTAACTTCAAATCTCGGAATAACCCGCAATGTTTGAAAATATATAAACACTGAAGTTTTTTTTAAAAAAAACCGCGTTATTTCAAAAAACGACGTAAAAAAAGTCAAGGAAATAAAAATTATATTTCATATTCATACTGAAAGAATTTGGTCATAAAAATTTATTGGTGGTGGAAAAACATGGTTCCAGTAATATTGGCTACCGGAAATCTGCTACAAATGGATAGAGGTTATTAATTCAATATGTGAGCAAAACAGTCCAGAGTTTTCGTCTTCGGAAAAATTTCTCAGTGTATCATTCGTCGTCTTTGGACATTATCATATTAGTTTCACATCATGCCGCATAGATGGCACTGCAGTCTATCTTTTCTAAATTAAACGCTAGAGAGTTGCTCAGTATGTTATTTGTAGTATTTTAATATTATCATATTAGTTCCAAATTACGCTGCAGTACACTGAAGTATTTTTTCACTACGGTAGAGGTACCGCGTAAAAAAACCTGCGTAAAAAAATCGCGTAAAAAACGCGTTATTTTAAAAAACGACGTAGAATTTAAAAAAAACATTCGTAAAACAGGCCGACAGGGTACCCGAGTACCCACCAAAATCAAATGGTTGTCACTCTGGCAAATATTGGCCGATTTTAGTTTTGTTTTCACCGCTAGATTCAGAAACTCATCTGCTTTATGGACATTGGCAGCAACGTCCATTTGGATTCATCTGGTTCCCGTAAATCCGGGTTTCCGGGCTGAGGTCCGGTACGGAGACACTATTTGAGAATATCAAGTGAATTTCTGGAAAAGACTGTCAAAACCTTTGGAATAATTCCTTTAAAAACATTTCTATTCGATATACCTCAATATGCCACCTTGTACCCGGACCGGTTATTCCGGAACAGGTTCCCAGAAGGCCTAGAGTGCCAATGAACATATATAGAAGGAAACCCTAGCAATATGGGTATCAAAATTCATGAAATTTCTCCAGTAAGATATCTGTCAACATTTTGTGGCCATTTGATGATGTGTTCTCAGACCGGTTATTCCGGAACAGGTTCCGGTGGGCCTTCGAGTGGCCATAAACATTTTCAAAATAAAACCTCGGCAATATGGGTATCAAAATTCATGAAATTTCTTCAGTAGGATATTTGTCACCGTTTTGTGATCATCCGATGATTTGTCCCTGAACCAGTCATTCCGGAACAGGTTCCCGTGAGGCCTCGAGTGAGGATATATCTCAACGCTTTATGGGCAATTGATGATTTGTCCACAAACCAGTTTTCCGGAACAGGTATTCGTGGGGCCTCGAATGGCCGTGAACAAATTTAGAAGGAAACCCTAGCAGTATGGGTATCGAAATTCATGAAATTTCTTCAGTAAGATATTTCTCAACGTTTTGGGGGCATTTGATGATTTGCCTTCGGTCCGGCCTTTCCGAATCAGATTCCCGTGAAGCCTCGAGTGGCCATGAACAAATTTAAAAGGAAACCTTGTCAATGTCTGGCATACGGGAAACTGTACTAGGATGACCGTTACACACTTAGATTTTTTTACTGAAATCTTTAAAGTTTTACCGAATTCTCAACAGCTGATCGTTCGGTAATCCGATTTAACGGATTTCGGTGAAATTTTACAGATACCTGTATAAAATTTACCGGATTTCGGTAGAATTTTACCGAAATCCGTTAAATCGGATTAGCGAACGTTCAGCTGTTGAGAATTCGGTAAAATTTTACAGATTTCTGTAAAATAATCTGAGTGTGTACGTTGATAAGTCGTCAGATGTCCATAAAACGTTGAGAATATCTTACACAGAAAAAAATAATTAATTTTAACAAGCGCGTAAAATTTCTCCTCGTGTAATTCTAAGCCAAATGAAGTGTAAACAACGATGTTGTTTGTAATCTTTCATACAACAGGCTTGATTCAGGCGTTATCTGGCTTAAACTTACATGAAATATCCCATTATTTTCTGCCAAATCTAGCATTCCCTTTATGTGCATTAGATAACACAGAAAATGCAGTGTTTCTTTTTATCTGTGTACTTAAGAAATTTCATGAATTTTGATACCCATATTGCCAGAGTTTTATTCTAAAAATGTGTATCGCCTGTTCCGGAATGACCGCTCCATGGACAAATCATAAGATGGTCACAAAACGTTGAGAAATATTTCACTGAAAAAAAAGTCATGAATTTGATGAATTTTGGTCCAGAATGCGAATTTAGCTGTAAGGATACATTTTCAGCCTAAGTTTGAAGTTTTGGAGCAAAATTGTCTTGCACAAAGTTGTTTCTAATAACAAGGAGCTTCTTTCGGTGTGAATGAAAACTAGGGTGGTCCTTATTTTCAGAGAAATTGAGAATCTATCTTTTTTATTTGCATAACTAAGGGCAAACATTATTCGGAAAAGTTGTAGAATAAATGATTTCAAGCTATTTTGATCGTATAATATTTTCTGTACCTCTTGACATGACCGAATTAAAGCATTGTTTCCTACGTAGCTAAGGGTGTCCCTATATATCCCTATATCCTTTTTTTTTGTAAACAAAATAAGCCTTTTTCAAATGTCAGTTTTTCTAGTTGGGGCAAGCCAAAAAAATATTGCTTAACAGCATTAGAAAGAATTTTTATTATTGCATATCACGTCTGAAAACTGGAAAACATTTTTTTTTAATTGACAAAAACACTTTTGAAAAGGGCGTAATTTTATTTAAAAAATCGTTAATTTCGTTAATTTATAAGCAAATCGTTCACTATTATCGTTCTAGAATCACTGGGAAGACAATTTTGCTGAAAAATTTGAAATAAAAAAGTTACAGCAAAATAACTGATTTTTATACCCTTAGCTACGTAGGAAAAAATGCTCTAATTCGGTCATATCAAAAGGTCCAGAAAAAGTTATACCATCAAAGTTGCTTGAAATTATTTATTCTACAACATTTGTATTGAATAATGTTTGCCCTTATTTCGGCAAATAAAAAAGATAGATTTTCGATTTCTCTGAAAATGAGGACCACCCTAGTTTTCATTCACACCAAAAAAGCGCCTTATTATTAGAAACAACTTTATGAAAAACAATTTTGCTCCAAAACTTCAAAATTAGGCTGAAAAAGTTTTTCTCCGGCCATTCTGGACCACTGTGAACTGGCGACTTCTCACTCTCCCGAAGGCTCCCAACGGTCCGACGATCTTCTGGCAGGATTTGGAATTATTCCACTACGCGAAGGACGTGCTATAGTGGTGAATGATCGTGTCGAAAGATCTGAACCCCCCAAAACACTCCGGAACTGTGCGCAATACAAAAAAAAACTGGGCCATTATGAAAGAGCACCTTCTAAAATTTTAGGTGAAGAATGTAGAAAAACTGAAAAAAATCGTGGGTTAATTTGCAAAAAAAAAAACTGTCGATTCTGAAGTCGTGCAGAAATTTATAGCTTTGGTTAAGGCTACGGTTTGCGCATTCGGATATAAAATCGAAAAAAATAAATGAATGATTCCAGAACTAGCTTAACTTGCTTTTCAGGCAGTTAAATTTCGTGATAATCGGGACAAAAAACACGAATTTTGAGAATGAATTTAATGTGTACGGATATTAAACGGTACACCCTTTATACCAACTCATTGAGACATATATGCTGCAGTGCAGTAAGAATCATATTAAGATAAGTTTTGTGTTTTTGTAAATTGCAAGTTGAGATTCTCACCAGCCGTTATGGCTATATTGATATTTCTGTATTTATGAAGTTTTCTTAGTCGTAAAAAAGAACTATGGAGCAACCAAATATTTTTCAGTATCTTAATTTTTCGGTTCGGTTAGTGTCATAATAGTGGTATATTTCCACATAATTAAGCCTTTTCCTGCTCTCATAATGCTTTAATACTGGCAAGCGTTTTCATTACATCACCCTTCCTCCGATTGCTTCAACTGTAACACGACAAACATCTCTCTGCAACTTCCTATCTCTCGATTTTGTAACATTTTACCGCTTAACCACTAAATCTATTTTCAGTCGTATTCCGTCGTCACACAAATCCAAAAAACAAAAATGACAAATAAAAAAACCCAAAATTAACAGTACAAACTTGATTCCCGTTGAGAAAATCTTCGCCTTGGAGTTCGCGTGGGACCCGGACTCTACCGGGTGCAGATTTCCTCTGTTCTCATAAAATTTTGTAATTGGGTACTAAAACCGGCACGGCAACGAGAGGTGAAATATACTCACTCGATTTTCTTTTTTGTAGGTAGCTATCTACTTTTGTAATTTTCTTATTCAGTGCCGCCAAGATGGATGAAATGATGATGATGATCGTCGTCGTCGTCGTCGTCGTCTTCGTTTTCGCCGCCCGACGACCATAGTTTCGAGAACGGTTTCGTACAAAAGTGAGATCTATTTTTAGAGGATTCAAGTTTGGTGTGAATCTCGTTTGCAAGAACGACGACGATGTGCGATGTCGCCGTCGCCGTCATCGACTTCGTCGTGGTCGTAGACAGTGCATTTGCGCTGCAGATTATTGCACATTTCGAGGCTTCACAAGTCGTGGCCGGTGCGATGATGTGGTGCAAAATGCAGCTCTATTCGATCGGGTTTGTGCGACCAGAAATGGCGGAAGGAGGATTTATTACGGAAAAATGCATAATCTCTCCTCGCTCGGATTGCGACAAATCTCGTTCAATCATGTCGAAACAATTCGGTCCTGTAAATGGACAGCGAATATGTGCGGTTTTCGTTAATTTATTTATCGTTCGAGTCGGGATTTTGATGGGGTGCAAAGGCGGGCTTAATGTGGGACGGTTTCTGGCTTCTTAAATATTTATTAGCAGCTGTTCGACGTGGAACTAAATTAAGCTGTCACTTATTCGGTGGTGATTGGTTGTTTATTTGATTGGTGTTGGTCACCTAGCAGGAAAAACACCATGCGCCTCCTTGATGGCGACAGCCCGGTCGAAGGATTGGTGACGAAATCTGTTTCAACAATTACGAAAGAAGAGATTCTTCCCAGCTTGATTTCTATCGAGCTGACATTCCTTTGTAAATCAAATGAATAGAGGACACAAGATGGGCTCCCCATCCGCAAATCTCGTTCGCTTGACGCCACGTGTCCGGTCACGTGCCATTAACCCCCTTCGTCAGGAGTGAATCGTCCCCTCTTCCAGCAAGGCAGGACCACGAGACCGCAGCAATGGAAAAGGTCCAAGTCCCGAAATAGTCTTTATGCCACCGGATCATCGAACGCCGGTAATAAAAACCTACCGAATCGCACACAAAAGCCACCAGGTTCTGCTCCCTTCGACTTGATGACACTCAATAAATTTCACTTCTGTGGAAAAAATGGTAGAAGAAAATCAGTGGTAGCAGATCTACCAATGGAGATAATGCTAGCGATTTCTTTTTTTGTCGGAAGAAACCAGAAAGGACATGACGAAGAAATTTAATCGCTTCGGTCCTTTTTTCCACCGACTTCCAGCATTCTTTCTTTGAATGGGAGCATGCATCGAATGACAATGAGAAAGTCGGCTCACCGCACAAAAAATTGGGATCAAAATTGATAACAATGAAAGGGACGTTCCATCGCCATTTATTCAGATGAATTCCGAGGGGACACGGACCGCGGTGGGGGGAATTTACTGTCGCATGACTAATCGTGTTTATGACACGCTGATTAACGATGATTTGTTGGAGGCGAAATCAAAAGTCCATTAGCTATTACGACGGCCATCGGGTGTCTATTGTGTGTTGTGTTGATGCGGCGAGGAGCGCCAAGGATGCCAAGGATGGGGCCGGTACTTAACTGCAGATAGCACAGCGCGGCGGGTACACAGCGAGGATGTTGCAATGAGCTTCAAATGATTGCCCTGGAAAATGGCACTTTGATGAGTTTGGAAATATACTTGCGTGAATGCGTTAAGTGGGTTGTTGGTGGGTGGGTGGCAACATCTTTATGTAGTTGGATCGACAGAGTTTTTGATGGCATGTTTAGGGCTTTGGTTTTCCGAATCGGCTTTGAACGTTTGATTTCTTCATCGATGATAGCTTTAGTAATGGTTTAATATCAATTGAATCAATCGAAAATTGACCACTATTTTGTGTATTTTTATCTTTAAGGATACAGATAATTCTTAGATGTTTCAAGTATTCCTTAGGTATCGGAAGTTCGTAAGTTAATTCGTAAAGGCATTACTAATGCAGAAAATCTATAGAAAATAGATATACGATCTCTCAGAGTTTTATAATAAATGGTAGTTTTGTTTCTTATCCAAAAAAAAGACCCATGTTTTTCTATTTCGTAATTAGGGTGACCATCTCTGCGTTAAAGTAGTTCAAAAACATGACTACAAAAAAAAATATTCAAAAATTCTTAGCTTTTGAACCACTTTGCCTTGCCGAAATGACCTATTTCAACAACTAAATGCGAAAATAACTTGATAACAAATCCTGTATTATAAGCAAATTTATTGAAATAGTTTCAAATTACGTTATCATTTTGAAAACGAATTCTCATGCTGATAACTGAAAAAAATTTATTTTGATTAAAAGTTAAATTTCTTGTTCAAATGGAAATATTTATAGTTTTACAATTCAACTGTTGCCGTTCATATAAAATTGTGTGTTCAAAATGATAACACATGATAACTAAATTTGTTATGCGATAACAGCGGAAATCAAAACGATAACTGGGATAACAGAACTTGTTACATATATGATATCAGCTTGTTATTTTTTTATGCTAGGGTTTGTTATCACGCCGCAAAGAACAGAATAAAGTTGCATGACGGCAGTTCCTATATTAGTAAAAACTGCTACCTGGCCTAAACACTATTTATTAAAGTTAACCATTGCAGACTGTCCATAAATTACGTTGTCTTTTTAGAAGGGGCAGAGAGGGAGGCAGTTGGCCAGAAAACATGCTTCATATACATAAAAAAAGATGTATGGAGAAAGAAAGGGGTCTGAAAATCCCATATATGGGAACACGTGGCTAATGACCCATCCTTTAGCTCTCAAAAAGCTAAATCTATGTATTTGAAAATGAATTTCTGTCTGTCTGAACCTTATAGAATCAAAAAATAACTGGAACCGATAGGCGTGAAATTTTGTTTGCACTGAGTTTTTGGGACCGGAGAAGGTTCTTCATGATGATTTGAGGTCCCTCCCATTTCTGGAAGAGGGTTCTCCCACACAAATGAAGAACACACTTCGCATAACTCAAGAAATAATCAAAGCAAATGGAAACCAAATGTGAGAGTTTTTGAAGGTAAGAAATGTTTTTATGGTAGTTTAAGACCCTTCCTCTACAAGAATGGGAGGCTCTCATACAAATGAAACAAAAGTTTCTGCATAACTCAAGAAATAATCAAGCAAATGAGACCAAATTCGCCATGTGGGGTTTTCTGAAGACGATGTTTCTATGATGATTTGAGACCCCTCCCCACATCACAAATTTAAACCGATCATGAGAATTCTTCCTACTTTTATGAACATTTGTATGCAGGGGTTTTTGGGACCGGAAAGTGTTCTTATGATGGTTTGAGACCCATTTCCACTCCTGAAAGAGGGGGAGGCTCCCATACAAATGAAACACAAATTTTTCGCATAACTCGAGAGCTAATCAAGAAAATAGGACCAAATTTGGCATGTGGAGGTTTTTGGAGACATGAAATATTTCCAGTGGTAAGAAACCCCTACCCTCTTTGGAAGGGGGGGGGGGGGGTTCCATACAAATGAGACAAACATTTTAACCAAACATTAGTATTATCACTACTGTTATGTAAATTTGCATGCATGAATTTTTGGGGCCGGAGAAAGTTCTTATGTGCTTCGAGACTCCTCCCATACAAATGAAACACAAATTTCTGCTTATCTCGAGAACTAATCAAGCAAACTGAACCAAATTTGTCAGGTTGAGATTTCTGAAGGCAAGAAATGCTTCCAAGGTGATCTAAGACCCCTACCCTCTTTTGTTCTCATATAAATAAAACACAAAAATCTTCCTACTTTAAAAAAAAATGGTATGCAGGAGTTTTTGGTGCCGGGGAAGGTTCTTAGATGGTTCGAGACTCCTCTCCTATCTGGAATAGGGGCGTTCCTATACAAATGCATAACTTGAGAACTAATCATGCAAAAGGAACCAACATTGGCATGTGAAGGTTTTTGAAGGCAAAAAGTTTTTCCACGGTGGCTCGAGACACCTCCCCTCTTTGGAAGTGGGGGCTCTCATACAAATGAAAGGAAGATAATGGAAACGCGTGGTAGGATAATCGGCAAACACTATAAACGTAGAATTAAAAACAAAACGTAGAATTAAAAACAAAATACGTTAGCACAGTACCGCCATCTGTTGAGCTTTACTGCTTTACAGCTCTGAAGCTTTATTACTGCATAACTGATAGCACAACTGTGTTAATAACGATGATTTGTAGTGCAAAATGTTCAATGTGTTATATCTGTTTTTTAGTGACATAAATGTTAACAAATAAGTGGAGATGAGTTAATACAAAAATATTAACGTTTTCATAGAAAACTCACGTTGTTTCACTCTTTGGTGATAATTGTTGGTGCTGCTGATTGCATATTATGCAGAAAAAAAAATGCAAAACTACGAATGTTAAAATGAGCTATTCTCTTGAAGCAGACAAAAGGGGACAAACATTTTGCATAGATCTTGTGGTTGGAAATTTTCACTTTCAGTTCACTTATTCCGTGTTTGCAAACATTTGCAAACAAGGGAATAAGATATCTTGAAAAAAAAACTGTTGTTGATGTGTACAACTTCTACAACTTTTTTTATACGATAACTAGCGACTATCTTTTATCTTCAAAATGTGCGTCATTTCATATCCTAAGAGTCATCTTAACGAGGTTTTCAATTTCAAATTTAATTAAAAAAAATCGAGCAAAAAAACCTGTCCTATACTAAAACTGTTATAAAACGATACGTAGAAGAGATAAAAGTTGAGTCTGATCTTAGTATGGTGTTTCATGCCAATTATATGATCTAAAAAATCTGCAGATAATGAATATAATTTATCTGAATACAAAAAGGACCACCTCAACCCAAACCACAAGTTAGATTCGTTCAGTTACTTTATTCTGTTTTCTCCGCAAGCTTACCTCTGTATTTCAAGTCGATTCACCTCGTGTAAAAAATATTCACAACATCGAATCCACACATACAGTGAAGATAATCGGAATTGGTAAGGTAATCGGTTGATTTGGCTCTGCACAGAAAAAGTCATGAATTTTAACAATCGCGGAGGCGTAACAAAGGAGGCGTTAACAACAAAATTGTTTGCAATCTTCCATGCGCCATACAACAACGTTTGCAATTTTTCATACAACAGGCTAGATTCAGTCGAGTTATTAGTACGAGACACTGAAGAAGTCTGCACATTGTAGACGAAATACGCGTATCTGTCGAAGATAAGCAAAGGTAGTTGGAATTAAATGGAAGATACTAATTCTTCTTCTAATTTCTAGTTAGATTCAGGCGTTATCTGGTTTAAATTTACATGACATTTTCCATTATTTTCTGCCAAGTCTACCATTCCCTTTATGTGCATTAGTTAACGCAGAAAATTCAATGTTTCTTTTTCTCTGTGAAGCCTTTCTTGATAGTTTTTATTCAGATGTTATGTGTGAGTGCATAAATAACACCTAATTAAAAACTATCGAGAAAGGCTACGAATCGCGATCTTCTAAACTGGCCTCTAGTATCATCAGATCTATTGATTGAAAGCATTCTTGGTTGGCCCAAAAAACATGAGAAACCAAGCAGCTGATAGCAAAAGAAGCGCACAGATAAAAATAATGAATTTGAACAGGCACGTAAAATTTCCCCTCGCCTCGTAAAATTCCAAGCGAAATGAGATAAAATAACGAAAGTGTTTGCAATCTTGCATGCGCCATACAACAATGTTCGCAATCCTTGATACAATAGGCTTGATTCAGGCGTTATCTGGCTTAAATTTACATGAAATTTTCCATTATTTTCTGCCTAATCTAGCATTCCCTTTATGTACGCAGAAAATTCTATGTTTATTTTTATCTGTGCGGTTAAAATTGAAAATGTTAATATATCTTTTTTTTTTGAGTACATCTCTCCAGCAGATGGTTGTGAACGAACCAACTAACCAACAGTTGAAAGCTTTTCTTTTAATGTATTATTAGATGCATCTAACTCTATCTGCTCATATTTGCTCCTAACTGTGGTACAGCCTTCGAAAATACGACAAAAAAAAACGGAAAAAAAACTTCAATAACTGATCCCACTGAACTTATGCAAGTATAGTATATTCTAGAAAGTTTTGTATTTTAATATTGCAAAGACGCCATCGTTCTTCTCAGTTCAGAACGTAAAAATCGACTTTTCGATAACTGTGCACCCCAGAGCAGAAATGGCCACCCTAATGATGAAATGAAATAATACGGGTCTATTACTTTTGGATAAGGATCAAAACTAACAGTTAATATGAACTTCTGAGAGTTCGTAAATCTTTTTTTCTATGATGTTGCTGAATAGCAATACTATTTACACTAAGAAAAGTGATTCAATCTGTTGGAAACTCTAGCAAAGGCTCCTCTCAGACATTTTGCACGGAATAACAATATTCCAAGGCACCAGCACCGGTAAAATCTACAAGAACCACTCGAAAAGACAACCCACCACACGGGCGGCCATTCACCACCTAACAAATTCAAATCACTCGCTAGACACATAAAATAGCGTTTTCCAACAGCCGGTGTACGGAATGGAAAATTGAAAGAATGATTCTCATCCCATGGCGAAAACTCGAGCCTGTTGATGCTGGCTGGCTCCTGGCTCAGCTGCATCGGGTTTCACACGTCTCACGTGATGTGCATTTGGAATTTGCGACATGCGACCAAGTCCTCCTCCCGCTCTTCTTCTGCCACAATTGGGTGGGTGGTGCTCACATACGCGTGGATTGCAACATCATGCTCCTGCTCAGAGCCGATATAGGTTGAAGGAGACCCACTAAAAGTCAGACTGTTGCGCTGTCGCCGCGACAACAATGTTTACGACTGTGTCGTCGACGACGGCTTAAAACGGAATTTGTCCTTATTTTCTGTTTTCCGTTTTGTAGGTGCTCTTGCTGCACATGCGAGTGTACGTGAGCTGTGTGAGGGTACCTTTTTTTGCTCATTCAGAGCCCAGATTATTTTTCATTCGATAGCTAGAACTCTGATACTCATCTAAGCCGAAAGTAAGCAAAATATTCATCACTACTGCTAAATCCAGCCATGGGTCGACGGATGAGTGTCAAAAGTCATTTGGAGGTCACTTGATCGACTTGTTAATGATTCTGCGCCAACGAAATTTTCGCTTGTCTACGTCGTCGTTGACGTCTAGCGGCCACCGTAGTGCGTCGTTTAACTTTAGCGCCAAGAACGAAAACATAACTCATTCCCTCATTTCCAAAACCGAAAATAGATCTCCACTTTTTTTGTTTGCTGTTGCATCATCATCAAAACCAATTGCCGTTAGATTTGTGTTTGCCTACCCAGTGTTGATTAGAGTTATTTCAACCTCATACCGTTCGATTTTAGATTTTTGTTTAATCACAGAGGAAACTGAGTTTTGCTATTCGTTGGGTCTCTCGATATTTCAATTCATCAAACTGACCATATCGATAAATTTTTACGTTCAGAGCTGAAAGGTAAGATCACTTCCATAAGGCTGAAGAGAAATTGAAAACTGATAAAAGACCCTGAAAAAAAACAATTAAAGTTCACGTGGGTACCACAAAGAACAGAACCGAAAAGCAAAACCAAAATCCAATGCAGTGTGTGAGTTGAAACATTTGCTCTTCTGTTTCATCACTCTGTCTAGTAGCGTTTGTATCATTCGAGAGCTGATTTTTTATTTTTATTTTTATTGCCCGTTTTAATTTTCGTGTCGGCAGTTCAAAATTGGCTCTACATATAGGAAACTTATAAAGGAGGTGAGTAAAACCGGAATGAGAGGTGAACTTACCCGAACTGGCTCGGTAGTACGTGATATCCTGTCCGAGGCCTGCCGCTGAGAAGGGGAATCCTGGAAAGCAAAAGAAAACAGAAACAAGAAAATCAGGAACGTGCTTCGGAGACAATGTCTAGGGATGGGCGAAAACGAAAAGAAGGGGGAAACGGTGTACGATGCGCCATCCAAATATACACCTGAATTCTAATATTTTTTTGGAAATATCAACAAAAAGAGTTATATGTTTGAATGAGTCTAAAAGAGAAGATATGCGGCTCAACTTCAAACAACTATAATTTAACTTTTTATGATTACATTCCATGAAAAAATCGTACTATGTTATCTTAGAAATTTCGTTAAAATGTTCGTTTTCGATAAAAGCTTGTGCTAAAACATATACGCCAGAATCAGAAATTACATTTTGGGTTCAGTGATATTTATTGGTAGAAGAAACATATTTTAATTTTTTATAACGGAAAGCTGTGCAATGTTTCATCAGGAATGAAGATGGTGTCATATGATTAGAAATATTTTGAGTCACTGAGTATGCCCAGAAATAAATGTTGTATTATCACACAAACGTTATAGGTTTAACAGAAATCCAAAGAATTTTTTTTTCAACAGTTATTTTCGTCAAGTATGTTCCTTTACATTTAATATTTTATTTTATTGACATATAAGGGGGCGAGGCGCCAGGTCACCAGTATGAGTACAAGAACTCAAACCGTACATAATACATCAGATAGTTGAATGGGCTACGCAACGTTTCTTCCCATGGGGATTTGAATTTTGCGGATACACTATTAGTGCACACTAGAAGTGTACAATGATATTGCATCACCACCACAGGATTGGGGAGGGAAGAATTGCTGGCATGTAAGGCTGTAGGGAAGAGTATACATCAATCATTTGCAACATTCGTGTAGTTTTTTTTCATTATGCGAATCTGCAATTGAGGGACTCTCTTTGATTACTTTCTTCTATTCATATTCCATTCAACGTTACGTTTACATTCAACTATTGTGAGTATGGTAGCCGGAGCACTGTTGTGTTTATATCTGCACTGGTGAACTTCCACTCAAAAAATTTATAGTGGCGCTAATAACAGATGAGCGAAGAGAGGAAGAGAGCCTCTCGTTGTTAGAGTGCCGCCCTTTTGAGAAAAAAAACCTAGAATATAATCTATTACCTTGTCATCGTTGATTAACTGTCAACGATATCTTCCAAAATACCCGTTTTGCTTGATATTACTATGCAATTCAGAACTTGTTCTCTGCGTCTAAGACGAGATTGCAGCCTTGTTTGGGGGCTAGTCCTGAAATTTGTTAAGGCGGAGTTCTTCAGCAAAACTTCTTTTTGATGGACAAGGTTAATTCGCTCGTTGTCGGTGCGCATTACCGGTAAAAGCTTTCAGCAGATATATTGAGAGGGTAATGTCATTATACTTATCATTCAATTTTTTAGCTTGCGTCTGTTGTGACCAGTTCATTCGATCCGTGCATAATGTTTCGTTAGAAACAGACAGGATTTTTCATCGAGTTTCGAGGGCTTTGTTTTGAATTTGTTTGAAATTCTTAAACAGGACTTCATCTTGATGACGTGGTATATTTCGTCGACTGCCGATGCGCACTGTGAGAAGCTCCGCGCTTTTCTTCAAAATCGAGTATCTCGAATGAAATGCGTAAGCAAAATGCGCTCACGGTAGAAAGCTTTGATACAAGCACATAGCATCTTTGGGCTACCATTTCCATGCGCAACGATTCTATCTTCATAGCAACTTGCACAATTCGAAAACGAAAGATCGACGCGTAACCATCGGATTTCTTAATTTTTTTATTTAAGTTTAATGTTAGTTTGTTTTGGACGTTGCGTGCTTAACTAACCGAAGGAACAAATTCATCTACACATCGAAGCTCCTATGGTTCCGAATGTTATGAATAATGGATCATGAGATGAATAATAGAACGGAGGCTCCCTCGTGACAACGCTTTTCCAAAAAGTGCGCTAGGTAGGTGATAACAATAGCATGCAGATTTTTCAACTGCCGTTTATGTGATCAAGTGCGAACATCTCCAATCATGTCGTAGGTATGTAGCTGATCACATCGATCACTATCTCAGTATATGTCATGTTTGTCGATAGGAAAGACATTGGAGGATTTTCAGACGCATTTTTGGAACTGGCATTGGTCGATCTGATCCATGCAACACTCAGTGTACTTCTTTCCCAAATGGTAAAGAAACCAAACCAGCCCTGGGACCTGCAGTAGTTGAAGCTAAGCCACCGGCACGCGTTAGAGCCCAGGAGTAGTATGTTCCTTTACATCTAAAATTGGGTTCAAATTTCGTAACCATTATCAGACCTTCGACTTGACTCTACCTAAACAAGGTTTGGACAAGCTTCTCTCCGGATCACTGGTTTTATATGTTTTTTGTCCATTTTGCTTGAAATTTTGAACCGATATTCGTCCTGCCCTCCCATTTTTCTTACAATCAGCCTCTCGTTATTGCCCAACATTTGTAAATCGGTCGAAGCTCTGACAGTTTGGAGAATGAGATAGTCACGAGGTGCTCACAATGACATTATTGTCGGCACCATTATTCCACGTTCGACTGTTGAGTTATGACACGATGCCAAATCGGAGATCAAGGCTGGCGGTGTCTTGAGTAATGCCGCTGTTAGTAGCGCAATGGGCGTTTTTTGAAAGAGCACTCTTTAATGTTGGATTGTACTGGGTTAGTATTCCCGAGTTGAGATTAATGATGGCTATTGGTTTACCGCACGTGCAGATGGCTTGCCGAACGAGATATTTTCGAGAATTGCTATGATTTGTTCTTCGAACTTAGACTCTGGGCTTCCTAGTGTCCCTGCGTAGTGGCGGAATTACACTACTGCTAGGATTAGTGAAATGTACAGTTTTCCACGTATGGCATAACTTCGGTTCAGTACGTCTGATTAACAACAAATCATACAGCTACATTTCACTTTTGCAAGTCCTTTATCATCTCGGCGAAGGGTTTATTCTTGGGCTTTGAATGACCTAAGTCTCCACACCTCGTCTTTAATGTCATGCACATACTGACTTACACCACATCCACTTTTCTGGCAAAATCTGTAATCTTGTTTTCTGTCAACGATTAAGATTTTCTAACCGCTTGTCCAAATAAGATTTTGCAACGTATGATTTCGAGACGCGATTTTTCAAATCTTCAATTTGTTGCGCACAATATGCCACTTCGATGTATGAAATTGAGAGGTTCCAACTAATGCTAACGTCAAGCCGTACATTGAAAAAAATTAATGCGTTGACTCAGACCACTACTGGCCGCGACAAAGTTACAAAACAATATTTCCAACCGCGCTTTAGAATCGTGCTGTTATACCAAATGAATTTAGGTCAAATGACGCTAACCGAAATGCGCTTCGCCAGACCTGAGTTTGCTTAGCAACTGTTGTGCAAAGGTTTTAAGTTTGATGGTTTATTGTTTTGTTCACAGAACTGAACCTAAGACAATTTGCAATTTACCGTTTGTGGAAATGATTCTGGAAAATGGGATGCGCAAAGCTCACTATGCGCGAGGTAGTCAATTGTACGAATAAACAAACGTGAATACACACGCGTTGGCAAATTTGTAAAAGCGCAATGATATCATTTGTCGTAATTCATCTATTTTCCCAAATAATAAAAATTTCAAGGCAGATTTTTCAAACTGATGAATGATGTTTTACAATCTAATATCCGAATGTCAATTTGATGGAAAGCATTTCACTAATGTTCAAAAATGTTTGATAAATTAATAATCTAAAAGGCAAACTCGATGAAATCATTTAAATCTGATCTCAAAAATGAACTCAACTAACCAGAAACAGTACCATTTTTTTAAAATCAGCGATATTTTCCGTGCAGAGTTGAGTGCCGAGTTGAGCTTTTTGATACATTTAAGTAGGTTTACCCATATATCTGGTTTGCATTGATTTTATTTCTATTTTTAATTAGAAAACTTTTGAAACGACATCACCCGGAACAAAACATGTTAAGGCAGACAAATATATTGCTGAGGTGTGCAAAGTAGTAATGCAGCGCCAAAAATACCGATTTTTTTTTAAATATTTTTGATAAAATAAGCTTCTTCTTGTATTTGAGAATCACAGATCAGAATAAAATAGATACACCAGAACGGACTCGCTCACTGAATTCATCAGCTATGGATCTACAGCAGTAACGTGGTTGGTGATTGGTGATCCTCGCGTTGATTTCATACTCTCACCCTCTTGCAGAGGTCAAAATTTTCACCTTGCAGATGGTGAGACGTTTTACTTCATGTTATAGATCTAGCGTGTGAGATCAAGCATTTGAAGAAAGTAGTAAAAGTATCACATTTTCTACTCATATTTTCGCTGCCTCGTCGTAGGACGTTTATATAAAGGCACAAACATCAGGTGTTGTAATGGCGAGATATGCCGCAATTAATTCCAAGATTTATTACCTTCAATCTAATGAAACGACTAAAAGTACACTTTTCATTTTTATGGCAACTTATATAACCAAAATCTGACTATCTCATGGTAACTACTACGGTGAAGGTTCTGATCAAGGCTGTTCGGAATGAATCACATAGTCAAAGAAGAGTGTTAGTTAAGACTGTCGATGACAAGCCTGTATGGCAAAAGAGACGGTGGACTCGCTTAAGAAACACCATTGAAAGCAGTAGAAAATACCTTTTCATGAGGTTTATATTAGTGAAAGTGTTCAAGTCAGGGTTATCATAGGGTCATTGTTTTCATGTTACTCTTGTATCGTTTTCTTTTCTTTATTTTGTGTCATGTTTGCATGTGTTTAATACCAAGTTTAAACACAGCAAATCAACCCAGCTGCGCTCTAATTCAGCACCTTCATGAGTGGTTGGACTGAGGAGATATAACATTAAATAAATAGACAATAAACAATAGAAAAGAAACGTATAACGTACTAGATAGAAATTTAAACCATTCTCTTCTAAGAAGTTTGTTTCGATTTGGAAGACATTGTTCAATTGGTCTAATTTTGGTCTTGATAATTGACCTTGGTATTGAAGAGCTCAGATTAAGAGGTAAAATACTAAGCAAAATACCTATAGAATTGCAAGCAAAATATCTCTCGAATACCAAAACTGTGTTATTTTGGATACCTGGGAATACCTAGAGAGTGTACTATTTTGGTATTGTGTTACCTAAATTTGGTATTCTCATAACATTGTGAGAACAATTTTATGGTATTATCCTCAGGTATTTTACCTCTTAATCTGAGCTCATAAATACCAAGGCCAGTTATCGAGTTATTCAGTCCTGCTCGGGTACCAAAATGTCATGCAGATTTCTGTCCCCTGAGACCAGCACATGCAAGCGTCCTTTAGCACATGAGAATTGGATTGAAAGGAAGTCCTCGCCGATTTGCGTATGCGTGTCACGTTCAGGAGATTCATAACTTTACGCAAAATCTTTATTTTCGTGCCCCGATATTTAAACACACATGAGATTACGTCTGCGTTGTAAAATTCATGATTTCTAAGTGTGTACTCGAGAAAAAATGCATCGACAATTGATCTTCGAAATCCTTTTGATTCGGACGTTTTGAAACTCTCGGGGAATAAATAAACACATATAAGCTATGTGCTTGCACAAGTTTGCATTTATTCCGAGCTCCTCTCCTAGGTAAAGTTCCCGCACATTGGATTTCTCGCTCGCTCGTTAAATCCCGTGATACAGCTTACTGCAGCATCTCTCTTACACACTTGCATCCACTTTTCTTCACAAATCCTTGTCATTTTGAAGATGTTCCCTGTTTTCCGGAGCTTGCCCTTCATAATCGCCCAGGTGCTTCTATAAGGGCAAAGTTCTGGAGAATTTGCCTCCTTCCGGCACAAAAAACATCATCGTTGGCCTCGTACGCACGCTACATCACCGGTTTCGCATCTTACGGCAGGAAGGTGGGACCGGAGGAAGGTCGGCGGGCGCTTCTGGAAGCATTTTTTCTTTATATATTTGACCTTTGATGGTGCCGATCGTTCTATATGGTTTGATGAATTTGCTTTCGCCCCAGCGGATCGCCTGCCCCACCGTACTTTTTGGCAAATGTGTCGATCGTTTTCTTCCAGAACTTCTCCGACACATCCAGGCAAAACCTGCCGAAGAATAACTTCAGGCCGAGGATCTGCTAGCGTCCGCTTCAATGTACGTTTCGTCGTCCATTACGATGCATTTCGGTTGCACCAACCACTCGTGGTACAGCTCCCTGGCCCGGGATTTGGCCACCGTATTCTAATTATCGGTTCGGTTAGGCGCCTTCCTTACCTTGAAGACATGAAGTCCGGCCCGCTTCGTTGTTTGCTGGACGAACCAGACGGAAAAGATTGACCTTCTTGGCCACGTCCCGAATCGAATGGTTCGGATTGCGCTTGACGTAATCCCTCACCTTCCTTGTGTTCACGGGTTCGGTCTCTAGTTTTCTTCCGATGCCTGCTCACCGCTTGCTAGGTAGTCTAGGTTTTTCTTGAACGATTTTTCCACGCACCGAGACACAGTCGAATTGTTGATTCCTGGATTTATACGATAGTGCGCATAATTTGGAAGACCATCTCAGAACCGATTGAGGCGGAATTTTGATGAATTTGCACATGTAAACATTACACTCTTAAGTAGTTTAACCCAAAGGTTCATCAATTTCAACTCATGCAATAAAAAGTTATACATAAAAGAAAGTGTTGCATCTTTTTTCGAGTTGAATCCTTAGATCCCAAGCGGAAGAGTAAGCTAGAAATTAGAACTCCAAACTTCTATTTGAGGAAAACCTCATAAATGCTGGATGGGACGAACAAAATTTGGTTAGATTGGAATGATTCAATATTTTTAGTCAGATGAACGATTCATTGTAAAAATATCATCAATAATCTCTCACATGAGCCCTGCATGCCATCAAATACTTATACCTTCGTTTTCTTCTACTTTGCTAGATTATTAACCTTCATGATGGAGAGCGGGTGTGAGGTTTATGAATCTGCGATTTTGGTGGACAAATTAGCTATGGAGCAGCTAAAACACGAAAAAGCTAAAAATGTTCGATAGTTATCCCGTTTTAACCTTGCTGAAGATCCCATTCAATTGAACATAGGTATAATTAGATATTAATTAATAAGCGATATGATGTTCTTGTGCAATCCAATGAAATGCTCAGCAGGCAGCATTGGTGTGTCTGGTGCAAACGATGTCATACACGGTTTGAAAGAAACATTTAATTTCCTCCGTTATCTAATACACATAAAGGGCGCTAGATTTGGCATAAATTATTGGGATCTTTCATGTAAATTTAAACCAGATATCAGGTCTGTAGAATGGAAGATAGCAAACAAACGTTGTATGTTGGCATAAAGGGTGCAAACAATTGCTGTGGCTGTTGCGCGTTGTGTTGAAATTCATTATTATTTTCCGTGTACAACATGAGAGCAGTGTTAGCTTGACAGTTCTGGATCATTTATATCAGAAGGTGTTTGTCGCATAAATCCTTTAATCGAAAATTAATTTTCGGCAGAGTTGTTGTTGGAAAGATTTCTCGTAAGTACAGATAGCAATCATTTCCTTGAGTCGTTATGAGTATACTCTATACTGAGTATACTATAGGGCTAGCGCTAGGAGTAGGGCTAGGAGTATTAGAACAAAATGTTTGGTTTTCCTGGAAATGTAATGAGATTTTTAGGTTTTGTTAGACTGTTATAAAGCGACAACATTTATCATGATTAATTTTGAAGCTAGGAATCCGGAAGATTTTCGCGCACTTGTTAGTCTAACTCATTCCGCGAATGGGTTCATAGTTGCTGAGATTTTAATGAATTACTGATTTTTTTTACTCCACTGGAAAATCAGCTTGGATGTTTGGAATCGGTTAGTTAGGAAATTTTCAAGAAAGGTACGAAGTTTCATTAACTTTTTTTCATAAAAAAGTCACAGCAATATACAATAAGATTAGACTCTACACTGGAAATTTATTCAAATAAAGTAGCTTTCACTCGTATCGTAATTATAAATTTTGTACATATAACAAATATCTCGTAAATTGTATGAAATATTCATAATACTTTTTATCTGGTAAAATGCTATCATTACACCCTTTTTTATAATGCAGGAAATGAAGACCAGTCAATCGCTTTTTCTCTTTTATTGTTCTCATGCGTCATGGTGTTTGTACTTGGATGGGCGGGAATAATTTAATTATCCCAAAATAAAAATTAGCGTAATAACTTCATACCCATTAATCCAGTATCTTTTCACGAATCACCATGGCCTAGTGAGATAAATCACGGATTAAGAAACAGCTCTTTCCAAAAATATAGGATTGAATCCCATGTTAGAAACATTGAAAAAAGCTGTTCAACTTCACGTTGTTGTGTTTATTTTCATAAAAATATTTCGAGTACGTATAGTAGATCTTTCAGTCATTCATGCAACCACCATCCACATTTCTTTTTTATTTGAAACAAAATTATCGTAGCTTTTTGTGTTGTTTTCGTACAATACACGAATATTCTTTCAGTGTCAACAAATCGTTCGTGCTCTGGACAGCTGCGCGTGTTCCATTTATTACGAAGGAAGCTTCATAAAAGTACAAATCCAGTTTCGTTGCGAAAGCGATTCCGTAATACAAACTAAAATTTATTTACAGTGTAATTACCTTTTCTTCGAAGGAATCCAAATTTTTGCCTCAACATACATATATTCTCAAAATATGCCCTCAATTTAATCGAGGCGACCATTTAACTAATGCAGGACAAAACTGTTAGGAGCACATTTAATCACTTAGCAATTAATTCCATTTACTTCGAAGGCGCATAGCTCCCCACGTACCTCTTCGAAGCTTTAAACCATTGTTGAAAGAAAGTGTGAGAAAAGCGAATCGATAGGTAGGTACCACCGTCATCGTCGTCCTCGTCATCGTCGTCGTCGTCGTCGTTCATCAGTCGTATCGATATCGTCCGGGCCTGGAGGGTACGAACGCGTTCCCTTTAGGGACCGGACGACGATCAGCTGTCATCGGTGACATGATGTTTAAATGGGGTTTCTTCGCATAAAAAAAACCGATACCGTACTGATACTTGTTTGAATCGAAACTTTCGATCGGTACCGCCATCGGCAGGAATGGTGGGGGAGTGGTACGACATTTGATAAGCAATACGAAATAGGGCGGAAGCTTGAAATGTGACACTTGCGTCTGGAAACAACGGGAACACGGAAATTCGGAGTAACAGAATTGAGCGAACAAATCTTCACCGACGGAAGCGTTAAATTGAATGAAAAATTATTTGTTGGTTTTCCTGTAATCCTCTTGAAATTTAAATTGTTCAGGCAAATTTTAAAGGAGTGTTATTGTGATTAATTACCGAACCTAGGTATGTGAGAGGGGACTTGCAGGTGCCCCAGCTGCAATAAATGAGGTTTTTGAATATTAATATGCCAAAGGTTGGTCATAACAAACTGTCTGACACTGATACAGTTGTTTTTAATAAGTCTGGTTGATAACTGCTTAATTGGGTGGATTGGTTTCGGCATTTTTATGTCAACCGATAATCTCGGTTTGGTTCAAACAGAAAACTCAGAAAAACAGATTAGCTGGAATTCTCGGCATGAGAAAATTGATATATCGGTTGAAAACAATATGGCGCATGGTGCTTGACAGATGAAAACAGCGTTGTCAGGTGAATTTATACAATATCGGTAGTGCTTGTTACAAAATATCGGTATTTATCGGTATAAAGTAAAATTCAGATTTTTTTCAAGTGAACTATAGTTTAATTTTAATATAAGATTACAATATATTTTGGCGATCATTTTTCTTCTATTTTCAAATTTTATATGAACATAGTTTGACGTAAACATAAAAAAATAAATAAAAAATGCATTAGCCATTTTTTTTTGACCTCGAGGTTGAATATGTATACTTTGAATTAATATACTTTACAATATATATTTTTCAGAATACACACTTCTTTAGATGTTATTAAGATAACAAAAAATCATGTATAGTGATAAGGTTTTTGAGCCAACCCCCGTTGTGCTAAGCACCTCGCTAAGCACATCCCTTATTTTTTTAAATAAATTTTAACACAAAAATGGATTAATTCTAGTGTATACCGCTTCCAATTTTCTACACTTTTCCATACATACCACTGGATTTGTTAGTCACGAAAAGCTAAGATATGATCGATTATTCAATACTGCTTCTTCACGGTTGTTTGCGTAAACCCATTAATGAGTAAAAAAACACCCATTTTCAAATAGCTCTCCTATCTGTCATAAAATGTGGGAATTTCTTAATCACACAATGGTAGTAAATACCCATTAGAGGATACCTCGTACAATAAAAAAAATGGGTGAAAAAAGTTCAAAGTTGGTGGAACATGGAAACATGACCATGGAGGAACTTAGAAAGAAGTTGATCGCTGATTCATACGGAAAGCTGAAGGGTAAGGATTTTTATTCTTATATATTCGAAACCCTGATTTATTTTAAATATTATAGAAAGTTATCCCTCCCAATTGATGGTTGAGTATACATCGAATAAAATACGTTGGGTGATTTGAATCAGCACATCAAATTTGGGTATAACCTCGTACAAGCCGGAAGAATGCTCTTCCGTTCATTTGCAAAAAGTGTGGATCCCGAGGTGGTGGATCCTTACTTTCAACATTTTGGAACCTCAGCTGGCACATTTTTTCATGTATACAGCCAATAACGTGGATGTAGAAGCTCGACTGGAGTATTCATTGGATTTATTAATGGATTCGTTGTTTTCATAAGTAGAACAGAAAAGGCATGAATAAAAACCAGTACAAGTATTTTATTTTTATTTATTGCATTTATTTAGTAAGTACCATGAAAACCATGAATTTATAATCTACCAAACTGCTACATAATCTATATGCAAAAATGGGTTAATTTTTACCCATTATGGGATTGGTGCAATGGGTGAATAAATACCCATTTTGTGACATATACTGCTTTTACCCGTTAATGGGTAAATCGGGTTTACCCATTAAATGGGGAGAGGCACTTCTAGCGAAAATGGGTGTTTTTTTCTCCCATAAATGGGTTTTTGAAAACGACCGTGTTGAGCGCATAGTGTATTTGATATTTTTGATTTATTTTGCTTGATAGAACGAAAATAGGCGACTACGACGAAGTAGCGCTCTACCCTATCAATAAACTGATAATTTCTTTTGAAAATTCCATATTAACAAGCATAAAAGCATAAAGTATTGTTGCTTGTTAATATAGGACTGATGAGTTTATTTTGCTTAAAATTACAACCTGTTTTCATTTGTTAACGCATTTAATATCATAAATAAACTCGATAGTTTTATCACAGACATACAACCATAACACTCCAAATTTGTTCATCGCACGTAAATTTAAAACTAATTCAAATGTTTCTCGCATTGAGTCTCGAACGGGCGAACTGCATATAGCGATTTCTCTTCTTTGATCCGAAAATAATTGATAACTACAGGTAAACGAGTTGGCATATCCGTTGCGATAAAGGATAACTCCGTCTTGCAGGTTAAATACTGAAACTGGCTTTGACTAAGATATTAGTCAAAAATCGGCTAAGAGAAATTGATCAATACAATTACCTCTGTATGAAACTCAAAGCGATGTTTGTTAGTTGGCATTTAATTCCCTTGCGTTTGACGTATAAGAAATGTTAAATGTATTGTGGCTATATGTGGTTTTATTAAATGATACGAAAATAGATGCCATTGGCTAAAGGATAATGTTGAAACTTAACACTAATAAAATGTTATGTGTGACTGAATGAACTGGATATCATCGTCGCTTATTTTTTTTTTTGTTTAAAGCTTTTTAATTCCTTTATTTTGTTTTTTTATTCATTCATATCTGGTGCAGTTTTAATTGAGAAAATATTTTCTGAAAAATAATTAATTAGAGGTTATAAATCTAAAAATAACACGATGATAAATGGTAAACCAAATATGATGTTGAAATAACATTTATAAAAAATCGGTATTTATCGGTATAAAAAGTTGGAAATCGGTATTTTCAGAGCCCTTGTCGGTATATCGGTATTGAGAATAAAAATGGTATAAATACCGATAAATCGGTATACCTGGCAACGCTGGATGAAAAGCCGAGCCTCGGCTTACAACACTGCTCAACCGATATTTCGGCATGATAGGCAGCAGACGTCGGTTGAAGTTTGGTTAACATTTGTGCTCGGCTTCTAGTGTTGCCGAGAATCGGTTTTATAATGAAGTTACCAGATATTTCAGTTTCAAGTGATGCTGAGACTCAGCATCGTTAGATTTTTTGCCGAGTTATCAGTTAAATATGAAAATGCGGAGTGAATTCAGCTAAATGATTAGCCGAGCCCATGAAAAAAAAAAATAATTTGTATATCGTCTCCACTTTGTACTCATACTACCTGTTACAGGTTTTTATTCAAAAATTGAAAAAGCGAATCTAACATTCGAATCGCGTCTAGTCAACCAATATATTAACAACTACCGAGCTCATGAATCATACATTAGAAAGAAATATTTCTTTCTCACCTAGCAAATGTTCATCAGACAAATGGAAGAACCGACTTTAATTTATTAGTAGCGATAACCTCAGATATTAATGTCCTTCTACCCCTTTGAAAGGTTTTTAATACATGCGAAATGAAAAACCAAATGCATTGTACCTTTCGTCGCGACCACAGCTCATATGGCACGGCAGCCCATACGCTTTTAGAATGATCGAAAACCACTTGCCTTGGGTATAGGAAGCAGAACCCCATTTTCCATCATCTGAAAAATTACTTTCAACTAGTGCGAATTATGGTTCCATTCGTCGTACGCCTGGATGCTTCCGTGTCCTAGACTGCACGTTCGACTGCATCCGGTGGCGGAAAACTTTTGGCACCTTCTTACTTAAGCTCTGTTTGCGAAACAATCAATGTCCACTCTTAAGTACGACTTTGACATCTAAACAAAACAATCATAATCGTGAAAAGATTGTATTCTCCTCGGAGTTGCGGATGACTTTCCTGCTGTGATTTTCCAGGAAGTTTCCTACAAACAGCAGGTGGGGTTGCAATTCGTTTGTTATTCAATCACCATCTGCTAATTTTCCCATCCCTACTCCACCTGACAGGTGCTTATTGAAGAAGAGGAAAAGTAGTAACCGCAGAACAATTTGTGCGATTCAACAGCGCAGGGGCGGGTTTAGTTCGTTGTTTGGCGGATTGTTGTCTAAATAAAACAAAAGTCGTCCTCGTGCTATACCCGTTCCAGATCCGGCCAGCAACATTCCGCGTCGCGGAAGTGTAGTGAAACGGTTGTATCCTCCCATCTTACGTAGTGATAGCGGTGACCGATCCGGTGGCGGCTGAGTGGGCGGCTTTGGTGGAGAGTGGAATAAATCAACAGCGCAAACGGTAACGCAAATAAGAGTAAAGGAAAGGAAGATAAAATAAACAATCCGTCAGTGCAATTACAGCCGAAACGAAAATGAGCTAAATTGTACAGACTGGGACGAAAAGGAGGCCGGAATGGGCTGAGAAAAAGTGCTGCTGCCCGGAGTTGATGTTGGTTTTGATTATCTCCGGTGACGCTGAAGTTGGCGCGATGACGGCTCTGAGGTGAATGCCATGTATGAGAGGGTTGTGACTCGGTGTGTTGGCTTTCAGGTAGTGTCAATTAAATTGTTTGAGGACATGGTGGAAAGAGTTCATGGAGTTGTTGCTCGAAAAGAATGCTGTTTCAGCAGAGACAGGGTGTATATCATACACTAAGATATCTAATATCGCTTGGAAAAAATATTTCAAAACTGCGTATGGTTGTATGGCACCTATGCAGCAGTACAACACGCCTAGGCCAGTATAGGTATTTTGAGCTCCAAAGCTGTCTGCTGATTGTGACATTTGGAATTATAAACCTCTTCGATTGAACATGCTTTGAGGTGACCAACCAATTGGTCATCACCCTTTGTTTTTTCCAAGATTTTAGTTCCATTTTTATGGCAAAGTATGATATACCGTAGAATGGTTGTGGGAAAATAAACTGTGTCTTCGAACCTTGTTCAAGACATTTGGTTATCGCAAAAAAAGTCTGTTAGCCTTATACGCAGAACAGAAAACATATACCCTGAAATTTTACCCTATTAGCAAGACTTAGGGGCTCATTCTCAATATGACAGTCTATGGAGTATCAAAAAACGTTTGCATAGTAGAGCTGAGAGTTATGACAACCACTGGTTATGGGAAAAGCAGCAATTAGAACCAAACCAATTATGAGAGATTGGTGAGATCATTCCACATTTTACATTAATTTGATAATCATCGTCAACGGCTTGTTGTTTGCTAGTTGCAGACACTAAATCTCTCCTGAACAACATAGATTTCACCCCAGAAGATCGATTCAACCAACCTTGCACCTTTCGTTTCCTCGTGTCTCCGGAATATGGAAGCTAGATCTCAAGTTGACGTTGTTCACACGGATCTCAAGGCTGCTTTTGACCGGGTCGATGCTATACTTTTGACACAGTTAAATAATCTTGGTGTGTCAAATAACTTAGTTCGTTGGTTGAAATCCCACCTAACGGACAAGATGGTCTGTGTGAAGATCGGCTCAGCTCAATCAGGCTACTTTACTAATATGTCGGACGTACCTCAAGGCAGCAACTTGGGACCCCTGCTATTCTCAATTTTCATCAACGAGGTTGGACTGATACTTCCACCTAACTGCAGGTCGTTCTATGCAGATGATGTGAAAATTTATGTTGTTATCCGATGCTTCGCTGATTGCTTACGACTACAGCCCTCGATCTATAGCTTTAAAGAGCAGTGTTCTAGAAATTTCCTCACCTGAGTGTTAACAACTGCTTCATTATCACATTCCATCGAAAATTGAACCCAGTACGTTTGATTACACATATCAACAATCAACCTCTGCTGAAAGTTGATATGTTCGTGACCTTGGAATAACGCTTGACTCTTTTTTCTTTCTCTGTGGTCCTCCATAAATTGAGCCTTGTTAACGATGCCCATCATCAAGAATCATGAATTAAGAAGTTCTGGTAGTCGAAAAATTTGTTCAATGCTTCTCCTCGTTATCTTTAGTGGAATGTTCCTGTCAACCTTCCAACGTACGGGATCGTTGCTCACTCTTGGAAGTTGACAGTGGGTATGACACGATGTCCCCAAGCGGTCTTCGCGGCAAAATGCTACGGGTGACAGCTCTGAAATTCTGGCCCGAACTCTTCATCATCTGAACGAGTTCTGCGAACAAAGGAATTTCTGCAGTTCTGAACTCATGTACAAACTACAGCCCAACACGATCGATTTAGGGTAATGTCGTCGCGCTTCAATGAACTCTACGCACTTTGTTTAACTTTAACTGTTCCGGAGAGGTCTCCGTCACCGGATTCAGCGCAGTTGGATGAAAAGACGCTAGTTCAGAAATGATGGCATTCAAGGTTGCGGCTTATCATTTTTGGCTTATCACTTCATTTGCCGATAGCTCTTCTCGAAGCTCAATTCAATATGTGCTTGCTGGTGAACTTATGGTGCTTGAGTGAATACAACGGTCTAACAATACATAGCTCTATCTGTATATCGAGGAATAGGCGTATGTTATGATGATCTTCGCGATGGAAATTCGCGGTGAAAGTCACCGTTATCAGCGTGAAGATCACTGTGAATAAACGCTCTCGCGTGAAGATATACGAGTTGAAGGCAATGTACTGTTCAACAAAGTTGTAGGTCTACTGTGCACTACAAGTTCATCATACATCATATTATCAAATCGACCTACGAAAGGAGATATTGCTTAAAGTCTAATACCTGGTCAAAAATGATAAGCCGCAACCCAGTGGCATTTACGTACTGGCATTAATTGCGAAGATATTAGACGACTGATTTCATCGCTTGAATTATTTAAGTATTACTGACAAGTTTGTGTGTACTAGAATTAATTTGTTTTGCTTGCTTGCTTACCATTGCTCTTTATTCCTTGTTGATTTAACGTTGCATTAAAAACTGTGCAAAAATGAATTTTCTGTTGATTTGTACCTGCACTGATGAAACTGCCCATACGGCATCAATCATAGATAAAGTCAGCAGATAAAATTATAGATGAGTCAGCGAACAAATTTGGCAGCTCTATCAATCGAACTCAACAGCAATTGTAAAAACAGTAAAGCAACTCCGTTCAGAAGTGTGCGCATTCAAAGAACGGCATCCGCCTGTCGGAAAAAAGATACATTTTTTAAATCTTCGGATTATATGAAAGTGTAATGATTTAAAGATACAGAGTTTTACACACATGGATTTTCTCCATTGTTTAAATAATAAGTTAAGGCAGTTGAATTATATCAATAAAAAAAAATTAATAAATATCTGGTAGTTTAAATTCACATCATTCAATTCATTCATTTTTTTTTCAAGTGAATCAGGTGAATAATAGAAACTTTTAATGGATTGTTTAGTGTGTAATGATGGGCAAAATCAATTTGCCACTATTTGTATTTGTATTTAAAATAATTCATCTGAAGAGTATTGCCATCAACGTAGAAGTTAGTAACAGAATTGAATTTTCCATACGATGAAATGTGATTTCACTTGATATTTATCTACGCTAAGTATCAGTTTGTTTCTCTGACACCACTCAGAAAATGAATTTTTCGAGCTTACAACTTCGAAAATAAAATTAAAACAAATATTTTCGATAAATTATACATGAATTTCTTTGAAAATTGATGTAATTCAATGAAGGTTGTTATGCACATGCGCGAAATTGGTCTCCGATCTACACTTCCTTTGCAACGCATTTAATATATGATGAATTTATTTTTCCACATTTCAATTATTTTTTATATATGAATATGGCCACTGGAAAAAAAAATCACAATTCTGCCATAAAGCCAAATTATCTTTGCAATGCTTACTTTGAAACTATTTATTTGGCGGTTATTTGGCGACTTCCCTCAGTGCCAATTTGCCGTTGAAAGCATTTACTGCAGGCAAAATGGTTTTACAGTGATTTTTTACTGACCATAATAAGATTATATGAAAGGGTCCTAAGACGGCATTTCAAAACAGCATATGAATATGACTTCATAAAGTCGAAATAAAACCTTTGATAGGAGTAAACAAAATTTGAGAAAACGAGGTCTTAAGATCGTTTCAAACAAGCTGTGTAGGTTTTCATTAACCTGACTTAAATATGAAACCTATTGGCACCAAATTTACTTCTAGTGGCATTGATAAAACCTTTATAAAACTTTATAGAGCAGGATGGTTTTGGCAATGTTACTTGGGACTGGTGGCGTCATCAAGTTTCCAGGATTACAATGCCCTCATCCGGGTTCGTATTCCTCGTACTTCCAGGGAAAAATTGTGAGATCACAAGATATGAGGATGAATTTAGGTTTTTATTTTGAAGTAAATTTACGTATAATGTGAGAATGAATTCACTGTAGCTACCCTTTTGCGATTTCGTCTAGTCACTGCATGGTTCTCAGGATCATTCAGAACACCTGAAGAGTTGTGTATCACTTTCGTTTCAGAGTGACGCGATTTTTACGATATATTTTGATTAAGAAAATATATAGATTGTTTGGGAAACCGATTGCTGCTTCAAGGCCCGAGATGCCTAAGTCGAGTCGATCCTACGTTCCGGCTTCTTGGAAAAATGCACTGGCACTTTGTATTTTGAAGCGAAAAACTCATTTCAACACTTTTGCGTCGCAGAAAGCATGCTGATGAAGTTTTGGTATTTTTGATTCTTTTTGTTTATTTTTAGAACGCTTTTAAGAGCGTTTTAGTAGAACGATAGTAACTAGAAAACTAGGAAAATTTAAATCAATACTTCACTTGATCACCTTTTCAGAAAAATAAAAAAAAACTGAAAAACTTTTTTTAAACTATCACTAGTAAACATGAGCAAATTCCGTTAAATTCCACTACAGCAAGCTTAACTTTTGACAGAGTTTATCTTCCTTATTGTTTATCTTCCAGAAGCTGATATTTCAAACCCGAAAAATGCGTTCTTGATAAGCTGAGTTGAATGGTATATAACACTCGGTCCCTGGAGCTTCGGATCTAAAGTAAATTTTACAAGTATATTTTCCAATTTGTTTACTCTTCTTTTGTAAGAAGAGTAAAATAGATGAATGCACATATCGGAATGTATGATTACAATCATTATAATGACTTAACCTAAAACCGTATAAATTTTCTTAAATGAAATTTACATGACAATTGAAGTCATCACCAATATAATAAAAACTGAAAATTTCTATACTTGATTTATATAATGAGATTATTTGTCTTATAACCATACACTTTCTTAATACTATTACTCATTATTTTGGTCATAAAAAGAATTAAATCGGTTCTGTATTTATAATTATTCGAAAAATATATATTCTCTAAAATTTTGTTTTTTGGACCACCCTATTTCAAAATGGGCAACCATAATGACAAAACGAAAAATTGGAATCATATATTATTTGCAAAGGAACAAACTTAACAAATATTGCGGAATTTTACGATTGGTATGGAATTGCTGAATTATGAAATTTTACCGATGTTCCGGAACCAGTCAATGGCCACTCATAGCCATAAATTGTTTCCACATCGCTTTATTTCTTACATTTTATGTAAAAATTGTTTTGAAAAACATCGTATTGCTTTAGGACGAGACTAATGAGATTATCATTTTTTCGGATGTTCCGGATTTTTCCGGGGATGATTAAGTGGTCCTATCTCGGAAGTGTGGCTTAATACGACAAATAAGATAGCATAGTTGAAAATAGCGGCCCAAAATTACTTGTAAACACATTACTTAGCTGTGTAAAATCTATTTTTGTATGAAATGGAATCACTGTGCGAAGTTCACAATCAGTGATGTCCAAATCCTTAGTGTGGTAGAGAGAGATTTTCATTTCACACTCTTCCTACCTCAACGAGAGCTCTTCTCTCTTGTTTATATTCACCCCCGTGTTAGCATGCGGATAGCGCATGTGAGTGGAGAAAAATGGTTTTCATTCACACTACCGCTCTAGAGTGAGAAGAAGAGCTCTTAAATTCACAGATGCGAATGCAGACCAATTCCCTGGCGCGTGCGCTCCAGTGAGCTCACTGGCGTGGGCTCTTCTGCTTATGTACAGCAGTGATTGCATGTTCGCTTTGACGTTCCATAACAAAATAAGAAAGAAGAACATTTCTTCCCGCTTTTTTTCGGACATTTTCTGCAACTCCGATGACTTTGTTACCTTCAATCGCACCAGCGAATCACAGGAAGAGAACTGGCGCGTCTTCGCACAAGTGTACGCGGTAGTGATCGCAGGCCAGAGCACGTGGGCGAAGACAGATGAGAGCATGTGAGAGCGGTCGTTTAAAAGAGAGTGTGGTTCACTCACTCCAAGCAATCCCATCACCGGCGCACACTTTCACTCTGTCTATTTTTCACCGAATAAAAGAGCACTCTGCTTTATCTGCGGTGAGTTATGGTTGTATCCTCTGTGAAGGTACAAATCTCACGCGCCAGCGTAACATTATTGCGAAATGCCATCTCTGGTCACAATGCACAAAATAATCGGGTCTAGGCAGCAGCAAGGAAAATATTCCTGCGCCCCAGGTGAACGTACCTCGATTTCCGAGTGCAGCTTTAGTGATGCTTTGGGGCGCAATTTGTGAGGAAGGTAAACTACCGTTGATTACCGCCTAGGAAAAAAGGTTGATTGAACCATCTTTACTTGAACATAGTTGATATGTGTTTATTTATTCGAGTTTCAAAAATATCTGACCTAAAATGAATTTCCGGTGATCATATTGGTCTGTTGCATTTTTCTCGGGTACAATCTATACCAGAAAAATTTTATACGCAGATTGACGGATCATCAAAAGCAGGCCAGGGTCAGAAGAAGCAGTAGTCTTTTGATTCGGCAAGCTGACTGTGATATGTTATATTTGAATAAGAAAGTCTTCCTGCTTCGTGACAGTCATAATTAACAAAATGATCCTGTGTTTAGTAAAACTCTCATCATTATTCTAAAATAAATAGCTATAAACCGCTTTCAGAATGTATTAAGGGGAGCCGTTTAATGAAAAAGAAAACTTCAACTTATTTTCGTTTAACACAAAGTAAAAATCAACACTGGATGTTATATCGAGCAGGTTTAGAATAATCATCTGATTCCTCATGATGCTAAACTACATACTGGCATACCTCGATAGTACGTACAACATCTTTCTTACTTGAAGTCGACAATTCTCAAAAAGTAATGATTGTATCTGAAATCTAATACAACCAAAAGAAAGAGTAGAAGTTTGCTCTTTTTTTTAGGATGTAGTAGATTTCAGATACAACCAGTAGTTTTTATGCAATTGTGATTTGAAGTCAGAAAGAAGTGATATTCGTACTACTCGAGGTATACCTGTAGTAAGACACCGTATTGTTTCCAACAGGACTTAACTCCAGCTCACAAGGCAAAGAAAACACAAGCAAGATGTCCGGAAAATTCACCCGATTTCACCACTAGCATGGCTCAAGGGGTTTCCAACAGCACTGATTACTTGTTACTTCCCCCAAATTTACCCCCAAAGTAAGTCTGATGACTCAGTGATTTCAAAGCTTATTGTGAATACTGATGATTACCTATGATTACTCCTGATTACTGATAGTTACTTGATGATTACTTATGATTACTTGCGTGATTATTTCCGACACGTAATTTCAGGTCGAAAATAAACCATTGACCACTCTGGTCATCTGTGGCCGTCGGAATGTCCACCGGAGTAACCCGTAATGTGGGTTATTCAATTTTTGTACCCAAAATATGATTTCCACGGCTCAGTCTCCGTGGTGTTTAATGCTCATGATACTATTACTTTTCGGTTGGAAATAAACATTTTAACAGCAGGTCATCGGTGGCCCTCGAAATATCTTCCAGCGATACCCGTTTTATAGAATAAATAATCATATTTCATTTATTGTATTATGGAAAAAATCAAATTTCATATCAAAACTATTTGTTTGATGGCATCAACCTTCGTGATATTTCATGCTCATTATGATTTTATCACTGAAATGGATCACTAACCGCCTTAGTCCTCTAGGGTCAACAGATTGCCCCTCGAATAAACCCGTATTACGAGTCAATTAATTTTTACAACAAAACCTATCGTTTGATAGCTCAATCTTCGTGATTCTTGAGTACATCCGTTTGCGCATTCACTTTTAAACTAAACAATAAACGGAATCACGTAAAATTGGGCGCAAAACTGCTTGCGATTTTGTTTTGGTTTGACGGTTTGACATTTGGTTTCGACTAACACCGTGATAAAAGATAACCTGTAAATGTAGTCATGTAAATAACCCTCTTTTTAGGTAGCAATATCCAATTTAAGGGAAGTAATCAAGAATCACGCATGTTATCATAAGTAATCATCAAGTAATCACGAGTAACTATGAGTAATCATCTGTAATCACAATAATCCTTGTAAGCACTGTGTAATCAAACAATCACACAAGTAATCATAAGTAATAATCAAATAAACCACAAAAAAAAAATAAAAAAAATAATCAAGAGTTGTCATGAGTCATCACACATAATTTTGAGTAACCATAAGTAATCATCAGTCAACACAATAGTCTTTGTAATCAATCAGTTATCAAATAATAACGCAAGTAATCATAAGTAATCATCAAGTAATCACTGTAATAACTGAGTAAGCAGAGTAACTTTGTAAAATGAGTGACAAGTAATCAATTCTGTTGGAAACCCCTTGATATGTAGTGTCTGAAGCATACTCTGAAGTTGTGTACTGTATAGCACGTCGGATGCGCTAAATAGTGCATTACTTCCGGCATATTCCAAACATATATAACTTATAGAACAAGTGTAAAATCGTAAGTCATTTAATAAAGTTTCCGACTATTTACTAGTTTGATTATCATTGATTATTTATGAATACCTATGATTACCTATGATTACTAATGATTAGTTATGATTACGATTGCAGGTTACTCTGATTATTTATCAAAGATAACTTTCGTTATGATTAGTTATGATTACCGAGTTACTTATGATTACTCCTGATTACTCCTGATTATTGTGATTACCTACGATTATATGATTACTAGGGTATGTGTCCCTTAACTCAGCCTAATATGCAACAATCGATTACATTTTTTATTATAACTCATAAAGTATTTGGACTGGAAACAAAATTTAACTAGCAATACACTTGCTAGTTCATGTTCAATAACCCATCTGGTAGTATGTATCTCGAAAAGTAACACAACTCGTTTTATAAAGTCAGAAGCTTTCGAGGGATATGGATGTAATGTCGGGTTATGGATACCAAATTTGGTCTAATTATGGATGCAAGTTCGTCCCATTCGATGGGTTTGTTATTAAATGTTGTCTAGGAACGATTTTATAGCCGATTTTCTGATTCAAGGCGTTGCCAGTTGTATTTGTTCTACCCAAAAAACGATTTCATAAACTAAACAAACATCAAACAAACTTAAACTGCTAAAAAAACACTTAAGTAATTTTTACATATGATTTAGCGGCCATTCGGGAATCAAAACATTATTATTCACTCTATACAGATTTTGTTCCTTTAGTTTGTGTTAAAATGAGCCATATGAAAAACATTCAACCGAAACTCAGTCATTTGTATTGTAAATGTTACCAACAACATTTTTACGACGCTTTTCATACAATATGCCATAGTTAGGAACATAAAAAAAAATGTCCCTTACATTGGGTCCACTTTTTTCTATGTGACCTGTTAGTTTATAACATGTGACTATATTCTGTACATCTTGGCTGCATAATTTGGCTTATAGGTTCAATGTTGGCAAATTTAGATCATTCGAAAATCGTGTACATAATCTGTTCAGCTTAACCAGTAAGTCACGGTGTCTAAAAAGTTAAGGAAATTGAAAATCACGCCGAAGTGAACAACTATAAATTGATTAATAATGTCTCAATTGCTTTGAAATAATTCGTTCATGCTGATAGCAACATGATTTTGTTGATTATCGCTAAATTAATGACATATTTGGTAAATAGGCCGAATCAAGGAGCTAGGCTAACATTATATCCCGTTACCCTATGTGGAAATAAAAGTAATCTCTGATTACTTGTCAATTCAAAACTTGTTGGAAACCCCTTGGCATGGCTTGCTTCTTCAACGGATCTCAATCCACTTGACTACTTTGTTTGAGGTTATATGTTGCAACACATAGTCCTTTGCAAGGGCTTATTTTAGTATGATTCAAGAAAGTTATGCTATAACATGTATATTTCAAAAATCGTATAATAAACTAAACGATTTTGTTTATTTGCTTGACACTTATCTCATTTTGTTTAAATGACACTTATTCAGAGACACCCAGTACCTTAACTCCATGTTGTTTAATCTTCTTTAATAAGACATACGTACTTACTTCTTCTGTCAGAGTTTCTGAGCCAACAATTTGGCGCTTTTACTAGCTTTTTGAAGCAATCTCATGACAATCCCCGGAAGTCTAAGTTTATCCTTTCGACCCAAAAAGAAAATCTAAATTTTCCATCAACAACCCAGAATCTTCGGAAAAGTATCCATCAAAAAATTCCTCAAATAGCAGAAAATCAATCTTCGTCATTCTTCAGAAAGCGAACGAACATATTTTTCCTCCTAGCCATCAATATCAACAACACCTCAACGCATCACCCAACCAACCAACAACGGTGTTTGTGTGTGTGCGGATGGTGTGACACGACAAATGTACCTTCCCGTGAGTGATTGAATAGTACCCCGCACGTTTTGTCACTTCAAAGCCATCGATTTGAATCGTCTTCTCGTATAACAACAACCTTACGGTGCCGGTGATGGCACTTACCAAGAAGCAAATGTTCTTCACTCTCATCCCCACCGACGAGCCCATAGTCGTCCCAAATGACGAAAGAAACCCACGCCTTGGAGATTTCATTCTTCCGCCGTGGACCTCGTGTTGATGTCGAGAACAGTTTGATTTATTTTCACCAAATGTGCGCAAAGTTTTCCACCGGGCGGCGCATTAGGCATGGCAAGAGCCGGCAGCACTCAAGCGTGCATTTAGCTATGGGGCTCACACACATAAAACACTAATGACGTTTTTTCACCTCGCTCACGACGTTCAGTTCAGACACGACGCAACGACAAAAATGAAGACGATGATGGCGGAGACGCACGGTTATTTTAAGATGCGTCTTGTTTTCTGTGCAGCTTGACTCGCACAACCACATTCGTTATTATAAACAAGATCTTAGAAGATGCGAGGTCGAACCGAAATCGGGAACAGCGAAATTGCTCTGAATAGACTACATTCAAGCCGTCAGTCAGCGCGTGTGCGTATGGCAGGTGCCACTTTTTAAAGGGGTACACGCACTTTGACATTTCTCCTCGTATCGAACGAACGACGTGAGAGGCATTTGTGTTGCATTTCATGCCGGTTGATCATTTGACGAGTTGTTGTCCCGAGCAGCGATTTCTAAATGAGCCAGAATTTATTTTTACCATGGTTCTGCGAACCCGTTGCGCTGGGCTGGCCAGAACGGACGCGCCAGAGAGAAAATTATTTTAATTAGTGCAACCAAGCGGAAATAATCACAACCGGTGTCGACAACATGTCAATTGGGAAAGATGCTAGGTGACATTTGCCCAGGCACGATTGGATGGAGCTGAAGGATTCTTTTCTGTTGAGTCGATGGGAACATCTGCTCAACGATGGTCGCGAAAATCCCCACTTCTTTGGATTCCGAAAAAATCCAAAACCAGATTTCGAAAATTTCCGGCGATAAAAGTTACTGTTTAAGCGTCTGTCCATACAATCAATCTGATGTCAGTTTACATATGCATCATTCCGATCTTCGCCATTTCCAGCTCGATGTGAATATCATTCAGCGTCCAGGCGGCTGTGAATGGAAACTGAGGCGCCACTGGAGCTGGTGGATGAGTGACGAGTAGGGGAAAGCAAAACACGGCACGGGACAAAGCGAAAACGGTTTGGTTTGATGATTTGTTTACATAGAAGCCAATGTGTGCTTCGTGTAGCAGTCCTCTGAATGTACGGACCATTCACTATTTCGGATTGAAAACTGTCACCCTGGCTGGAAGGCAGGGACTTAGTTAGGTTTTCAGCTAGTCATTTTGTTTGAACTGTTTGTAACATAAATGGATTGTGACTGCTTAGCTGTGTGTTGGTGTGCCACACATCTGTCGGGTTTCACCTAACGGATGACAAGATATTCACTTATGGGGAGGATAAATATGTTGTTCGTATCTAAGTAAGAACCAACTTTGAGTGAAAGTGTTTTATGTAACACATTTCAAAACCCTCGCTAGGGGTAACATCACTTTTTTGTGGCACGCTACTGAATGCAAGCTCTATCGTCGATTCTAACTCAATTAATCTTTTGTTTCAGTAATCAACGGAATACACCTTAGTAAATAATAAATTTTGCGCTTTTTGAAAGTGAGAATTGGCTCTATAGAAAATATTTTTTCTTCAAAAACAATATTTTGTATGATCTTTAAAATCTCCAGAAAGAGGATTTTCTAATTGTAGGCATGCTAAGCAGAGTCTACTTTTTGATGAGTATTATCGCAGTGTCATTTACACGCCTGGCGGTTTTGTTTGTTATGATTTATTTGCTTCGGGATCCTCAATCTATTACAATTGCCAGAATTATCCAGCACAGCTTAAAACTGTTATTGTAATGCGCTAAACTTCTCAAGTGACTGTAGCTATTGTCGGCAGCCAATTTTTCTTTGGCTATCGTTCCATTTGAATAGCGTGTGCAAAAAATCTATTATAGGCAGCAAAAACAGCAGTATTTTTGAGCGCTTGTGTGTTTTCTTTAAGAAAAACATGTTTTAACGGAATGGCTCACGTTTTGGAAGGAAATTAAATCAAAGCTTAGTAATCAAATTATCGTACAAATATATCTAGAGTATACGAATGAGGAAGAGCATTGATTGACCGCCTGAGGTGGCTACTTCGTTATTGCTAGATCAGCTGTAATAACACAGAGAACAGAATAGATGATGTTTGGGATTAACATACATCCTCAATGTGTTAAAACTGGTGATTTCAAACTAAGGCAATACCGGCGCAGACCGTGTTCGAATGCTGGTCATAAGAAAGGGGTAGGAAAGGAATATGTTGACGTGACATTTGCTATAAAGGAAGCCGAAAAATCCTCTGCACTTCCACGATAAATCACTGGGATGTTGGCTAAAATGGTTGGGTTTGCGGTGGAATCCGTTTTGGTAAATGATGTGCTGAATTCAACTGACGTCGGCAGTGATTCAGGTATTTAACTACAAAGTTTGAAAGAAATATGTGGTTTTCTGCATTATCTAATGTACATAAAAGGAACGCTAGATTTGGCAGAAATGTTAAAGATATTTCATGTACTTAAAGCCAGATAACGCCTGAAGTTATTTTGTTGTACAAAAGATTGCAAACATTGTTGTATGGCGCTTGAAAGATTGAAAACAATGTCGTTGTTTACGCCTCCTTTGGCTAAGAATTAATCGAGGGGCAATTTTCCGCGCCTGTCAAAATTAGTTATTTTCTGTGTATGTTAGTTAAAAGTTATTTTCTATACAGATATGCACTTTTAAGTTATTCAAATTTTGCCACCGATTAAAACAAACAGTAAAGATGCTGTTGAGGTCACACATAAGTGTGGGTGGTTTATTTAAAAAGAATTCAAAAATACATTAAAACATTTAGTTTGAAAACCCATTGAAACCAATAGTGAGGAAGCTAATGGGGTCACTTGCAATTGTGGGTGGTTTACTTGAGCAGAATACAAAAATATGTTATAATATCGAGCTCGAGGATCGGTTCAAACCAAGAGTAAGGATGTTGTTGGGGCAACTCACAAGTGTGGGTGGTTTATATCAATGGAATACAAGAATACGTTGAGATATCGAATTGGAGGATTGATTTACACCAATAATAAGGATGCTGTTGGGGCCACTGACAGAATAAATGGTTTATGTCAATAGATTTAAAAGTTATGTTAAATTATCGAGTTTGAGGACCGATTTGGACTAAAAGTAAAGATGCTGTTAGGGCCACTCAAAAATTTGGGTGTAATATAAAAAAACCAAATAATTTTTTGTTGAGATATTATGTATAAAACAATAACAATCAGCAGAAGATTGCTATAAAAGAGATAAATTATGGAATATAGCAACAACTGCTCAGATTTTAACCTAGATATTAAAACAAGATATTGTTAAATAAAATGTCAAAGAATATAATGAAGAATCACTTAAACTGAAAAATAAAATGGACCATCTTCATCATTTTTATGATCTGGAAAATTTAATTTAAAATACGATATTCGTTAGATTTTGTCAACTCCACAGCAAATCAATAATTTCGTTTTTGTAATTCTAAATATTTATGATAAGATGCATATTGCAGGTATTTGTAAAATATTTGCCTAGATTTTCAGTGATAGGCTGACAGTATTTAATCAGCATTGTAATAGCAAAAACAATACATTTGTTTTATTTTATAAATCAATCAAGCCTAGCCGAAATCAAAATTCGAATACTACCGCTGAATAAATACACAGATAAAAAGAAACATCGAATTATCTGCGTTATCTAATGCACATAAAGGGAATGCTACATTTGGCAGAAATTAATGGGATTTTTCATATAAATTAAAGCCAGATAACGCCTGAATCTAGCCTATTGTTTGAAAGATTGCAAACATTGTTTTACGGCGCATGAAAGATTGCAAAAAAATATAGTTGTTTACGCCTCCATTGGCTAGTAATTAAACTAGGGGAAATTTTACGCGCTTGTTAAAATGATTTATTTTTTTCTGTGTGAAACTGCAATGTTGGTATAGGCTCATCGAGTTTCCGTTTTTCCTTTCCTTCCAAAAGTCCTACTTTACAGGTTGTCACCCACGCAAACCAACGCCATACAACTAGATCTCCACAATGACCGTCCTCTATACCTTCACTGCCAAGCTATACTTCTTCCATTGATTAAAAGTAAGGTTGTGTGAGAGATTTGTTGTCATCGGGAAAATACTCTTTAAATTAAAAATACACATTTTCCCTTTGAAAAAAATTTGCGTACATATTAGGCCTAGTGACGTTTAACGCAAGCACACTTCCGCACAAGGGGTGGATCGCTCAGCACACTTTTCTCCTGTGCTATTTTTTTTAGTGTGTCAACAAGCGTTGCAATGTTCTATGAGTTCCCGTAATGTGCCGAAGGTGCCGATGTGTTGACAGCCCAAATTGTTATTTTCTCCTGAGCCTGGCAACCAAGCATTGCATATTGGCAAGGTTGCTGGTTTCATATATCTATAAGCTCAACTGTCAAAAGTGTGCCTCAGTATGCCTCACATGTGGTATGGATTGAAAATCGAAGTGCCGCTGTTAAGAAACATATTCGTGTAGTGTGAAATACATCGCGGCACTGTTCTAAGCGACTTACCCTTGCTTCCGCACCATTTAGATCACAGGAGTGCAAGTAAGACAGAAAATTATTTGGAGGAAAACAAACCATCATTAGGTTTAGTGACCTTGAACGCACGCACACTATAGTGCCATTTAAAACAAAGGAGTGCAAGTAAGAAGGAAAATCTTTTGGAGGAAAACAAACCATCATTTCTCTGCATGTGCTAGAAAGGAAAAGGTGATTAAACGTCAAAAAGCCTAATTCCTCTGCATGCGCCTGGAAGGTAAAGTACTTAAACGTCAAAAAGCCTAATTGGCATACAGTCTTGTTTCATTATACTCAATTTTTGAGTACAATTCTATATTATCTCTTGTTCTCTCACGGAAATGTTACTTTACTTTCGTAAAAAGTGGATCTACTCATAAAATATTTCCGTGAAAGGAGAAGAGATTGTATAGAATTGTACTCAAAAATTGGGTACAATGAAACGAGAGTGTACACTCCCACTTCACTTTACTTAATTTTTGAGTACAATTGTATGCTATCTTTTTTTCTCTCACGGAAATGTTACACAATTCTCGAAAAAAAGTGGTTCAACTAAATTTTTGATATAATCCACTTTTTACGAAAATTGAGCAACATTTCCGTAAGAGAAAAAGAGATAGCTTACAATTGTACTCAAAAATTGAGTTAAGTGAAGCGGGAGTGTACTAAAGCCCAGGCAAGGTGAGTCTAATATCTCAGGTGGTCTATTTTCTTCAGTTGGTAGTGAAGACGGATGGAGTAGCAGGGTATCAAATAAGATTTAGCAGTGGAGCGAAAGAGTAAGGAATACTCAATAGTGAATTACGCACATAGAGACAGTTGTTGGTTGCATTTTTGCCTAGGATTGAAGAGTTTTATAATAATGTAAACGGTATGGGCTAAACGTTTTGTTTCCTTACATCTGCAAGTGTACTTTTCCCCCGAAATATTGGTAAACAAACCTTGCAGCCTGACGCTTCATATCCTAATTGTATAGAACACAGGTCTGGCAGTGTGATAGTTTCATAATCTCCTTTAATCGTTTGCATTGAAATTGGAACTGCGAGTTTGACATCACAGGTATTGTGGCATAGGTATAACGGAGACAACTTCAGTATGCCAGACCTGATTTAACATGATATAGATCGTATTAGTATGCGTTTAAACATGGCTGGAATTCTCATATACACTATTGAGACCACTATTATGCTTTTTGATGTTTAATCACCTATCCCTTTCCGGCACATGCAAAGGAATGATGGTTTGTTTTCCTCCAAATGATGTTTCTTCTTACTTACACTCCTGTATATTACCCAACCGTTAGTATAAATACAGTCTGGCTTAGTCACAGAACGGAACTTTATAGAAACGATATTTGCAATTGGATGAAGATAAGAATTAAAATTTAAATTAAATAAAGCACAACAAACTGGCGGCTGCATACTCTCCTTTTTATACGTTTGGTCCACTCTATAGTCTACAGTTTCATTGTGTTGGAACTCTTGCCTACAGATTTACATCACTTTCTACACTTTTAATCCTTCTTGCACCAGGACTTAACGAAATATAAAACCTTAGAAAATAACCAACAATTTAACTTTCAGATTGGGCGATCCCTCCTTTATATCTAGAGCATACAAAAAATCTCAAAAAATGTTCGAGAAGTGGTCGGAGACTTGTCTCGTTTCGGACGCCCTTCAACATCTTATACTGACGAAAACGTGGCATTTATTAGGAAAACTGTCATGTGAGTCTAAGAGAGATGGCTAGTGATCTCAACATCTCATATGAAACCGTTCTACACATTTTTTGCTTTTTTATTTTTTCATTTTGCCCGTTATGGTGGGGCTATAAGAGCGCAAGTCAGTCCAAAGCTGAAGATGAGGAAGGATAAAGGCGAACTAGTCTATTCAGACCACATGAACTCCATGGGAAAGAATAACGATAGGTTATGGTAGGTACCCGAGCAAAGGATTATATCAAATTGATAACAAGTTCTATTACCAGGTTATCATTTTTTGATCACTGAATATGTTATCATTCAGGCTGAATAAACAGCCAAAATAACAGAATGAATAACAAACAAATACTCGTTGAATATCATAATAATAACTTATTTTGTTATTACTGCGAACAACTTGATAACAAATCCTGTATTCTAAGCATATTTATTGAAATAGTTAAAATGTTATCAATTTGAAATAAAATTCTCTTGCTAAAACCTGAAAAAAATATTTTGAATACAGGTAAAATTTCTTGTTCAAATATGTTGGAAATATTTAAAGTTTTACAATTCAACTTATAACGTTCAATAGTTAATAGTGTGTTCAAAATGATAACATATGATAACATAATTTGCCAATGGTGATAACTAAATTTGTTACGCGATAACAGCGGAAATCAAAACGATAACTGGGATAACAGAACTTGTTACTTATATGATATCAGCTTGTTATTTTCCTTTGCTAGGGTAGTTGGACGTTTATACTGCATAAAGAAGACCCTAAAATCGGTTAACCACAATTCCGCTCTACAATGAAGTATGGCATATGGAAACGTGAATTCTTAAATCACACTTTATATAAAGTCATTATTTTGATATTTCTGCAATAATACCAATTGTATAGCTATATTTGATGTTTAATCAATGACAATCAGAGAATAAACATCAACGAAAGAATTGTCAAGCACATGAAAAGTGCACTTTTTGGACCTCTTTCCACCATTTCTCACTATCACTCAGCCGTATTCAACCCAAAAAAAACTTGAATTTCGTACATGAAACTAAGCATGTTTAAACAAGCAAGTAATTTGAGTTGAACCTGAGTAATAGAGACTAACATTGCAAATATGTCCACTGCAAAAATAGTGCTTCGTGTTACGTCAGAGCACTCGCAAAATAGTTTTGTTGAACTTAAGAAAAAAAAATCAAACACGAGATATGATTGCATGGTTATTGCGCATGTACATCGTGTCCAATATATTCTCATACACTTTTTCCTTGCATTGGTGTCGTGCAACTACTCAACATGCTTCACCTATGTGTTGGTGTAGTTTTGCACTATGTTTATACAAACGCTTTTAGGTTATGTCCGATTGTTTTCATCCGGTGTTTATCTTTTATCAGCAATGAAGGAGTTTCGTGCTGTGGTGATAAAAATTTTTTTTTAAGAAATTTGAAAAAAAAAACCTTGGAGTAAAGCTGGTTTTTGTGTACCGAACCATCCGAAAGTACCGTGATCGTTGGATGACCGGAAGAGATCCGGTCGTACACGTACGGTGCGGACTGCACGAGTTGTTAAAGTTGTCAGGGAACGAATTAGACGAAAATCATAGCGCTCTGTACGTAAAATGGCCGCAGATCTGAATGTTTTCAGATCGTCTATGCACAATATACTTCAAAATGACCTCGGATTCCAAGCTTTCAAGAAACTCAAGGTTCACGGACTTTTGGAACTTTCCAAGCAGAACCGACTCGAAAGAGCAAGTCTGCTTTTGTCGCGGCACGGCGGGGAAGAATTGATCGTTTCCGACGGAAAGTTATTCGTCTTGCAACAATCCCACAATGTCCAGAACGACTGTTTGTGGGCTCTCTCTTCGAGAACTGTTCCAAAGAGTGATGGGAATATTCCACGTTTCCAAAGTTCTGCGGCAGTGATGGTTTAGGGAGGAATTTGCAAGTGAGGCAAATTACTCCTGGTTTTCATCGACAAAGGCGTTGAAGTGAATGCCGTTTAACTAGTAGTTAGAAGAAAAATTAAGGCTGGTTCACAATTGATACGTTGGGGATGCGTTTGCGTGAATTTGACAGTTTTCCCATAGGTTTTCTGTCAAATTTACGTCAACGCATTTGCAACGTATCAATTGTGGGTAACCCTTTAGTATTTTCCATTTAATTCCAACTGCCTTTGCTTATCTTGACAGATAAGCAGTATTCTTATTCACGCGTATTTCGTCTTCAATGTGCAGACTTCTTCAGTGTCTCGTACTAATAACTCGACTTGTGCCGTATATTATATAACGGAAGTTTTGGAGAATCTTGTTAAGCCATATATACAAGAGATGTTTGGAGATGATCACTATGTTTTCAGCAGGCTCCGTCCCATACAGGCCATCGCATACTGCAAATCTCGTTCAGGGCTGGTGCCGAGAAAATTTTAACGGCCTTTTGGACGAAATGCCGATGGAAGTCGTGCGTGCCTCCTGTGAAGGTTTCGAAAAACGCCGGGAGCTGGTCAAGAAGGTTAAGGGCGTGTCATTCCAAAACATATGCTGTAGTTGATCAGTATTATATTGCAATATAATGTGTAAAGTTATCAATAAAATCTGATTGCGAAACTAGGAGAATTTAAAATTTAACACTACATTTGAATTTTAAATTCTCCTAGTTTCCCAATCACAATCGTTCTACTAAAACGCTCAAAAAAGTTTTTTTTAAAATAGTGTTTAAAAAAAGTGAAAGTGAATAAAATCTGGATTATCGATTTGAAATTAAAGGAGTTTTATTTTGTGTAAGAATATATTGGACACGGTGTAGAACATAAATGCGTAGTTTTCACTCGATGTATTATTGCATGAATAAAATTTCAATGAATACAGTGTGCTAATTTCTTTATCAATTTTTTAAGGTTTTCCTGAAAAATTTAGAAATTAGTGTTCGATAGTATATCGACTTTGATTTCATGAGTACTTTCAACCCATCCAATAAAATTCTAGCTTCGAGAAGATGGTTGAAAAGTAAACATCCATTCTTACGTACAGACTTTGTTCCCACTTACAGGTGAAACAGTTTTAACGACGTAGACTTTTCTGGGGGGAGTTGGAGTGGTTGAAGTTTGACCAAAGTCTGCGCTCCATACAAAAATTCATAAAATTGTATGGAGAATAGTCTACGAGGGAGGAGGAAGGGGGGGAAGAAGGGCTGAGATTTTCAAAAATTAGTCTACGTGGTTTATGAACAGACCCTTGTAAGTTATTCCACTTATTTGCAAGGTTGGAAAAGAACACCAATTTCTGAGTATTTTATTTTCTCCGTGTACAGTTGCCTTTCTGTTGAGATTTTTTATCATTCTGGTACACTCACAAAAATCGGCTTGTTGTTTCCACGTGAAATTTCACGTAACTTTCACCAGAACAGGTCACCAAATCTTCTTCAGTAAAATCAGGTGTACATTACGTGTCAGTGAATTGTACGTGAAAAATCACTTAACATATATGTGATTGTCACGTAGAATATAGAGTTACGTGGAAATAACGTAGCTCTTACATGAATTCCACGTGTTCATTACTGGTTTTGGCAGTGGATAAAAATTTACGTGCGTTTCACGTGGAAACAACGTGTCGATTTTTTTAGTGTAGTGAAAAACGAAAGAAATTATCTATCGCAGAAAGAAAACTGTGGCGTGGAAGGAAATAAACATAACTGTCAGTCAGATTACCAAAATAGTTGGAAGATCACGATGTGTTGTTCGAAAGTTTTAAATCAAATTTCTCCAAATGGCTCAGTCAAATCAAAGCTGAGTTTGATTTAAACGAATCCCGAGAGATCATTCGTTAGGGGGAAAAAATTGTCGAGCAAAATTGATGCGGGCACCATGTTTTAAGGAAGAGCAGCAAGACAGCAGGACTTGAATTTTTCAGAGCTAACATGAATGATCCCTGAAAATTGGTAAGTTAAAAGCAATTCCGAAAATGTCAATGTTTTCTTATGGCTTATTACTATCATTGTTATGTTCGGAATTGAGAAGAACGAGGTCAGTTTTTCACATGAAACTGGATAAACTGGATTTGGCGTTCACTTCCAGCAAAACGAAAGGCAAGGTCTTCTTTAACATCCTTCAAACAAGTCTCCTTTCAGTCAAACGACGTTACTCACGAACGAAGATTAATTTTCAGCAGGCCAATGCATCAATCGACCAAAGTGATTGAGCCGAATATGATCAATAGGCTCAAGCAACAGTAGACCAAACCGATCGTCGCATTCCATGGTATGCAATCAAGTATGGCCGACTGACAACAATGCCGGTCGAAAATTTGGACGCCTACGAGACTGACGTTGAGCTCCAGCCAGTGGATGAGCAATCAACTGCCATCTCAACGGCTTGGATTTCTATTGAGCGGAATATTATTAAATAAACTAATCAACAGTATACCGAACAGGATGGGCGCAGTCATAAATAAAAATGGAGATCCAATCAAATATGGAAGGCTCACAATAATGTTTGTTGATTTTAATCTGGACAGCTACGAGAATAGTTTTAAAGTTTGAGTTAGTTGTTGAGCAATATATTTTCCGATTCTCATTAGTAAATGTGGATCAAAAACTGATGGAAAATTCATTTTAAACTGATGAACAATTCTTGGAAATAAGAATACTCTTAAAATAATTCCCAAACAAATTTAAAAAATTGGTAGAATCAGCAGGACGGCACTTACCGGGTGTGATGTTGCCTCGCGGTTTCGCTCCAAGGATTGCCAAATTTACGTTCGCTTTCCGGCCATCGATAATGGGGTTTGGTTCCTTGCACGCCCGTTCCGCACTCATTCTGTCGCCCATGATGACCTTAATTTTTTTTTTTATCCATCAAACAAAGAAAATTGAAAGGAAATATTATTTTAGTATGCTTGCCCAGAAGCTTCACCGCACCACCCCCACCGCAACCACCCGGTAAACAATACTTACAAATCCATAGCCCCGGCTCTTGTTCGTCGTTCGGTCCGTTATCACCACCGCTTCCTCGATGTCTCCGTAGACGGAAAAGTGTTCCCGCAGGCTTTTGTCGGTGGTGTGGTAGGGCAGGCCACCGACGAACAACTTCGTCCAGGTGGTGTCCTTTTGCTGCACACCGGAGTTGCCCGTCGATGAAGGAACCAACGCCAGCGCGTCGGCCGTTTCCTGTGATACTTGCATCAACATTTTCCAGTTGTCGCCTTCCGTTATTCCACTGAAGTACAGCGTGGTTGTTTTAGGCTTTAACGTTTCTTTTTTAAATGTCTAACTATGACAGCCGTGGGCTCTAGCACTAGCAGTCGCGATGTCAGCTGGTGAAAATTTAAAATATTACCCGACAACAATCGAAGCACGCGGGTAAGTTGGCTTTCGAAACGACACACAACAGAAAGGGAAGAAACACAAAACAAAAATCACAGATTGAATTTCGTTCTTTGGCTTAGCATTTGAGGGGGTGTTGCACACACTTTTTATTTTTATCGGTAATAACTAACGTTGCGTTGATTGGTTTCTTTTCGCGTGGATTGATTCACTTTTACGTTTTGTTGATTGTGTTGAGTTTTTTGTTTCCTCAGCTAGATGAGATCATAGAATAGAAGATTGCACTTTCTGAAAATGAAGAAATAAACGAAGAAAAAATTCAGTTAGTCAGTTGCGTTAGGTTGGACTATTCCGTCATTATGAACCGAATTTTATTGAAACAGACTTAATCACATTCAATCCACACATCTGTGCAACAAACCGGAATTCCTCTCAATAGAGTTACCCTCCATCCTTAACTAATCGTTCCATCCGCTCTGAAAACTTCGATTTCCCATATGTAGCACAGGAAGCAGTTTTCAAGGCAAAAAAGCCATAAATTTACAACCTAATCTTCGATTTATTCGAATTTGTCGCGTTATTTGCCTGAACGGTACAGCGCAAGGCAAGGGCGGCGAAAATGTCACCTTGCCTTGGGCGAATGGCGGCATCGTCCTTTTCAGCCAGACGAGCTCTCGGTGGTGTGGCAGCGTATCAAAAGAGGGCGCCCCTGGTAAATGTAATAATCGTAAAATACGTTCATTCACAAAACGCCCTGGTCTTTGCTCGCCAGGACTTGCTGGCAAGGCAGCCAGCAGTGACGACAGGAATTGCATCTGCCAGCACGAAGAATTTTTAGCCCGGGGTTCCGAGTTAGCCCACGGAAACGGCGGCAATGACGACGCAACGATCCCCGAAAATAATTCTGCCCATTAATTCTTGCACTGGGGTGCTGTATCGGGTTTGCGATTTGATAGTAGACATAGGGTAAGGAGTTTGTGCTTTGTCTGATTCCGATGTGTTGATGATGGCAAATGCAGATTGTTGGTTTCGACTATTGGTGATCAAACATTTGCAGGGTTTTGAACAGTTTGCGGAAGACTTGTTGAACGGAAAATTGGCCAAACATATCGATTTCTTTAGTTCGGTGTCTTATGGATTTATGACTTTTCTTCGTTTTGAGTCTAGTTAATAACTCGATCTCGTCAACTTTATGAGGACATCCATTAAGTATGTCTCCCAAAACATTCCTATTTTCATATTTTACATACACAGATGAAAATAAACACTGATTTTTCTGCGTTATCTAATGCACATAAAGGAAATTTTAGATTTGGCAGAAATTAATGGGATATTTCATGAAAAGTTAAGCCATATAACGCAAGAATCTAGGCAGTTGTATGCAAGATTGCAAATATTGTTGTAAAGCGCATGAAAGATTGCAAACAATTTCGTTGTTTAAGCCTCCTTTGCCTTCGAATCAAACGAGGGGATATTTTACGCGTTTCTCAAAATTCATTATTTTTTTCTGTGTATTTTTATATGGACACCATACAATTTGTTTACCTACTTCCTTACGCTGTTTAACATTAGGTTTGTGAGAAATTTGATTGAAGGCTGTTTGTTCGATTTATATGAGGTACAATAAAATGCGACTTATAAAGGCTTCAATTTTATTAAAAAACATTGACTGCGCTTCTACGAAGTTAAGTGTGTTAATCCATGTTATTTATGTCCAAAGAAATCGAAAGAATAAATTATACAGTCAACGAATCGGCTTTTCGGTGACAACACAAACTTTTAGACAGAGTCAAATCAACGACAAACCGACATGAATGACTACAGAAAATTTCTTTATATTTCTGTTCAAATCTTATTACCGGCATCTAGCTTCGTGTTCGCTGAGAACGTTTATTGAAGCCACGAACACGCTTGGGAACTTGATAAGAAGGTTCATGTCTGAGCAATTCTGGACACATTTATTTGATCTAGATAAAATGATTCTATAGGTTTTGACAGATGGGAATTCGGCACATTTTAATCGGTCGTTATGGATTCTTGATCAATAGTGAAGATTGAGTTTCATGTCGGTTTGTCAAATTATTGATGACCTGGCAACACGGTGTGCATTGTTATTAACACCGCAGGCACGTTAATTTTGGCAGCTCGTCAAAGCTCGTTGGAGAAACTTCAAGTGATTTAACGAACTTGGGTGTTGAGCAAAGTTTTTTGATTCGGATAAAGAGAGTGTAGTCAAACGCTATCATCAATGCTGCTCGTATAACTCTTTCACACACTATAACCAGTGGCGTCTCGTGAGAAAATTAACCGGTTGTGCACTTTCTTTCGAACCCGGACGTCAAATTTGACAACAATATCTTGCTCCATAGTTCCTCCTTTGTCGAGTCTCTTGTGATATGCCACAAAAAGTACCTTGTCAATGTCCCGAAACAATAGAATAAAATTGCAACTAGCCAGTGAGTAAAACTACTCTGTACAGACCACAAAGTGCACAAAACAGACACTAACTCATCGGCAATCAAGTTATAGGAAAAAAAAACATCTACAAACGATCCACGTATGGTATATACAGGATCTGGTGCACCATTTGAAATGCCCAGTCTGCGAGTATTAACGGAGTATTAAATCGATGAATTCGATAATACATGAAATATACAATTTTAGACTGTGCAGTGCACGAGGTGCACATATGGACGAGACGCCACTGACTATAACAGATCAAACTCGATCAATTTCCAAAGGACAAAGTCAATATGTGTCATTTGTATTAAACTGATGCAATTTTTATAATTAATCAGTGTTGTTCAGTTTCTCACAATATGAATACATTTTGTCTGAAACCGACTTTCCACAAACTATCTAAAATTATCTATGAAAAAACTTATCTGCTCTTAAAAGAGTCAGATAAGATAACAGCCCAAGCTTCACCCGCCAACAATTCGACATGGCAGCATATTTTAATATCTTCAAATGAACTAATGAAACATTCTCCTTTTCAATATTAGCTCAACCCATTCGCTAGACCATACGTCTCATTGCATGTTCAATGTCAATCTTGTTGGACTTAAACAAGTGAGTAGGCCGGATTCTCAAATGCTTTGGTTGGCGAGATAATCATCGAGTAAGTATTGAAAGAAGCGATTAGTTTTACTTGAATACGCCTGACTGTAAATATTAGCAAAAACTGCAAATTTGCATGTCGGATTGTCGGTGCTACAATTTGAATCAAAATCACTTTTCGTACAACTATAAGGAACAAATCTTGTGAATCATTCAAGTTGCTAACTGATGTAACTATATACATCTTTAATATAGATTTTATGTCTTTATCAATCTGCATGAGTTTCTTCAGCACCTAAAATTCCTTATGAGTAAGTTTTTAGCTATGATTTGAATTGAACATGGGTTCTCTGAATCTATATTTTGTAATTCAATTCGCATATGAAATGCAATTAAGGATAACATCGAAAATCAACTGGCAACGCTTATTATGTGCTCACACACACGCTAAGAATAAAGTACCCAGCGGAGCAGTTAAGTGTGGGAAGCCATTTTTGGTTATACCCAAGTAACAATTTAAGTTTTATTGTGGTTTTAAAGCACACTCAAAGGCTAAATCATGGTCTTCAGAACCCTCATAAAACCAAAATTGTTACTTGGGTAATCATGTTTACCTGGGACGTGTCGGAGGATTTCGATAAATTGCGATTAAATTTGATATCAGCTTTTTGTTGATGTTCTTAGACTATTACCAAAAAACTGGTCATATGTAAAAAAATAAAATCTTACTTTGAAGAAGCTACTCTACATAAGATTACTGAGTCGAAAAAGTACGATTTCGAAATTCAACCTTTGTCAAAAACTAAGCGACTGTTACATAGTTCAGATGTTCAAGAAAACGTTAATAGTTTTTATCTCAAAGATGACATCATTTGGCCATTTACTTAGCTTGCCAGCAAGCTACAATTTCTATAAAATTACGCAATGGAATATATCAAAACTTTCAAATGCGCTTTTTACTTGCACCGTTGGATACATTATAAAAAATATTTAGAACAGTGGCGTCTCTTCCATTTGTGCACCTCGTGCACTGCACAGTCTAAAATGTTCGATTTCATGTCTCATAAAACTCATCGATTTAATACTCCATTAAAACTATTTTTTCTGACTAGGCCGCCCAACCTCAACCTTTCTTTTACCCTTTTTAAAGGCGCCTCAGCCTCACAAACTCTCACACAGGGTTAGATTGGGATGCGATACACGTGGTAATGGTCTGCTGTGCGAATGAGTTACGCAAAACAAGCAAGAAAACGTTAGAGTTTCACTGCCTGCTTCGCTCCCCCAGACTGGGTAGGGACCGTATTTTTGATCTCGAAACGAAGAACTTTTCCTCACAAGGGTTTGTACAAAAAGTCGATCTAAAATACGGCCCCAGATTGTGTTGTATTTCCTAAGTTTTTTTTACACGGGGGATACGTTCCTCTTTTACTATGAAACCATGTAAAAAAACTAAATAGAGCTGATACATTCACATGCATAAACATTTTAATTTTTTTCGATTTTGTTATCTTTCCATGCAATGGTCAAAATACAAATTTGAAAACTTTGAGTATTTACACCAAACATTGTGATTTTTTTTTGAAAAACTGCCATATGATTACTCTGTGACCAAAACGAAAAATGATTCATCATTAGGTCGATAAGTGTTTCCGTTCTGGAGTTATCGCCGAAAACAGACCGTATAAAAAAAAACGTGTAAAAAAGATCTTAGTTTTGATAGAATAGAATAAATGCTGTAACATTGGCAACATCGCTTAAAAATTCTCTCTGACGGGATTCTTGAAGAGCCGCCTTCATGCGTTGTTCACCTACACATCTAAATTTCCATTCAAAGTTTTACTCACTGACGTTGCATTTCATTCTGTTGTTTCGGAACATTGACAAGGTACTGTTTGTGAAATAGCGCAAAGGACTCGGCAAAGGAAGAACTATGGAGCGGGATATTGTTGACGACCTCTTGAAAACATCATTTGTCAGAAGAACCATGGAAGAGAAATTGTTGAATGCAAGAATGGACGTGCTGGCCATGTTTACTTTATCAAAACCCAACTGATAATTCTGTATGGAACCATGCAGGATACGAGGACTTGAATCATCTTTCCTCCGCTATTAAAGGTCATTCAGCTACCAGAGAGCATAAAAACAATCAAGGGCACGGCTCATCGTACATTCGCATTGAAGAAGCATTTAATCATGCATGTGAAGTCGCTAGAAGCAACCATAACTTAATCATGAAGAAAAACAGGGAGGGAATGAAAACCCTCATTGAACTAGTTTGTTTTCTTGGCTCACACGGTTTAAGATTTCGAGGTCACGATTAAAGCGTAACCTCCGTGAATAGAGAGACATAATAAGGACATGTGTGACTTTCTAGCCTCGAAAGATTTATCGCTTTCAGATTTTATTAATGCTGCTGCAGTGTTTTCTGGAACATCGGCAACAGTCCAAAATGAGTTAGGTTGTGTCGTGATTTCGTCGATCATCGCCGGCCGAATTCATGTTGCAAACCCTCCAATATCCGGAGTTCAGTGCATGCTATACTCTCTACAAGTTGGTTCCATAATGTTGAAGCAAATTATGCAGGAAGTGGAACAGGCTGAACTCTTTGCAGTTATGGTTGACGAAACAGCTGACATTTCCAAGAAATCGCAACTGGCTTCAACGCTATGGTGAGTAGTAATAATGATCAAAAAGAAAATGTTGTCAGTGTGCCAGTGAAATAATAAAAAAAACTGATATCATAGTGATTTCCACCATTATTTTGTTTATTTTTTTGTGCAGGTACTCCCGTAGTTTCCTTAAATGTTTCCTTAAATGATGTGAGTGGTGATACGTGTGGCGTAGCTCTTGCTGGTCAGGTAATAAGCTTGTTGCAAAAATTCAACGTATTCCTTAATAAGCTGGCATCACAAACTTCCGACAAAGCTCGTGTTATGTCAGGCGAAAAAGAAGGAACACAAGCAATCGTGAAGAAATCTTTTCCAAATACTGATTTCATCCATTACAAGGCACATGTTCTCAACCTAGTTTTACCCTTCTCTTGTACAAACCATCTGAAGACAAGAAAGTTCTTCTCCACACTTTCTTCATTGGCTTCATTTATTGCACAAAGCCCAAAGCGGGACTCCCAAATTAAAAAGTTCATGCAAAAAAAGATATCAAATGTGTGTAAAGTTAAATGGGCGTACAGCTCCGCGATGATAAATATAGTGGACACCTACCATTCAGAAATTACCACTTGTCTTGGAGAGATGGTTTTGGGTGACTCTGAATGAGTCGCCAGCTTATCTAGCACGAGATTTGCACGGTTTCATGCTCGACCTGGAGACAATTTTCTTTTTAAAAGCGTTTGCTTCAATTTTTACTTTCACTGACATTCTGTACAAGACACTCTAACTGAAAGAATGCGGTACGAGTATCAGGAATAGATATGGGCAATCCGCTCCTGAGCTGTTCTACTGAATCGTTTCATTTCAGTGAGCAAATCTAGGGTTTTTTTTTCATTAGGGCGAATCTACAATTGAGAGATTCTCTCCGGGCTCGCTCTCTTTCATTCATTACCGCGTCGTTATAAAACTTACGAGGCATTCATTAGTACAGATCGAAACACAACAGTGCTGGCTAGCATACTCTACAAATAGTAGAATGAAAAACGTAAAGGTAATTGGTTTATGAATGAAAGAGAGCGAGCCTGGAGAGAATCTCTCAATTGTAGATTCGCCCTAATGAAAAACAACCCTAGAATGACAACCTGCTCTTTACAAAAGAACTGCAGCTCATCAGCTCACCCGTTCGCTCCGTTCGCACTGTACGCTTTGGTTTCCTGTGAGCTGAACAATGCATCGACTCAGTCTAATCAAAATACAGAAGAGAAAAGAGAAGAGAACTGTGTAAAGTGTACTGATTCCCCTTTGTTTTATTTTTTTTCCAAGTATCAACGAACCGGCTGTTACTTTGCGAAGCTCAATCTCACGCAACGCAAACAAGAGTAAGGTTCAAAATAGACGAATCTAGTTCTACTGTGTTGGTGCTAAAATGTGCGCTAAAGAATCTAAAATCCGTTTTATTTTCGAATTCCAACTTAATGCAATCTAAAACTGTAATCGAATCGTTTTGTTAATTTTTTAACTGAATAATAAATGCATGTTCAATTTCATTGATTGGTGAGTTTAATAAGTAGATCTTGTACCCTTGTACTTAACGTGATGTATTTTCTTTGCTAAAGCTTAATTTTATCCATATTTCCATAACTAAGTCCAAATATAATCTAGTACAGTCAATTTCACATTTGTGCGTACGTTAATGTAACAAAATCAAAAGAGCTGGTCAAATGAATCGATTTATTCCGATGAGCTGATCGGCTGAGATCCGCTCTTTAAAATGAGCTGAATTGCACATCTCTAGTCAGGAATACTTGTGCTGACATCGAAGACTTGATAGATGAACACAAATTCGCTAATGTTTGGGAAGCTAGCGTGAAGCTGGCAGGTTGTAGCACCAATGAGAATCTTTATTCGAAGTACAGTAGACTTTAAATGACACTGATAGATCGCATCATCGAAGAGCTAGATGATCGATTTGCTGACCTCAATAAGCAAACCTTCTTAAGTTTACTCGACTGTGCAAAGTTTAAGCTCTTTACTTCGGACTTCCCTAAAAAACACATCAATGAACTCTGCTGTCGTTTTCCGGTTTTCGATCAAATGAAGCTGAGCAATAAACTGCGCGTTCTATTCTCCGAGAAAAATGTACTCGACATAATGGCAACACTGATCGGCAGCAACATCGAGGTTATATTTTTGAGATTACACGAGAGATTACGGGGATATATTTTGCTCATTCTACTAATACTCACGCTTCCATCGAGCACAGCATCAGTAGAACGAAGCTGTTCGATACTCTGACGATTGAAAAACGAGGATTGAGGTCTACGATGCACAGCGATTGGAAAGCCTTTTTTACGGCAAAATTATTAACTCCTAAGGGTTTCGTTTCAGAATCATTGTGTCTTCTTCAAAGCTGTACGGCACAGCTAAACAAGTACCTAAACAAGTTGTCCATATTTTGGTAATAATTGTGTAGTCCCAAACTTTACCGCTAGGGCGGCGCTGTTGCTAACTTTTGAACGAAACACAATAGAAGGGTGCTGTCGAGAGTTTGTAGGGAATATAATTTTAAGCAGCTTTGCTCTAGACACCATGTTTCTAGCTCTTCTATCGACCATGATAGAGCTTTTTTTTCTGCTTTAAATCAGGGTGTCTCAAAAAAGATTTTTTTTACTACTGTTTCTTATTTTGAGATCTTTAAACAAAATATAGAAACCATTATAACGCACATTTTTGCTGGACAAAGTTTTTTAATATAACTTATCATTCAAAAGTTACGGGTAATTTTAAATAAAAACATGCGCTTTTTCTTTACGACCTTTTGATTGTTTATGCGAGAATTGGCCAGAAAATCATCGAATTCTTGTTTTATTGGGTATCAAGGAACAAATTGCTATATAAATGAGCCCGGGTACTCGCGGGGCACACGAGGGAAGTACCTAAAATTGGACATGTTTTTCGTAAAAATTACCCCTAACTTTTGAACAACAAAAAATACCCAAACGCTCAGTTCCGCAAAAACATGCACCATATTTTTTTCTACACTACGTCTGAGGATTATTTTTCCTAACAATTGAAACTAAAAAGCTAGAATGACAAACTGATTTTTTAGGGACACCCTAATCACTTTTTTGAAACCTAATCACCTCTCTTGAAAAATGTGTGCTGCCATGAAAGAGATTTCCAAATAAAAGTGGAATGGCACTTTTTCCCAACGTCTCACGGGAAAGGTCCATGTGATGGTATAGGTGGCAATATACAACGATTGGCTAAGGACTCATGTCTTAGAAATACTGCAAACATAAATAGCGCTGAACAGTTCTATGTTTGGGCGACAAAAGAGGATGTCTAGGATTTTTTTTTCATAAGGGCGAATTTTACATTGATGACTACTTTCTCTTTCATTCATATTCCAATAACCTTTACGTTTTTCATTCTACTATTTATAGAGTATGCTAGCCATCACAGCTGTGTTTCGATCTGTACTAAAGAATGCCTCGAAAGTGTTATAATAATAATCTTGTTCCGATTCCAGGGACTCAAATATATCATGTGTTTATTCCAAAAAACGAACAAAGTATTTATGTAAATCAATTCTTTGATAAATCAAAAAATCTAGAAAATATTGTATACTTTCCTGTCGATAAAACAATGAAACGGAAATTTTCCAACAGTATGAATCGAACACGAAGTTCAAGACAAAAAAAATGATTGTAAAAAAAGTAAATAAGTTGATATTAAAATAATAAAGTGTTATTCCCTGGGCTAAGAAATAAATAAATAATAATTATAAAATTAACAACAAATATGTTTGAAAACAATATCCTTCTCATCAACATGCAATCCTAAGAATGGACAGAAATTTCTTCTAGAACCAAAGATGTGAAAAGAAAATATTGATAGATCCGTAAGAGCACAGCAGGTTGTGAAATATGAATAAAAGTAGTTGAAAACAGACAAAAGTTCGAGTTTTTTTTTGAAAAAATGTTTGATGTTCTGATTTCATTATAAATTTTGCACTTTACTTCGAAATAAGCAGCAGAACCTTATAAGGTTACGGAAACGTCACTCCTGAATTCCATTTAAAAATGAAAACAAACTTATAGATTCTAGGCGAACATACACCATATAAATTAAGTGTTCGTTTCCCTAAGCTTAGGAAAAAATTAAGATGCAATGTAACTTACCATAGTTTCGAAGATTATCCCTAAATGTTTCAAAGGAAGTTTACGGACACTTCGTTAGTGCTTAAAAGTGTCATGAAAGACCGCCTAAACTGATGAAAACATCAGCTCCAAGGACTATTTCAGCCAAATCGACCATGTGTAGCCGTGTTGCCCAAAATTAGTGTTCGGTTAATTTTGGGCAAGAGGGCCGAAGCAAATAAAATGACATGAGAAACATTGCTCCATAACATAACCCACGGCTGGATAACAGAAACAGCTCCAATAAAAACCATTCAAGTGTGACCCAGCTGAATTGCACCCATTCGTCGTTGAAGAATTAAACCATGCCATCAGGTACGACGACAAACGAACAAATGAAGGAAAAAAAACAACAACAGCAGCAACAAAGAACAAAACCCACAAAAAAAAGAATCCTCTTCAGGTAAAGGCACTTATGGCCAAGTACATAAATTATAACCAGACTTCGGTAGAATGCTTACAGAATGAACGTACAGTAATCCTTGTATTCGAATGGTTCAATAACGATTCCAAATTGTGCGCACAGTAACAGGAAGAGTACTGTCCTCAAATGTGCAACCGGAGTGCAGGAACACGATAAAAAGTGAAGCGCACACAGAGTCGAAAGCCAAACTAACGACGGTCCTCGTCGACTTCTCTGTTCTACCACCTATTAGAACACTATTCCGGTAGTCGCACGGGAAAGCCCCTGTTCGCTGACAGCCAGAATCGAAGGCGAAAACAACCGGTCGACCCAGACCAAACACTTGGATTTCAACCCATATGAATGGTAGCCGGCGGGTAGAGCATGCGAAACGGGAAGAAAGCGATTGAATTTATGAATTCGATATTTCCGCCCAAGGCGTTCGACCTTTCCTCTTCACCGGTGTCCTGGGCTTCGTACTCGAACGGGTGCGGCGCGGTGTGATCGAATTAGACCCCTAGGGGGGAGCTACGGTTTTCGTTGTTCTTTTCCTTTTTTTTTTCGTTGGCTGTGTTCAAGATAGGCCAAACGAGGCATCTAGGCACGCTAAACACAGCTGATCGTCGTGAGCGTGACGTTGAAATTTATGGGGAATTTATAAGCACTTAAGACAAAGGGAATCAAAAGCAACGTACTGTGAGAAATCTCTAAACGCCACAAGTCAAGCTGACAACAGTGGTCATCTGTCAAATGTCACTTTTTCACGCTACCAAATTGGTTCGCTTTCGGTGAAGTCCAAAATGGTGCGTGACACGGAAGAATTGTCGGCTTGAGAATAGCTAATTAATCAAAAGAAAGCTAGATTTTTCGACCCAGATATAACATCAGTTTCCTTTTCTTTTGACGTGAAACGGAGAAGGGTAAGGTGTGGTTTGGCATCCACACCTTTTCCTGAAATTGAAAAGAAGTAGAAGAGTTTGGCCGTCTAGCGGCCGATTAAAGAAGACGGCGATGGAAGCGTTAACGGAAATAGGTATCAATTTAGCAGGCTATGTCCTTTTGTTGTATGTTTCCAGAACCCTTGAGGAATCAATTTGTTTCCTCCCCTTCATCTCATACTTTGCAAAATCTGGTAAAATCCCCACCCGACCAACCACTGTCTGCTAAGTATCTGCAGTTGAAGTTGATAAATTACTACCGATGACCTTTTTGGCGTTCATCGTCCTTTCCTGCCCACCCGTATGTGCGTAATAACAGCCCACTGAACCGGGTCCGTCCCCCTACTCCTTTGGCTGGAAGTCAGAGCCTCAAGTGATATTCGATGAAGCCATCGAGGCGAGATTTAGGACCGGACATTATTTCCATACATTCGTTCAGACGCACATGCGGCTATATTTATACACAAATACTCATAAAGAAAGACAAACTGAAAGTCATGCTTACGGTAAACAAGGACAACCATTAACAGATACGGAGTAACATCAGAAAATTAATTATATGCAAGCATGAATAGGACATTGAACAAACCGGAGCGCGAAGGGGGACGGCAACCCTTTCCCGAGGAATTGTTTTGTTCCACACCCTTTTCGAGCTACAGTGTCTGGCAGAATATTGGTAACGCAAGCACGAGCTATTATCTACAGAACCCTCGGGAAAACAAAATTGTTCGCTCGGGTATGATTGTATCTCAATTATTCCCCCAAAGAGTAGAAGTGTGTTCTTTGACCTATTATCAATCAACGTTGAGGTACGTATTTTATATCGGGTCGGTAAAACACTTTCTGCGTCCCAACAGCATTCTAACTGATGGTTTGAATCGGTATTCAAACTGAAATGTTCGGACAGCACATCACTTAAAACTTATTTCGTTTTTTCGGGGACCGAGTAAAGTTGTATTCCTTTCGCTTTTCTACACACGTAGCCAATCTATAAACAGGACAAGATTGTAAAGATAGTTTAATATACTGTTGAAATAATATTACCTCAACCAGGTTTGGCAAACCATGATTCGTATCATAACGATGGATGTGTTGTAAAAGCTTGTGGTTTCACTCCCAAAGAGAATTGACTTTTCAATATCGAAATTGGTGCAAAGTAGCTAAAAATCTATCACTTCACGGACTAGTGTTTGAATGCCTCGGTTTGGAATATTATCTATTTGTATGAGCATGGATTTTTTTTTACTTTGTGCTTTGACGGTGCGGGTGGTGTAGTGGCAACCGTGGTTGCCTCTCACCCCAGTTTTCAATTCCAGTCCGCACAGTTGCAGTCGGAAGGGGGATAAAGCCGCTGGTCCCGGCGCATGTGTTGATGGGTTCGATGTGTAGTTTTAGAGATTTTAGATTTAGATTTTAGAGAACTGCTCTTTGAACTACATTCGCAAATACAAGTCAATCCAACAGATAAATTCAAAACTAATTATATTTGTCAACCATTCTCACATTGCTAAGCAACCAGCATGGAAACAGCGATGCGTTGTGAGTCACTCACAAACACCGTATAGGTTTTTTGTAGGTTGTGGAAAATTTATGAACTTGACCATGCATAATTCTGAGTGTAATGTAAGTGGTGCTGCGATCAAACTGTGGTCGACTAGAACTTGGTGCTATTTATGTTACTTGTGGATTTGGACGTTGGTGTACAAGACAGGACCGTTTTGTCGACCTAGAAATACGCTAATGAACGATACTAAATTTAACTATAAAGACCCATTATAATTGGTGCAAAAACTAAAAAATAGAATCTATCACTTGAGTGTTAATACACGAAACTAAAGAAGTCTGCACATTGTAGACGAAATACGCTTATCTGTCAATCTGGAATCAAATTGAAATTACTATTCTTTCTTCTCGTTTTCTACACCCAAAATAAAAAAGCAAGATTTTAATGCAATTTCGCATGATTAGGTTCCATTTCTCGTAATGGATCGCAACTTGGAGAAAAAATGCAACATTGGTCGTGGGCAAAAAAGCAACACATCAATTCGATTAGAAAAATTCAATGTGTGCGTGTAGTAGACTAGTAGTAGTAAATTCAATGACTCACAAAAAAAGATTACGATCCGCTACTGAGAGTCGAACCGCGATCGTCAGCATGACGGCTCTTCATTGTAACCATCCAGTCATCACAACAAATTGAGGTGAACGGAATAAAAGTCCTACTGTTGCTTCGGTGGTCGAGGCACTCAACGTTACAACAATGAAGCAACAGCAAGCAAATGTTGGTCGCACACACTTACATGGCTTCGTTTATTTTATAAAACGCATGGTGACTTGATGAGAGGGCGATAGGAGGATGATGACGAGTGCAAATAAAAATAGAACACTTGACAGCGGAATAGCAACAGTGGCATATGGCGTAGCGGCGTTCTGTGCCATTGTCTCACCCATATTGAGAAGTTGTTGACGGTTGAACAAAAACCCAACGGTTGCTGCGACTGTCGAGACACTAAGCATACAGCGATAACCTCTTGCACACACTTGCACGGCTTTGTTTATACCATAAAAAGCTTTGTGGATCATGATGGGCAAAATTGCCTTTTCAGAATCATGCGGATTTCTCAAGATATGATTGCAAAAAATGCAATTGCATTTTTTGCTACAATTTCAACTTTTGGGTGTAGATAGAGTTCTCATCGATTGGAATGAAATTCATTACGAACAGAGTTATAAACAGCCAAGATTAGAAACCTTTCGTTATACTTCCTATTTCAGTTTTTGTAATTGGCCATAGTATAATAAGCAAAGACATATTCCTACGTCATAAAAATGTGACAAAGTTTCAAGGGATTCATAAGGTTCATAAGGTTTTCCTAATGTCAAAAAATTTGGGATCCCGCTAAAGAAATCGATCTTTTGGTGAAACTGTAGTTTTTTATTTCTTGATAATAAGGTGTGGCCCAGTTATAATTGTAACATAGACTTTTGCTCATACTTCGGATATACATTAACAAAATAGTACTCTGTTTTAACTTAAATGTTCGACTCTATGTGAACTTTTTGAGGGAAAATACAAAAAAAAATCATCTCGATTCCGAAGAAATTTGCGGACATATCCCGGAATACATTTCATCAACCAGCGCACATTACTCTTATCCATAGTTTTGGCAATCTTATTCCACTTAGTTCACAATTCATTGATGCTTTTCACGACACTGCCATTCACCTTCAGCTTCCTCTTCATAATAGCCCAAAATCTCTCTATCGGTCTGAACTGGGGACAGTCTGGTGGGTTGAGTTTTTTCGGCATATACCGAATCCTGTTGGTTTCATACACCCAAACTAAAAAAGCAAGATTGTAATGCAGTTTCGCATGATTTTGTTTCATTTCTAGTAATGGATCGTAACTTGGAGAAAAAATGCTACATTAGTCGTGGGCAAAAAAGCAACACAACAATTCGCTTTGATAAATTCAATGTGTGAGTGAGGTTGTGCAGTGAGTATAAGATTGGAAACCGGAAGTTCAATGGCTCACAAAAAAAACTCACGATAGGCCACCGAGTATTGAATCGAGGCTGCCTGCGTCATGATTCTACATTGTAACCATTCAGCCACTTAAACAAGATGAAATAAATGGAATGAAAGCCCAACAGTTGCTTCGATGATCGAGGCACTCTACGATACAGCAAAGAAGCAAATGTCTCTCACACACACTTGCATGGCTTCGTTTTTTTTTCATACAGAAGGGTAAACTTAAAGAGAGGGAGATCAGAAAGTGAAAATAAAAATAGAACACTTGAAAGCGGAATTCAAACAGTGGCCAATAGCGTTGCGACATTCTGTGGTGTTGTCTCACCCATATTGAAAAGTTGTTGACGGTTGAACAAAAACCCAACGGTTGCTTTGACTGTCGAAAAATTAGTTTCGAGGAATCTGTGTGCTGCCAACCATTTGCACACACTCGCATTGCTTCGTTTATACCATAAAACGCTTTGTGGATCATGATGGGTAAAATTGCCTTTTCTGAATCATGAGGATTTCTCAAGATATGATTTTTTGCCACCTTTTTAACTTATGGGTGTACCACTGTAGCATTGCTTTACTGTAATGACTGCTTGCAAGATCTGGTCAAAACATGACAGGTCCATTGTGGGATACATGACAGGTCCATTGTCGGGTACCCACCCGACGCTTGCTTTGAGGCTTGCGATCCGTCGATAAAGTTTCTCTGTACTTTTTCAAAACTGACTTTCCTGACATCGAACCCATCAACTCATGGACATGGACCAACAAAATGACATCCCTTCTGAAAAAAGATGGGGCCAGAGAGTTTTTTTGCTTCTGAAAATCCCAACTATGGCACTAAAATCGAAATCAGACCTATTTGGGTGAGAAGAAACCATGCAAGACTTTGCCTGCCGCTCAAATAAAAGTTCCTAATTGAAGGCTTTCGTTGCCATTTTGAAGTATCCAGTCGTATATCGCGTTTCAAATATAATAATGATTTAGCCAATATCATGTTTCAGCAATCAATTAGGATGGTGTTGTACCGCTTGGATAATGCTCCAGGGCAGTTAAACGAATATACCACCCGAAAGGTAATCGAACCCTCGACCTTCGAATATCGTGTGTGTACTGAAACACACTTCGAAATTTGAAAATTTTGAATTAACAAGGGTTAAGGGATGTAATGTTAGCCTAGTTAATTAATTCGGCCTATGTATCAAAAATGTCATAAATCCTGCGATAATTGGCAAATTTATGTTGGTATTAAGATGACCGATTTATTTTGAAGCAGTTGAGTGTTTATTCATCAATTTATATTTAAAGTAATATAGTTGAGAGATATTTTCGACATCCTGGTTAAATTGAACCAATTATCTTCATGATCTTTAAATGACCTAAATTTGGTAAAATTGAACCGTCATGATAAGTGATGCATTTTAGATGTAGAGAAAATAGTTGGCTATTCACAAAGAAACATGAATAACGATTTCACAAGAATACCGTAGAATCAATTTAAGGGACACATTATTTTGTATACTTCCAACTATGGCCTAATGTAGTTATTACATATAATTTTTTTTGTATTGTTATAGTTTTCAATGGAAATGTATGGTTATTCGTAATTAATTTTTCGAAGACCTTATCCAAACCAAAAACTAGTAACAAAATCTATATAGAAGAAATTTCAAAGTTTTGAAATGGAAAAGCTGATTGATATCTGAAAGTCGTTTAGGTGTTATAAAGTAGGTTTATTTTAATATTGTTTGTGAAAATTGGTGCTGAGTATAGCAAATATAGCTTTGACTAGAATGCCTTATAAGAAAATTAAACTTAACAACGATTCTTTTGAACAAGAATCCTTAATGATGAAACAAAGTTGCATCCACGAATATACCCAATATGGCACTTATAGACCAAAATTATAACCACACTCGTCGATAGTTATTGACTCAATAACATTAATTGGTTAACATTCCTTGGTTCAGAACAGCAAATTTCTATTAAAGAATATCTACGTAAAGGTATATCTTGTTGAATATCGTTTCTAGCTCAATCACTCTATGAATTAAAATTAAAATTGTATTCGACCGCTGCATGTTAGGCTGATTTAAGGGACGCGTACCCTTCTTGGTATTATTTGAAAACAGGTCCTTTCTAATATGCAGGGTGGCCACACAATCTTAATATAAAAATTTCCGCATTTTATCCGAATTTTTCCCGCATTTTTGCCTTATTTTCCCGAGAGTTAAGATGAATTAATATAAATTACTCATAGCTAAATCTTTGAGCTCCCAAACTTTTTCCAGTCTGATTTACTACCAGACAGTTTCCAATTATTTAAAATACACCTTTTTGTGCGACAGGATGAGCCAATTTTCAACAAATGTTGTCAAATTTAGTAGCTCCTTCTAGCCAAAATTTTTCTCCAAACCATTTTCTTTTCTCTGGAATCCGGCAAACAACGTCAGACGGCATTGAGCACAGCTGCTCAAATTCTTCTTTCACCATGTGTTAACACCCTTACAAACGCAATTCGCCAAACTTCAAACACATTCGCCACCACATGAAAGATAAGTTCGTTTCTGGCCTTACCTGTTACAGCCGCGTAGCCAGATCTTCTAAGAGCATCTTCAACGGTGGTTCAAATCGTGGTTTGGATTTATTTGTTTAGACCAAACGCAAAAACATCGCTGCATTGCTGATGTTTGTAAATTTTGTTTTATACCGGATCTTTTTTTCCATCATTTCAGAACTTATATAAGCTTCTAAGTTTCTTACAGACCGCACTCTTTAAAAATTTAATTTAATGAACTTCAGAATATCTATGAAGATTGGGTGACAACATCTATAATGAACATGCCGGCAATTGATTAAACTTCTCGGCAGTTGAATAAAATAATTAGAAATTTCCAGATAATCATGAAGTTTGCTCGCTGTCTTTCGAGAAAAGAAATGGTGGAACTTTAGAGAAGTTCATTGAATTGCCGAAAAATTATTAACGTTTCTGGAAATCTGGATGAACTTCCAAAAGGTTTGCTGATCATCCATGGAATAGGAACATTTTTCTGGAAATGACGGGCACATAGAAAATCAGATTTCGCTTCCCGAAAGTTGTTTTAACTTCCAGCAGGTACATATTCTGTGATAAAAAGCAGCATATCACACATATTCAAATAACTTACGAGAAATTGAAAACAAAAAATCTTGGAAGCCGTGGAATTTCTGTGGAATAGTTAGCATTACCGAGATGTTGTTAAACCGTACAAGAACTAGTTACGACAAGTTACGAAAATAACCAAAAAGGTATTTGAGTGACTAAGACGGGAGATGAACCAGCCCAAGGCTGAAAATCTCGATAATCAAGGAACTAAAAAAAAAACTAAGTTCTTCTTAAAGCTTAAATACCCTGAACTTTTGGGATGTTTTCGGAACGATTGGAAAATTTCTCGATCACCTGGAAAGATCCCTGGAGTTCTAGGAAGCTCCCCAAACTTATGGAAAAATCTTTTGAATGTTTCCTAAACTTTTCGAATGCTAAAAAAAATCCAGTTTCCTGTTTATCTGGGACGTTTTCTGAAATTCTGGAAAGTTCCCCGATCTTGGGGGAAGTTTTCTAAAATTCTTGGTAGATCGCTGTACTATTGAGAAATTTCCTGAATTGCTGAATCCCCTGAGCATCCGGGAGTTTTTTCGAGCTTCTGTTCTCTGAACTTCTGGGAAATTTTCTAAATTTCTGGGACGTTCTCTGAACGTCTGAGATGTTTGCTGACCTTTTGGAAAGTTTCCTGATCTTGTTTTTTGAATTCATGAGAAACCCTGAACTTCAAGGAAGTTTCTTGAACTCCTACATGTTCGCTGAACTTCTAAGAATTTCTGTATATGTCTAGCAAGTTTCATGAAATTCTAAGAAGTTTACTAAACCTCTAGGAAGATCCGCAAACTGTTGAAAAGCTTCATGAATTTCTTGACTGTTCTCTATTGGTAGTTCTCTAATTTTCTGACAAGTTCCTTGAATTTTTGGGAAGTTCCTTGAACATCTTGAGTAGTTCTATGAACTTCTGAAAAAATACCCAAAATAATCTGATAAGTTTTCTAAACTTCTGGAAGCCCCCTGAATTTCTGGATAGTTACCTGAACTTCTGTGAAGAACCCTTTACTTTTGAAACTTCCCTGAACTCGTGGTAAGCTCCTTGAATTTGTGGACAATTCCCTGAATTTCTAGGAAACAATCTGAATTTTAGGAAAGTTGTCTGAACTTCTAGGAAGACATCAGGGAGAATAGCTAACTAAACCTTGGGAAAGTCTAAGTCAAATCTGAAAAGTATACCGAGCTTCTGATAAGTTCCCTGAGTTTCTAAGTACACTGAACTTACAAGAATTTTTTCTAACTTATGGGAGATAATTTTTGTTCATCAGTTTCTTAACCTTTTCCGATATTGTGGGCGTAAATACTGCGGGCCGTAAGTCTTAAGGACAGATTTGCAAAAAATCCTCAGGGTCACCAACGCCCAAGTTTTCGTCGAGATAACTAGCTGAGGACATACGCCAACATTCGTTAAGCTGTAGTGCACCTAACGGGTGTCCACTAAAAAATGAGAATGATTTCAATACTTTTCCATCAGAACAAAAACGGCCGCATAGAAATGTCACTTTAGATGAATGAATCGTTGCACTCTCCAGAAAATTTTCATACACTCTTATTTCACTCTAACATGTTCAGTCGTGTTCAGCATGCCGTCGAAACAGGAAGAACTGCGCGCGCGCGTTGTACAATTCTTTCAAGCGAACGAAGATCGTGGAAAAAAATACACGGTGGACCATTTTTGTCGTGAAAAAGTTCCGGTATCCACCGTATACCGTATCCTGGCATGCATGAGAGTAACCCGGAAGAAAGGTTGCGGCCGTCCAGCGAAAATAATGAATGAGACAACGCTCCGCTCGCTGCGCAGCATGTTCAACAACAAGGATTCGGTAAGTCAACGGGAAGCAGCCCGAAAGTTCCATTGTTCGAAGTCACTCATCTGCAAGACGCTAAAGAAAGAAGGAATAGTGTGTAGAAAGAAAACCAGATCCCCAGAGTACACAGATGAGCAGATTCAAACCGTGAAATCCCAATGCCGCTGGATGACTCGGAATTACGGCGGAAAATCTTTCGTTCTGGACGACGAAAGCTACTTTCCTCTTTCGAAGTCTCAGATACCGGGAAACGACCGATTCTACACTAAGGACAAATCTACTACTCCTCCAAAAGTAATGTATAAGCTCAAGCACAAATTTGAATCGAAGGTTATGTTATACATCGTAATATCCGATAAGGGTATTTCGAAGCCGTGGTTCAAACCAAGCGGTTTGGCCATCAACCAGGAGGTGTACCAAAGAGAGTGTTTGCAGAAAATACTCATCCCATTTCTTAAACAACATCACTCGGATGGCAAATACGTGTTTTGGCCGGACAAGGCATCATCGCACTACGCAAAAAAAACGCTAACGTTTTTGGAGAGCCAAAATATACCATATGTCCCAAAAGACCGGAATCCGACAAATTTGCCACAGTGCCGTCCTATCGAGGATTTCTTCGGTCTTTTGAGCTCCATGGTATACAAGGATAATTGGAAGGCCAAGAACACCAAGCAACTTACCAACAGGATCAAAAGCTGCATCCGAAAAATCGATGCGGCTGCCGTCCAACGGTCATGTTCCAGCATAACGACTAAGCTGCGCCGCACGGCGGACCACGGACAATATTCACTAAACTTAGTTTGAAGATTTAAGTTGACCCTTTTAATAAAATAAATCAGTTTGAACAAAACTTCACTGGTATTTTTTTCCTGACCCATTCTTTTCGTTCTCATTATTTAGTGGACACCCGTTATGTAACACTAAGGGTAACATATCCAGCTGCATCGCAACAGCTGGAAAAAGTCATCAGTTGACTCTAGTTGTCGCATAATGCCATATCCCTTGGCATGTTGAAACGTCGCAGAAAGTGCTTCTTGTCATAGCTTGGCGTGGCTCTATCTATCACTATCAGCATTATCTAATATCGTTTAAATGAGATGCATGCATTCACACACTCACCACCACTCAAACCAATCCATGGTAAAAAGTTTTGCGAAAAATCCTCGGTCTCTGAAGAAAACAAAACTTCTGATCTCTGGATATTGTAAGATTGACAATATGATAGGTGTTGGTGGGTTTAACAACAAGAAATAGTACAACGGTGCGGGGAACGCAAAGTTGGTCTGTTTTAGCTGGTTCTTTTTAAGTTTGCTGATGCAAATCAACTATAAAGATGTTAGAATAGACCACCGCTGAAGATGCTCTAAGCGGTACGTTTTGAACAAGCTGAACAATGAGATCGGTTTACCGAGTAAATGAGAAAAACGGTACTCAAATCATTTGAAAAAGGTGTGAGTATGGTTCCTTCCATATGACAAAAATTCCCGATGACTTTTAAAAATTCCGCCTTTTTCCCGCATATTTCCCGATGATTTTGGATTCCCGCATTTTTCCCGAGTCTGTGGCCACCCTGAATATGTTTAATACTTTAATACAAGATAAACCACAATGGACCAATGAATCTGGAAAGAATTTTAAGAACACGCTTCGGGCTCCGCAAAGCTTCTGTGATTGAGACAAAGTAACCAAACTTCATCCACAACCATGACTAACTGAAGAGTGGATGTGCTAAAGTGGCAAGCATCTGTTCGAATTCTACCCAAAAGAAACAGATTTCTGCCGCTGACGTGTGCACGCCTCGCAAACAATAATCAAAAGCCCAAAATTTGGTCAGGCGTGCTCGAAAACAAACTATTATAAACATCCCAGCGCAAACAGGTCCGACCGTCCACACATGAAGAAGTCGAACCAACCATCCAGAACAGCAACAACGAGCGATGACGAATCGTCCCTTGGTTAGTAAGTTTCTAAATTGTATCATCAATTCCGGCCAGTCCCCACAAGTAGCTACTCGCGTACCTACTGGCGGCTGAATGCTCATGACGGGATCACTCGTACTTCCAATTTGGAAACTTCAAGCTCATAAATTATATTTCCGGATGTGTGCGCTCATCCGTCGGCCTGGCGGTGACGGGAGTCGTATCAAAATAATGGCGACTGCACATACACAGTAGGTAACCACTACATGGAGATGCCCGGTCGCTGATCGTTCCAGATGATTTCACACCCGGTTCCACACGAATTGGATGTCCGCGTGGATGTAGCGGCGTAGATTGAGTGTAGTTCCTGTCGCTGGGTTGGGAGTTTCTGGATGGTGACTGTGGGGATTTTTCTGAGTGATTGCTGTTAAAATATGTGGCAAATATGTTAAATCAACATTCGTTCTGGCGATGACCACGTTCGAGTTGAATTATTGAAAGACGAACGGACCACTCGCCAGCAATAAAACTATCATTTTTTATTTTGCCATTCCGGTGGGTTATGAGTTTAAAATGACCTGAATTGCCTTATGGAGGAGACAGAAGAAAAAAACGTAAACCACAAAGTCACCCGCAGCTAATGGAAAAAAGGAAAAAGGATATTTCCCATCAGGAGTCGCGTCACGAAATGTTCCGTTGGTTTGTACGTCCCTGCTAGATAGATATCTATTTCAACCATGCTAAGTTTTTTCCTTCCAAGCACGTTTGTCATGTTGATTGCACTTTTTCCGCACTTTCGATCCCGTGATGGGCCTGAACAATTATTGTTTCTGATGGGATGTCATACGCCATGCAATCCGAGACACCTAGCTGGCCCCGGATGTAAGCTATGCGGTCTGCATAACAAGCAGTCATATTGGGAGGAATTAAATTGAAAATTTGAATAAGAACCGCTGGAATAGGAACCTCAGTTCGCGGGATAACAATTAGACAAATTTTCACCGACACTGGAGGTCGCGGCTGCGAAAAAAAGAAAAGAAAAACTAAACGGAAATAGGACCCCTATTCCGAGTTCGCTTCCGAATTGCTGCTCCGACGAAATGAACTGAAAAGGAAAGCAAATTGCGAGGGAGGAGATTTACAAACTTTAAGTGAGCCGACATGCCAGCCTGGAGTTTATGGGGCAGGAAATGGGCGACAAGTGTTGAGAGACATGATAAACCGATTTGTGGGGAAATCGGTGAAATTAATGTAGTGAAAGAGAGATAAATTTCAACGCGTTTTTATGGTGTGGCGGGGGGTGCTGTTGAAGTTGAAAATGTTGCGAATGCCATTCAGCGTTGAATTCTTTAGTCGGCGGCTTGTTCGAGGCATTTCATTTCTATGCTTTAGTGAAAATTGGCTTCAACTTCTCTAAGTTTCTTGAAATTCGCATATTAATTTGCAATTTTAGCATTGAGGTAGATTAATATGTAAAAGATAAGAACAATGCGGGTTCAAGAAGCATACTCAACAGTAGTAAGTAATCAAAAACCTTTTACGATCACATAAATATTATTGTTTATGTTCAAGGAATTTTAAATTTAAAGTTTCTAAATTCTTTCGTCTACGAAGTAAACTTAGTTCACAAGCGGTGATTTAATAAATCACAAACGATACATGCAGTCTGAAGAAAGAATGTATATTTTTTATGGGTTTAAAATTTATGTTCACTTACAGCCCACATTTATAAGCCTTTGGTTTATATAACAGTATCCATCATCATTTTGATCATGCGATCATGCGATCTTGTAACATACCTGGAAAAAAGAAAGAGATAAAAATAGCTGTTAGTTCTGAGTTGCTTTGGTTGTATATTAATCTTCTTGCCTGCAGATTTAATTGCTACAACAACAATTTCCTGCCACTTTATAACGGTCATATTGTAAAGCAGTCGAACAAAATTTAAAAGTGTCTTTAAAATACAGTAGCAATATCATCCAGCGTGGCAGAATATGTAACGCTGAGTCTGGCGGCGACTGAATCAATTAAGCTGGAAGAGTTCTCGAGGTAAAAATAACTAGCGCACCGGTTACCATCTACGAAGACAACAGGGGCTGTATGTACATGGCGAAGAATTTGAAGATTAAGCCCACCAATCATATTGACGTCAAACATCACTTCCTTCGTGAACGTGAGGCATCAGGATCCCAGAAGATTGAACCAATCAAAAGCTTATATATAAATCAAGGTGGGCGACCCTGGCGTAGCGGTTAACATCCATACCTCTCACGCCAAAGTCACGAGTTCAAATCTCACCCCCGGACAAGTTACGAAAAAGCTCAAATGCGGTGTTTAAGTGACTATGACAATCGATGAACAAGCCCGAAGCTGAAAATCTCGACAGTCAAGACACAAAAAATATATAAATCAAGCTGTTGTAGTCTACCCGTTTCAAGGCTCTATGGACAAACCTAGGATCGAAGGATTGAGAAGTGTTTGAGAAGGGGTGTTGAAGAGTTAGTCAATCAGTCTAAAGCTTGTAGTACACTGTTTGTCCAATAGCCAAATATTTGTCATAGGCAGATAGACATCTGACAAACATCTATGATATCTGTCAGCTGTCTAGCTGCCTATGCCAAATATTTGGCTATTGCACAAACAGTGTACTACAAGCTTAAGCAATCTTATGTTTTTGAAAAAGTACCCTAGAGTAACTCTAGACCCCTAAAGGGTGATACGGTCAAAATTTGGTCAAGGGAAAACGCGTGTAAATCGGTGAAATCGTTTATTTAAAAAATCAAATTAAATTTCTTTTTCAAGTTCAATTAGTATAAAATTCAGGAAAAATATTCAGTTAGGCTTCCGCTTTTCCAAATCCGAATTGCCGGGCCTTACGCTTGACCCCTGCCATCAGATTTTGTACAGCCACCTTGTCCACCTTCTTCGCCGCAGAAAGCCAGTTTGCCTTGAACTGCTGCTCGTCCTTAGCAGTTTTTTTGGTCTTCTTTAGGTTCCACTTGACAATAGCCCAGTATTTCTCAATTGAGCGGAGCTCTGGCCTGTTGGGAGGGTTCTTGTCCTTGGGAACCACCTGCACGTTGTTGGCGGCGTACCACTCCATGGCCTTTTTACCGTAATGGCAAGATGCCAAATCCGGGCAAAACAGTACGGAACAACCGTGTTTCTTCAGGAAAGGCAGCAGACGTTTATTCAAACACTCTTTCACGTAAATTTCTTGGTTGACAGTCCCGGAAGCTATGAAAATGCTGCTTTTCAAGCCACAGGTACAGATGGCTTGCCAAACCAGATATTTCTTTGCGAACTTTGACAGTTTCGTGTGCTTGAAAATATCTGCTACCTTTCTCCTTCCTTTTGCCGTATAAAACTCCTGTCCCTGAAGCTGCTTGTAGTCGGCTTTGACGTAGGTTTCGTCGTCCATTACCACGCAGTCAAACTTCGTCAGCATCGTCGTGTACAGCCTCCGGGATCGCGCTTTGGCCGTCGTATTTTGTTTATCATCGCGATTTGGAGTCACTACCTTCTTGTAAGTCGATAGTCCGGCTCGTTTTTTGGCTCGATGCACGGTTGTAGACGATACAGCGGCATCTCGGAGAGATAGGTTAGGGTTTCGCTTGGAACTACCGGCAACTCTCTTTGTCGTCTCAGCGGCTTCCGGTTTTCGATTTCCCCCCGATCCAGACTTCCTGGCTGTCGACAAACGTTCCCCAAAAACTTTAATTACATTTGTAACGGTTGATTTGGCAACTTTTAGCGATTTTGCCAACTTTGCGTGCGAGTAGCTCGGATTTTCGCGATGCGCGAGCAAAATTTTGATACGCTACTCTTCTTGCTTGGACGGCATTTTGACAACTGAAGAGTGAATTCCAAAATCAAAATAGGAGCAACATTCTACACACACACCTTCAAAATGAGGGGTGTTCAGGTTTATTAAATGCAAAATTGAAAGAAATACGTCAAGTTGATATTGACCAAATTTTGACCGTATCGCCCTTTAGCAACCTAGTAACGGGGTATAACTAAAAAATTAGATTGATTTTAAGGACATACACGATGGAATCCCCGTATGGCAGGAGCGATGGCTTCCGATGTCAAATCAATCCACTTACCTGCAGTGAATCATTGCCATACTGCTAATAGGACAGCAGAACACAATATTTAATCAGTTCACACTGTTTATTTCATTGAAAACACTCTGATTTGATCAACTACTGCTCATTTCCACAGAGCAGGTAATTTTTCGTCGTCCTTGTTTACCTTTTAAAAGCCAGGATCTGCCTATTATTTTCTCACAAAAAACTGTATTTCAACTTCCCGTAGCCACCTGAACACTATTTACTTTCACTGAAAGTTTAATTATCATCATTATCATCTTGAAAATAGTGGACGAAAAATCTGTTTAATTAACGAGAATGGTGCAAAAAATCAGCAGCCGGTCTCAAAACTGCGCGTTTTGCTTTTTTCTAATTTACACTCAGCTGTGTGTAGCGTAGCAGGGCGCAGTGTTGTCAGCAACTGTTTGCGCGAGTGTGCTGGACTCATAAAAGTTTTGAATAACGAAGTTAAAAATGCCGCGTTAATAAGTAAAAGAAGAAAAGCGGCTTTTTTTGCGTGACCGGGCTGTGGACATTCGAAAACCCGTGGAATAGTGGTTTTACTTCACCGTCAACTGATGCTGAATTTCATCAAAAAATAAGTTGAAATGATACTGGTTTTGAAAATCCCGGTCATACTTCCGAATCCGATGGAGAGTGTGTTTTTGATTTGCTTTGCAATTGCTTGTTGGTTTGTTTGTTATTTTGAAAGAAAAGGTAAACAGCCTTCATTCCCTTCCTTTTCTTTGGAAGCACGAGCCAGGAGTAGGGGAGTCTGGGTTGACTTGATCTCCCCTTTTCGTTATGGATATATATCTGCGGATAAAACTAAACTTGATGCGGTTTTTTCACAGGCTCATAGTTCCATATTAATTCTTATGTGTTCGACAAAAAAAAAACACCTTTAGGTGTTCGACAGGGTACCCGTTCAACAGGGTACAGGACTCATTCGATAGTTTAAGATTGAAATAAGAACTGGACATTAACGTTTAAAATTCACCCATATTTGTATTGAACTAGATGAATGGCTTGAAATTTAGCTTTCTTATTATGCCCCAGACTCCCTTAACGTTTAAAAAGGATTCTTATTTTGAAGCTTTTTGCTTTTTTAAAAATGTGAATATTGTAGGGAATAATTAAATGGATGTACTGTAATCCACAGAGAAAAATTAAAATTACTGGCAACAATGACCGTTTTCTTCATGATGCACCAATACTATCATATGAGAGCAAAAAACTGTTTGCACTACTACATGCATGTTGAATACTAAGGATTCAAGGGAGTTTCACCTTAAGGGCTTATGCTGAAGCATTCTCGACGGCAGCCGTTACCTCAACATTTAGAATTGATATAACTCAGAATCTGTACTACATACAAATGAAACACAAATTTCAATCAAACATGAGAACTATGCCTACAGCTTTGGAATTTTGTATTCAGTGGTTTTTGGGTCCGGGAAAGCATCTTATGACAGTTCGAGACCCTCCCGCCTCTAGCAAGGGGAGAACCCATGCAAATGAAAAACAAATTCCTGCATAACTTGAGAACTAATCAAGCAAATGGAACCAAAATTGGTATGGGTGAGTTTTTGAAGGCAAGAAATGTTTTTATGGTGGTTTGAAACCCCTCCTCCCCTGGAAAAAGAAGCCCCCATGAAAATGGAACACGAATTAGGGCAAATTAGGGTTTTTGGGTCCGGGAAAGGATCTTATGATAGTTCGACACCCCTCCCGTCTTTAGAAAGGGGGGCTCCCATCCAATAAAAAACTATTTTCTGCATTACTCAAGAACTAATCGAACAAGCGGAACAAAATATGGCATGTGGAGGTTTTTGTAGGCAAGAAATGTTTCTACGGTGGTTTGCGACCCCCTCATTTCCGGAAGAAGGGTCTCTCATACAAATGAAACACGAATTTGAGAAAAACATGAGAATTTTCCCAACAGGTATGATTAATTTTATGCAGGGATTTTTGAAGTCGGGGAAGGTTTTTATGATGGTTCGAGACCCCTCCCGCATCTAGAAGGGGTGCTCCCACACCAATGAAACACAAATTTCTGCATAACTCGAGAACTAATCAAGCAAATGGAACCAAATTTGGGATGTGGAAGTTTTCGGAACCAAGAAATGTTATTTGGAGGTTTGAGACTACTCCCCTCGTAGGCTTTTAAAAATAACGGAATCTGTGGTAGGTTTTTACACTTATTACTGGATGTACTTTTCATTTCCGGCTTGCAAATGGAATTTTTACCAATTCTGAGCTAATCTGATTCATGCAGCGCTGTGATGAAAGCGAATTGCTGTTATAAAATCAGCATCAAGAAGCAAATGGTGACCATGGCAACAGTAAATTAACATTTATAAATGTTAGTTTTGTAAAATTGCAATAGATTTAATCAACTATTTCAGGATATCTCAAATCAAGATTTTGGTGAAAAGCTGCTATCGCTGAAAACGAACGAAAACGTGCTTAAGCGCGGACCACAGGATTCTACAGATTCGAATGATTGCAGTATTTATCAGTTATATAAATATATACACTATTATATAAATAATTCACGGGAATGGGTGGGACCACCAGGGCACTCTGGATGGGGAATGACAACTCCCCATGGCTAACTTCTCTCCGCCCATTAGGACATCCTCATGTTAGATAGCTCGCTTTTATGATCAAATGTTCAATCTTGTTGTTGTAAGGAGATTCTTTATATTCCTGTGGAAACGTATAAGTGATGCCTGCCGTAGCACCCAACCCGTTTTTGGCCCTTTATACAATAGCATGATGAGGAAAATCAGTGGTTATTGAAGCTTGATCAAGCCTCACAGAGAGGAGAGCCCGTTGCTGTCGGACTTAGTTTTCGTGCTACAATAGGTGGTAGTACATATCATACATCATACCTTGCTGTATATTTACAGCATGTAAATATGTAAAATGTTTAATTTTTAAGAGTATTTAATTTTCGTTTGTTTGCTTATAACTTTCGTATATGTGTGTGCTTTGCTATATTTAAATCATGTTTTCTAAGAATTTATTTGCGTTACTAAGAAACAAACATTCATTTTTATATATATATATAGATTTGATATTATTAAATGGAAAAATGCCTTTTTTTTGTTTTCCGACTTTACATCGCTTTTTTAAAATGGCATGAATGTCCTTCATTGTTGCAGTCAATCTGAAAGTGACAGTCAATTGTCATACTGGAGAACTTAGATATTTTCAAATATTTTGGCTTCTGAAAGTATGTAATTTCAAAGGCAGTAATTTCAAATTGTTGATAGTCTGTGATCCATTTTATTTGGTGTATTATGTTAGAATACTGAAGTTGTGTTTTTTTATCCTTTGTTGGATAAAAAGCAACAAATCATCCGAAGATACCGTCAAGATTGGTTCAGCCGTTCTCGAGTTTTAGTTTTAGTGTTACTAACAAACAAACATTCATATTTATTTATATAGATAGTGTGTTATGCAGGATACAACCTCATCGCTTCGCATTACAACCAACCCCACACTTTAAATTTGCATTGTTTGAACTCTTTAAATTTTGCAAACAAGGAGGTTACTATAAAACAATAACCCTAGGATATTGAATATGACTCATCAAAGAATGGTACTGATATAAACAACATGGAAAGGTTTATTCTACAGCTTCAAATGGTGTTTCCTAAGCGAGCCCTCCGAGTCCTTTTTCTTATATACCAGCCTCATTATAACATTAGCAAACCAGGTATTTTGGTTATTCATTCCATAAAACAAATGGATGAACAAAAACATAACAACACGAAAATGAAATGTGTACTTTCAGTCGTTTTCCTAAGATTGAAAGTAGGAAGTCTAAGAGTGAATTGTGGCATAACCCGCCAGTATCACACTTGATGTTAGGGCCTTTATATAAACGTTCTACGACGTGGCAGCTAAAAAACGACTAGGTTATGTGATAGTTTCACTACTGTGGGCATTTCGGAAAATTAAATCGATGCAGAAGCATCGATTTTTTGAAATTAAAAAAATCGATCCACGCAAGTAAATAGTCGATCCACGCAAGTAAATAGTCGATTCGGAAAAAATCGATATTTTGTAGAACATAATTTACATTCTAGAAACTGGTGGTAAATAATGGAATATGCCTGGTTCTGTTTGAATCTTTGAAAGAAAAGGCCTATTGTTAAACAAATTGTTATAATATTTGTCAAATAATTATTCAAGAGCAAGTTTACAAGGTCATCTCATCACCAATTCATATGGACGGTTTTTTAAGAATCTTTATATCATAGTGAACAAACATTGATGTCCATATACCTTTTCTTGAAAAACGTGTGTAAAAGTTCATACGGGCAGTCGGTATAAGAAGCAAGTGCAGAGAAAAAATAAACAAAAATTTTCAGGTTATGTGCCAGGCTTTTTATCGATAAACATGACAGTTATCGCACCACTGCAGCGCCGCCTACCAGTGCATAACGACGTCCATTTGAAATGCCGGTTTTAAGTTTTACACAAGTAGCAGACCGAAGATGAACGTATGTTCTCTGTGTTTATATCAAGCAATCGATACGAAAATTAAAATTTGTTATACTCTAGCAAAAGAGGTATTAGTCTAACACAGCCACATTTTTTAAATCACCCTACGGATTTACTGTTAACGCATGAGTAAAAGGATCAACTAACTAGCATAAGAAAAGGAATTTAACAATAGTTAACAAGAGACAATTAGGTGAAAAACAATAGAGGAACAACCTTATTTTTGATTTTTGGTAATTCGGTTATTTACGACAGTTTTTAGCAAAGTCATCCCATTCTGCAATCAGTCTTTCACATGTGTTGACAAGCTTGCGAAAGTGAACCTCTATATATTTATATATGCATAACAACAACTACAGCATATATCAATCAAATCAATCAACATCGACTTCTGCTGGAAAATCGCATAACCAAATGTTATCCTGACGCAAGGCGGATTTTCTCAATTTTTTTCGCTCCTACGAAAAATGCCATGAACAACTGTCAGGTGAAAGCTGTCAAAATAATAAAAAAGTGTTGGATGATTATATACTCTCCTTTGGGAAATTTCAAATTGATAAAACATCGATTTCATCTCTAAAAAAATCGATGTTGTGAAATATCTAACAGAAAAGATCAGATAAAAAAAATCGATTTATCGTGGTAAAAACATCGATTCTGTAAAAATCGCATGGACATCGCCCATTCCTATACTGGTCAATTCTTCGTTTCACATGCATGTTTATAGCATGAGAAAAGCCATTCACCGTCGACAAGGGGAAAATATGATCCACGACAAGGAATTATAGTTTCAGGATTCCTTGTTCATGAAAAACATAATGGTTTTGTTTCCGTCTAGAAAGTACTCAATTTATAAATGTGTAGTGTATCAAGGACAATTTATTGAGACCAAGCAATTGAATTATATGCTGTGTGCAATGAGCTTTGAGATGACACGAAGGAAGAATACTATATTACGAACACCTTTGGACATGCACACTAATTAGTTAGTTTACTTCCTTCGAAGGCAGATTTTGCAAAATTCACTCCTACTCCGCTTTTTTCAGAAATTCTAAACCTTCAAGCTTATCCTCCGAGCATTTACAGCGGCTCAACACTAACACAGCACAGTCCCAGTGGATTCGTTCATCCAAGCTTTCACATCGCATGAACCACCTCACCGTCAGACGACGAACGGACGCGTCCGACCAAACAAAGACTGGATAGACCGAGAAGGGTTCAGATCGGTAACAACAGACAACACGAGTTGGCAGCAACATAAGCAGCAGCAGCAGCAGCAGAAGCAGCATACCACACACAAAGAGGACGAGACGTAAAGAATGCCTATTGCCTATTGCATATTCGCTGCGAGGGGTGAGTTTCTCCCTTTACTGTTACACTACTCCCCAGTACATTTGAAGGTATATTACGGCCAGCAGGGAGAGCGCACAGTTTGCCCCTTTCTCTGCCTACTCACGAGGCCCAGGACTGGAGTCTGTTTTTAATTCTTCCCCCTACCTGCCCTGCTTCATCCGAGAATCATCAGCCATTGCATTCCCGGGACGTGGTGCGCGTTCCTTGTTCCGTGCTTTACGATTTCCATTCATTTTCCACGAGCCCCTCCCGGTCGACCTTTTGTGTTTTTGTTGAACATTTTATTAAATTTTTCTGAAACAACTTTACGACGACTTGAGTGAGCACTTTGTGTGTTTTTTTTTCTTTCTCTCTGTTGCTTGCAGAAATGAGTCCGTATGTGTTTCAATTGAGGGTGAATTTTAATTTCAAACGCGATGACGAAAAAGCCCGGCACGTATGCCACTACTGTTGCAATTAAATTCATTCCTCGGATAGTCGTCGTCGTTGCAATTGTCCTCGTCGAGTAAGAGGGAGAGGTTAATGATAATTGCGTCACATACATTTGCCCTGCTGTTGGGACAGGAATTCCGGGAATTGTAAAAGGGTATCATTCGTTCTGCGTCCCCAATCCACTTTCTTCGAAAAATAGCAAATGGGTTTACTAATAGCCTAACGCGCGATGCTCAGTGATAACCACCACGCTTCTGGAGGACTTGTACTTACCGCACAAATCACCAAACAATTATTTTCGCACAGACAGAAAAATCATAAATCAAATCACTTTCAGCAGTTACCAGCAGCAGAATCAAAGCCATTCGAGTGAGGATCATCACATTGCCTTGGTTGGTCGGTGGCTGAAAATGGTCAACTGACAAACGAGGGACACGTGGACAGTGTGGCGATGAAAAACAAATGATTTATCATGGCTCTTCCACCCGACTTGGCCGGGCAATCATCGTGTTGTCCGAACCGTTGGACACATGTGTCCTTTCAACAGTCCCTCGTGTTGGCTCACACGCAGAGGGACATATCATCAAACTAAAAGCATTCTCGATTAGTATTTGTCGGCGTTGTCGTTTTCGCTTACAGTTAGCGTGTTGGACGGTTTGTGCAAAATCAGCACCTTCCACCGCCCTCCTCCAACCCCGTTCCCTGAGTCGCAAAAGACACCCCGTAATTGAAACAATGTACACCAACACGTTTCTTCGATACTGTGCCTAACCTATTCCGTTCCGCTCGACCGTAATTTATGAACAGAAAGCACCACTGGCAGTTGGTAAAAGAACTGTGCAAGTGGCACTGGCTGTAACTTACGATTTACGGAAGAATTAATTATTTTATTGGGCAGTTCTGTCGTTACCGGGAGTTGTTCTTCATCGCCCATTGCACCGAGTTCGAAACAAGACCGGGGCAGTGATTTCCCCGAATGTGACCGAAGGGAGGAGCGGGTAAAATGGCAAGTATTTATGCGTATCACCAATCGAGCCCCGGCTCCTCCCCATTGCGGTGGCGCATCATTTTGCAGTGTCATTTGCCGAGCTGGGGCTCAGAAACAGAGGAAGGACACTATTTAGTGCAAGCCGAGCAGATGAGGGATCGAGGTTTGGGTCGGAGCTCCGGTGACAGTGATAAGAGTCATTAATCATGGTAGCCTGCTTCCAGCTGCTCGTGGAGGGGGAGGGGGAGGGTGGAGATAACGCACAAATCTGCTACTCATCTGGGTGCAACATCATTCACACGTGGCGGTGATGACGTGTTCGGGGATGCAGGATGAGTGTGGAAAATTGTACCTATTTAGCATGTCTGTTAGGTCTGTATGTATTTAATTAGGCACTGCACGAAATGACGGAAGTTAATGGCAGAACTTTGCGCAGTACAGTGGCAAAAATTATTCATATAGGCGATAGTCCTGATCTTGTTGAACAAATTGTGCTGGCGATGCTTAGATTACTAGAAAAAAAGAAGATCTGGCCCAATATGTTGATAACACGCCAATAGTTTCAAGACTACAGAGAATTCTTGCAAAGGATCATACGGTTGAACTTGGAAACATTAAATTTCAAGACGGGGCTTTTACTAAAACCTCACATGATACATTAAGTTTTATGATGTGAACTAATTATTCGGGCTCGGACTTGTGTTAGGATTCTGATTAAGGCTTGTTCGCAACAAAATCTGGACAGAATAAATTTTTAATAGAAAAAAAAACTAATTACAGTTACTTAATTAGGCTGCATGAATAAACTACGAACTTTTGAATTTCCTCCAGCAATTAGGGTCTGCAACCGATTGTAGCTTGTTGTTTATACAACTAGCGAGCCCAGGTTTTAGCCGTCAAATTATATTTATCCTTACGGATCGGTACAGTTTTCACCTTGAACGATTTAAAACCTTGCCGATGCTTGGAAATATTTACGAAAGTTGGGGACTTTTTTTTTATTTTTCTAGCCCCAGTACGCACCGAAAGATCTGATCTCTTTTGCAATATTTGCTTCACCTTCGCTTCCTTCTGGTGATTCCTGATATCCGTTTTTGTTCCACTCTCAACCTTCCTGGCTGCTGTCAAACGTGTATCGAAAGATTTAAGAACGTTATGGACGGTGCTTGCAGGAAAACCAAGTTTTTTTTGCAAGTTTTCTTACTGACAGATCCAGATTTTCATTGCGACAGCACACAATTGCGTTTCGCACTTGCTCTTCTTTCGACGCCATCTTCGATCTAAAAGCTTGTAGTATCACTAAAAGTTGATTTTACACAATGAACAGACATACGTTCATCAGTCTGCGAAATATTTAGCGCGTTGATGAAGTATTTCCAGAGATATGCGTATTTAGGGGTGTCCAGATTTTGTCAAGAACCAGTCTTAAATCGGTGTGGAAGGAGTTTCCTTGCAGACTTTACGAGAGTCTAACAGACAGGAATGCACAATACTAAATATAGAAGAGGAAATCTTTACAACATTCACCGTAAAACATGCAGTTAGATAATTTCAGTAATTAAAAATCAGCAGGTGTGGACGGCATATTTCCAGCATTGTTCCAAAAGGGTCCGTTTCTAATGAAGATTTTTAAAGCAAGCTCGAGGTAGGCAGTGAAAGTTTGACATTTGACGCAAAACCCAGTCAGAGTAAACATCCCGCCGTTCTAACCCGCCTTGGTTGAAATATTTCACCGCAACACACTAGTGTCCAGCTTCATCGGTTCAACGTCAAGCTAAAAAAATATTCGACGTCGGCTCGATGAAGTTCAACATGTTTTTACCACACTGAGAAAAAAAAATCACAAAATTTTTAAAAGTTGATTTTTTTACTGTTATTACTGGAGACCTTATGTTTTGACTGACATAACACAAACAAGATTATCCTATGATGCCTGCGGACGTTTCAGAACATTCATTGAATATATTTGAGTTGTTATCGTAGTTTTGTATAGCCCAAGAGGCTACGGTTACTACTGTATAGCTTAAGTTCTGAACTCAAGGATGAATTTGAACATCCCATGATAATCTGATAATGACTGGTGACCTTACAGAAGATTCTCTGAATGAGTGTTGGTTGCACAGAAAATTTTCAAAATGCATATCGTCACCTTTCATAGGTTATTAAGCTAATGTTACGACTGTAGATCCTACCTTCGGAACTCAAGGACAGTTTACAATTACAGACAGCTACAATTACAACTGTAGATTTTAAGTTTTGAATTCCAGGATAGTTTGGATAACCTAGAAGATAATATCATAATGTTTGTTGGTCTTCCAAGATATTCAATGAATATGTTTCAAACCCCAGCGTAGCTTTGCATAACCCAGAAAGCTTTTGTTGCAACAGTAAGTCCTATGTTCTGATCTCAAGGATAGTTTGGATGATCCAGAACATGTCATAATGCTTTAAAATGTTTTTCGAGCTTTAAGAATATTAGTTGAATTTGTTTGAATATTTACTGCAACTTTGTATTTCCGAAAAATTACTGTAACAACTGTAAATCTTAGTTTCAAAACGCCAGCTCAGTTTGAATGAACTAGAGGATCAGAAAGTTATACAATGTTGACTGTTGACCTTTCAAAAGATTCATTGATTATGTTTGAATACATATTGTCACCTTGTATAGCCCAAAAAACTACTGTTACAACTGGAGATCTTATGGTTTTACGTTAAGGACAGGGTAAATGATTTAGAATATCCCAAAATTGTCGCATTATGTATGTTTACCTTCTACGTTATTCAATGAAAATTGTTAAATACATATTGTTCCATTGCATACTCCAAAAACCTACTGTTACAACTGTAGATCATAAGTTCTAAACTCAAGGACAGTTTGGATGACCTCTATCATCCCAGTTTCTCTCGTAATATTTGTTTACGTTCTTAAATATTCTTTGAATATGGTTGAATACGTAACGTTACTTTGTATTTTGGACTATACAGCTATAGTTAGTACTGTAGATCTTACGTTCTGAACATAAAGACAGTTTTGATGACCTAGAACATCACAAAATTATCAAATAGTGACTATTGACCTTCCAAAAGGATTATTCAATATGTTTGAATTCAAATCATAATCTTATTAAGCCCTCAAACCTATTGTTACAACTGTAGATCTGAAGTTCTCACCAACAGTGCATTTTCGATTATCTATAATAGCCCAGAATGATACAAGAATATTTAACGTTTATCACCAAAAAAAATTTAATACGTAAGCACGTGTACCATATTCTAAAACAACGCTTTATATTATCAGTAAAGCATTTATTTTTTCTTCCTGAACATCTTCCTATGCAGGATGTTCCAGGTCGTCAATTAGGCCTTATGTAAACTCATTTTTTTTATTTTACAGACAGAAGAATTGGTTAGGAACAAATTTTCCGAAGACAGTGTACACTTTTATTCAGTCTGTCATTTTTTACAGCCATTTTCCTTTTGAGGTCATATATGACCCCTTAGGCCTGAAGAGTCCAATATACTTTTTAAAACAAGGCATAACATTTATGAATTTTTCAACATTATTTGGCCAAAAAATCAACATTGTTCTTTATTGATGTTGATGCGTAGAAATATTTCCGATCTGTGTCAGTAAAAGAAATAATACTTTGTTCTTTCTTGGATATTCAAGGAGCGTTTGACAATACATCTTATTCCTCAATAGTTAGAGCTAAGGAAAAAAGGAATCTTAACACTAGCATTGTCAACTTGATCCATACTATGCTTGCCAAAAATCGGAAGCACTTCTGAGCTAGGAGGAGCTTCCATTAGGGTAAGGACAAAAAAAGGCTGCCCTAGAGTACTCTCCTCACTTATGTTGTCCTTAGTTGTAGTCAGAAGCTTAGAAGCGAAAGGTTTCGAGGTTGTAGACTTTGCGGATGGCATAGTCATTAGTCATCTTAGTAAGCGGGAATTTTGACAATATAGTATCGGGTAGAATGCAACAGGCTTTAAAGATTACCGATTCTTGGTGTATGATGGAGGGTCTAAGCATTCATCCATCAAAAGTAGCAATTGTACCTTTCACTAGAAAGAGAAAGCTTAACCTTAAGGTACTCGAACTTAGAGTAGAACACATCCAATTTAGTGAACAGGTTAAAAACCTAAGCGTTATTCTGGATGCCAAGCCGAACTGGAACGTACACCTTGATTATGCGATAAGCAAAGCTATTAGTGCTTTATGGTTATGCTCCAAAAACATTAGAAGAAAATGGGACGTATAACATCTCTTATACGTCCAAAAATAACGTACGCTTTGTTAAGGTGGTGGGCAAAAATAAAGGAAGCTACTGCTGAAGCAAAACTTTCCAAACTTCAACGACTTGCAAGCATTCACAGTTTGAAAAAAAAAAACATGTAATTTTCTGCAATATCTAATGCACGTAAAGGAAACGCTAGATTTGGCAGAAATTAATGGGATATTTCATGTAAAGTTGAGCCATATAACGCCTGAATCTAGTCTGTTGTATGGAAGATTGCAAACATTGTTGTATGGCGCATGAAAAATTGCAAACAATTACGTTGTTTACGCTTTCGTTGGCTTGGCATTTCAAGAGGGAACATTTTACGTGCTTGTTCAAATTAGTTACTTTTTTTCTGTGTATTATCGGAGACTGGATGAAACTGGAGGAAAACTGTGGCGTTATCTACCAGGCATTCGAAACATCTCGTACAGATTGAGAAGCCAGAACCATGACGAACAGTGGGCCCAATCATATTTTTCACAGATGGCTCAAAAATTAGAACGAAACTGGGGCAGGAATCTATGGTCCTAGAATCAAAATGTCAGAGGCTATAGGACACTGGCCAACAGTTTTTCAAGCAGAAATTTTTGCAATACTAGAATGCGTAAATATTTGTCTGAAAAAAAGTACAGAAATGCAACTATTTGTATTTTCTCGGACAGTTAAGCAGCTGTAAAATCATTATGCACAGCTTTAAAATCATATGTACATTGAAAATTCGCTGGGAATGTAATCTGTCATTGAGATTACTGTGTCAAATAAACTCAGTAAACATGCATTGGGTACCGGAACACCCTGGCATTGAAGGGAATGAAATAGTAGACGATCGCGCTAAAATAGGTTCTAGTTCACAGTTTATTGGCCCAGAGGCCCAGTGGCAGAAAAAATTACTCCAAATCGACGTCCAAGCAGAAAACTATAGGAATATGAAGGACCGAAGAGGAATTTTCCAATGCGATATCCCAGCCGGGCTACCCGAAGGACCTAACCAAGGATCGAAAAGACCAAGGATAGCAAAGAAATAAGAGGAAATCTAATAATTATAGGTGGTATTTAGTACTGAAAAGAGCTGTTTAAGATTTGTCAAAGCATTAGGTAGCAATAGTACTTACTTCAGCAAAAAGAAAATAGAACTGCACGGCATGAGAGCTCAATGCAGAATAAAAAAAAAAATTTTAGGATTCAAAATTTTGAAAAATTATAGCGTGATAACTCTCGTGCGACTTCACGAAAAGACTTCATTCATACACCATTTCATCGGAAAAACTTACAATTTTTTTGCATTGAAATTTTAGTTAAGTGTGATTAGCAGAAGAAATTAAATTATTTACACTTCACTTTTTTTACACTACTTTTGATCCAATGCAAATCGGCTTATGAACATTATGAAAATATTGCTTTCCCTTTCCAGGTCTTCAAAAACGGATAGCAAAAGGTTCAAATTGTCTTGTCAGTGATGAGGAGTTTAATGAACTTTAATCCGGATGCCTAGCAAACCGGAAATTGATATCAATTTCTAACACGTATCATAACCACCGTCCTTTTCAGGATGACCAATTAAATTTTACAATGAGAGAGTTTGTGTTTGAATGAAATGTTCTTAACTTAACCTGGTTGTTGTTCAACAATTGCAAATTTGCAAAAACTGTACATTTTAGATCGTTTGTGGCATTTAGACGAGAGAGGAAACTTCGACAGAGCCGAACTGAAAAACACTCAAGCAAATTTTGAGAACCTTCCTCATTGATTCATCACACCTTTTTGAAGAGGAAGAAGCCACCTAGCCGATAGAATTGGTGGCTAACACGAGTACACTTCGTGTCACGAGATAGTTGTAGAGAGATAGTAGAATTGTATGTTTGTCATTGGGTGCATTGGACATGATCAGTTTAAAGCTGCAGATAGTTCACGGTCCGTTTTCATTTTCATGAACGCTTTTGTTTCTGTGTAAGGGCTGCCATAATATGAGTTTCACTCTTTCTTTCTTCTTTTTTAGCGTTTCAAGCTTATTGCTTCCACAATTAGCTTACTGCTTGCTCTTAGTGTTCTAAATGCACTTCCTCAGTTATTAATTAAGAACTTTCGATGGCAGGTACCACTTTTGCATTAGTATAATTGTTTGGCAAGTACTATCATACCCTATGCCCAGGGGAGTCGAGAAATTTTGTTCAACGAAAAATTCCTAGACCAGACCGGGAATCGAACCCAGTCACCTCCATCATGGTGTTGCTTTGTAGCCGCGCCTTGACCGACTGAGCTAAGGGAGGACCCCTTTTTCTTGCATACGAAACGTAAGTTGTTAAAGTTGTAGTTAAGACTAAACATTAACCCACAAGTTGGTTGCCGCCGGCCCCCCACAACTGTTAATTCGGCCTATGTTTTCATGTTGATTCAATTTATGTCTGCTTGATTTATCGGCAAAGTCCCGTACTAGCATGATTGACCACCCGAGGTTGCTATTCCGTTAATGCCAGATCAGCTGTTATTTCACAGAGAACCAACAGATGAGTTTGGGACTAACAGACATCCTCAATGTGTAAAAACTAGTGATCCCAAAGTAAGGCAACACCAGCGTCGGCCCCGTCCGAATACAGGTCAAATAAGGAAAGAGTAGGAATATGTAGACGTGAAACTCGCTTCATTGGAAGCCGAGAACACCTCTGCACTTCCACGAGAAATACCTAGACTGTAGGATAGCAGGTTTGGGTGGCAGCAGGGTTCGGTTGGGTTTTAGTGAAGCATTTAGATATTTGTAATGATTTCCGATTTGAACAGATTTATACCAACAGTAAGGATGCTATTGCGGCCACGAACAAATGATGATGGCGGTCTTTCAATGGGAAACAAAGTAATTTTTATTCATGCTGCAAAGGCGATTTGGAACGCTGTTAACCAATAGTGAGGGTGCCATTAGGGCCACTAACAAAGTGTGAAGGTGGTTTTTCATCAGGAAAACAAGGTATTTAGAACAAACGCTTGAGATTTTGGATTGATTTATACCAACAGTGGTTTACTTGTTACAAAAAATGGATCAACCAATCGCATTGTTTTTTGATACATTAAATGGATTATAAAAATTGGAGATAACTCAATGCAGATGTCCACCAATTTTGGCAGACCGATCGGCAATCAATTTTTAACTACCTGGTACTTCATAACAAGATGCGTAGTGGAAGACCGGTAGATTTTAAGAGACCAAATACCCCTCCCCCTCCTATTTTTCGAGAAAATCGCTGAATCATTTCAGTCCTCACGGAATTTACTAGCGTTGAATACCATAAACTAGAAAGAGGAGGGTAACGAAAGTGCTGTTTTTTTTTATAAGAAGGAACGGGTCATAACAAAATAATAAAACACACCAATATTAACCACCCATGTAACAATTCAAAGGTGGATTGGTTTTATTCGTGTTTCATGGTAGTTTTATCAAAGTTTTATAACATTCTTCTGCAATAAATCGCTCTTAAAACCATTCGATTTTCAATAATAGGTGGAATAAATTCAAAACTAGTTCAAACGGAAATTCAGTAAAAACCAATCCGATATATTGAATACTCCTCAGTCTCAGCAACCAATGACATTGCAATACGAAGAAGATGTCCGAACAAGCGATGCTCATTACTACAAGGACGAATCACAACCACACAACTTTTTCCCTGAAATCCCAGACAATGTAACGACGGCAGCCCTAAGTTTGCACCATGATAACTGAAGAAATGATCCGTAAACAATTGAACCAATCAAAAATCGACCAAAGTCAACGCTCCATACAAAAATTCAAAAAATTGTATGGAGAAAAGTCTACGAGGGTGAAGGGGGGTGGGATCGGAGATTTTCAAAAATGAATCTACGTGGTTTACGAACAGGCGCTTATGGCCAGTTTCACCTGGAAATGTTCAATGCTAGTACCTCGTTATACGTAGAATAAACTCTGCTGTAACAACATATGCAGAATTACTACAATGAAACATGAAAACTAAGTGAAATCTTAAAGATGTCCTCCATACCTCACAAGTCAAAATGACAGAAATACCCAAAATGTTTTTTAGTAATTTCGATGGGAGACGAGCTAGTGCGAGGCTGAAGATCTCGATAATAATGAAAAAAAAGCAAATACGAATGTCAGAATACGTTGTCAATATCTACTAAAGGGTGTCTAAAGTTAAATTGCATAAATTTCAATAAACTGGAACATTTCGCTAGTGCGCGAGAACATTATGAACACGCACCTCGACACTTCTTGCACACCGAGACATCGGAAAGATGTTGATAATTCACTCTCCAAATCACAATGTAAACCAGAATAGGACAGCTAAAACACGTGTGCGTAAGCTGTACACACAAATATTGACGAAACCACACCGCTGCATCATGGACGATGAAACACACTTAAAAGTTGACTTTAAACAAAGTCCCGGCAAGCAGTATGTAACTGCGAAAGACAAGTTCGATGTTCCTGCGTCTCTCAGGAAACAGCAAGTGTCAAAGTTCCCCAAGAAATTCATAATTTGGCAGTGGATTTGTTCGTGTGGTAAACGGAGCAAGCCTTTCATGATAACTTCAACTGTAAATGGTCAAGTATGCATGAATGAATGCCTGAAAAACGACTGCTTCCATTTATCAAAACACACAACGATCCTACAATTTTTTGGACGGACCTAGCCTCTTGTTACTGCTCCAAGGATGTTCTGGAGTGGTACAAGACGAATGGTGTCAATTTCGTGCAGAAGGATCCTAATCCCATAAACTCTCTAGAGTTACGGCCAATTGTAAAATATTGGGCTATAATGAAGCATGAACTTCCTAAAGTTGTCACTTCAGAACAGGAAATGTTGAAGTCATGGTTGAAAGTGGAAAAAATGTCGGGTCAAGCATTACACAAAATTCTATGCGTGGTATTAAGAAGAAAGTTCGGGCTTTTGAATTTGATAAAGAAATACAGTGAAATAAAAATAGTTAAACCAAGATTATACATGGTATTCCCTGAATATTTCATGACAATCGGTTGAGAGACTTGTTTTTGAGGGCAAGATTAAAGTGATGTAATTTAACTGTGGACACCCTTTATGTTCTTTATAATTTATCAGTTTCATACAGTGGAAAGTTGAATTTTATACAAATAAGTCAAATAAGGCTGTATCTCAATTAAAGTCAATATTTTCGTTTCTCTCTAAAGTATTTGCTGTATTCGGAAGAAACGAAAATATTGATTTGAATTTCACCATGTCATCATTATAAACAAGTATGTTTTCTACTCTTATATTGAGATCATGCTGCAGGTAAACTTGAGGAACATGAACACCAGACCATAGGTTGTTTGATTGGTAAAGTTTTGTTTACTGCAATAAAAGCACCACGTAAACACCTTGAACTAGTTATTGCGCATCTCCATTAGTAGCCTTGTGGTATTTTAACATCAATGCTTAACAGGAAACGATACTTCTGCTTTTGAAAACATGTCCTCCTGTAGTGATTTTTTCCGAACATAAAAGTTCACCTCTACAAATCAAACACAAAACGCGGTGGAGGAAAGATTCGTACATCTGGCATGGATTGTTTATGATGGCGAGCTTTCATCCGCAACAAATCAAAGACTAAATCATTTCATACTACAGCATTTTCACGTGATAATCTTGGATAACACAAGAATTACGGTTCAAATGCACTTCTCCGTAGTTCTTGAAAAGACGCAGAGGATAAACGGTTTGAAACGCTCCAATCCAGTTAGATAATTAATGCCTTCCAACGCGATTTGAACAAAGTAAGCTAAATCCCAACTGTCTTCAACTAATCTTCTCCGATCCAAGCCAGAAACAAAGTAATTTCACATCCCCTTATCCCCGAATAATATAACAATGCTCTCACCCGAACTAATTGAAGCACCAATACACCACGTAGCAGCTGTATAGTAAGCGAAGTTTTCTCCTCCAAACAGCGTGCACAACGAAAGCTGAATATGCCTTAACCACACAGGCACCCTCGAAATCACGTTTGCTTTGCTTCTATTTTCCTCCGATTGGTTCTCGTTCTCTTCGTCCTCGTCTCGTCAGTAGTTGCACATCTGCAGATTTTTCGAAATCCTACTGATTTACGGCTATATTTGTGTACCAACTCACTTCTCCCGTCAGCAGCAGTGTAATACCACCCTCTCAGAAACACTCGCACTGTACATATACCATAAAATACACAAAACAATTCAAAAACTGCCGCTTCCTTTTTTATGCTTCGTTGTCTGCTACAAAGGAGCTGAGGCTGCACAAAACCGAACTCACAGGAACAACTCAACCCAAAAGGGAGAACAGCGCGCACAGTTGTAAATATCCTCTACTGCTGGTGATCTCGATTATTCATCATCATCAGCATCACCATCATCTTCACCAACACACAAAACGGAAAATCTTAATCTGTAATTTTTCCTTCTTCAATACACGTAGAACAACAACTCAACTTGGGACGATGAACAACGCGAAGTTTTTCCTCGATTGATATAACTCCTGGCACAATTCTCTATCAAACATCAGCAGGGGGAGCCTCTCGATAAAGCACACAATAACGATCCAAGAGCTAAGTTTGCACACAAAAATCAGAAAACACGCGCGCGTTCAAGCCGAGATCCGTCGTTCAACTGAGAGCGACCTGAGTCATGCAGCTTGCCATGACCTCCCTCCTAGGCAACATAGAAGAAAAACGAAAACAGAATTTTTCACGAAACAATCCATCTGGCTGTGTAGTTGTGCAATCGTTCGCTCTCGTTTTTGCTCTTTTCTGTTAAGGATTACAACACATTGGAATTTCCACCATGTCACGTCGCCGGCTGGTGTTGGTGCGCTATTGCTATGAGTTTGAAAACAAAGCAAGCGGTGGCGAAGAGAGAAGGAGAGAGAGAGTTTGCACGTGTAAGGACGAATTACGACTACAGGCGCAGCAGCATGGTCGGTATTAGTGAACGCGGTGCAACATAAGCATTACCGTTTCTCACTCTCCTCCAGATTAAGAATGTATCTCATTTGACCCACCGCCCATTATCGTTCGTGTCTCTAGGTAGGTACGAACATTGGACTGTTTCCTTCCTTCGGTTCTCCGTATTTTCTTATGCTTCATATGTTCTCTGTTTTTGAATTATTCCTTTTTGATCGAGGTTTTCGTTTCTTAAAACATACTGCTAAAGCATCGACCGACCGACCGACCCGGCCAAAGTCAGTCATCATCATCTAAGGCTTCCTTCTTCGCATTCCGTACGGTACGTGTGCGTAATATATCGTTCATAACGTACCTATATGTTATACGGTTTTTTTTCTTTCGTTGGTTCATTTGTACGTTCCGCTTACACTATGCTTTGGTCTCATCTGCCCGCTCTTGCCTACCCGGTTCGTTAGCTCGTCAAGACTTGACGGGGGGTTAGATTTTGACGAAAAACCAGCATAATGGGACGTGACGTATATCTGCTTGAGAAAAGGAAAGGGATCCACCTTTTCGGGCCTAACTCGATGGTTTTCGGTCACGGGAGGTCACATCGTACAGCCGATCAGATTCGAAATGTGTTTCAGTGTTGTTGGTGATGATGAGCGTTGAAAGGTAGCCGTATGCAGTCTTTGGTATAAATCGCAATTGGGTTTGCCTTGAAATTTAAAATGCTGCTCGAATCGACCCATGAGTCTCTGTGAGCGGAATAATTATACATATGACCGAAGAACTAAAGAAGAACAGCCTTTTAAATCGCAACGATGTATCGTCATTAGTCAGATTGATTGATGCAAATCGAAGAGTAGATCATTTAAAGTGCTTAGACTATCTTTGATTAGCTTGGGAACGGTGTGCCAGAAAAAATTAAAACTTTTCTTCCAGCAACTGATAGAACTGTCATTGATCAGATTGGGCAACCTCACAAAGTCTAGGTCCAAATTTCTACAAACTGACTTGACTGACTCCGTCGCAGTAAAAACGGAACCGAGAAATCAATTGCATCCCTATCACTACCGACAGCTATCGAATTGAGGACCTCGGGATGGCCAAATTGTATCACAATTTGGCATATCACATGAATATACAGTGACGGACAGTAAATTAGACCATAGGCGGATTTTCGTACAAAATAGTCATGATTCTTGACGTTCATTTCACCGTGAACCACTTGCGCTTAAACTTCAGCTATAAAGCCTGTCCACGTTAATTTTCGGACACCAAAATAATAACTTCTGTACACAGAAGTTGTCTCTATTGCAACCGGTCCATGGCTGTCTAGGGAGAGTCTTTAGGTCGCCTTCTACTTGATCGATCCACCTTGCTCGTTTCGCGCCTCTTCTTCTTGCCGAGCCAATCGTAGTCGACCGATTTTAGCGATGTGTACGATGGGAGGTTGTCTCAGCAACTGATGCAATTCGTGATTTTTTCGCCTCCTCCACGTTCGGTCTTTCATCTGCATTCCACCGTAGATCGTACGCAGTACCTTCCGTTCAAAGACATCAAGGGCGCGTTGGTCCTCCACTAGCAATGTCCTTGTTTCTTGGCCGTAAAGATCAAGTGGTCTAATTAATGTCTTAAAGATGGTCAACTTTGTAGCTCGGCGAACTTTGCTCGATCAAAGCGTCCTACGGAGTCCAAGTAGGCACGATTGCCAGCAATAATGTGCCTTTGTATCTCTCTGCTAGTGTCGTTATCGGTGATCACCAATGAGCCCAGTTACATGAATTTGTCTACTACCTCGATTTCATCACCGTCGATCTGAACTCGTGATAGGAGGCAAACATAGTCTTCTCGTGAGCCTCTTCTCTTCATGTATTTTGTTTTCAACGCATTAATCACAATCCCAATTCAGCCTTAAGACTGACGTACGCTTCTGCCGTCGTCTCCACCGTTGTTTGACCAACCACGTCAGTTTTTCCGGAAATCCATATTCGTGCATAATCGATGTCACCAATGTTACAACATTATAATAATATAGTTTTATAATTTAACAATATAAAAACTTGCATATGATTTAATTTTAAAATTTTAAAGTTTCGATACTTTACGGCTTAACAATTGTATAACATTTTCAAATGAAAAATTATTCAACAAATCAATTCTACAATTTTAAAATTTTACAAGTTCACACCTTAAAAATCTGACTTTAACAATTTAAAATACAACTAAACAATGTTATCATTTTCAGTTTTCTTTAAATTCACAAATTTTAGCAAAACAGTTGAAAAATATATCTTTTTTTTTTTTTCAATTTTGAAGTTTTCATTTTAATAATTTAAAATTAAAACTGTTTACGAATTTTAATACATACAATTGTCAATTTAACAAATTTGAAAATTTTGTGACTATAAAGTTAAACAATTCAAAAAATTAAAATAAATACAAATTACAAATTTGTTATTTATCAATTTTTAAATATTGCAAAGAAATTTGTTTACATATTTACAATGTTTTAACTAACATATGATAGTTTTACAATTATACAACTTATATTTTCAGCATTATTACAACATTAAGATCATATAATTTAACAGTTTAACAATATAACAATTTGCAAACAATAATATTTTAAAATTTTACAGTTTCGAAATTTTACGGTATAACGTTTTTTAATTATTTTTATTAGAGAATTAATTATACAAAAGATTAATTTTTCAACATACAAATTTTCAAATTTCACGATTTAACAAGTTCAAACTTCAACAATATCAATTTCAAAATGTTACAATTTTTATCTATCTTTAAATATATAAATTTTAGCTCAACAGTTGAAAAATATAGCTCTTTTTTCAATTGTTAGTTTTTCAACTAAACAATTTAAAAATTAACTGTGTAAGAATTTCACCTTATCATTAATCACAATTTCACAAATTTTAAAAATTAACAAAATTAAATCGTTAATCGCTATTTATAAATTTAGTAAATAATTTATCAATTTAACAATTTAACAATTTAACAATTTGACAATTTAAAAACTTAACAATTTAACAATTTAATAATTTAACAATTTAACAATTTAACAATTTAACAATTTAACAATTTATCAATTTAACAACTTTTCAATTTCACAATTTAACAATTCAACTATTTGACAATTTAACAATTTCAAAATTTCACAATTTAACAATTTATCAATTTATCAATTTAGCAATATAAAAATTAAATAATTTAACAATTTAATAATTTCACAATTTAAGAATTTAACAATTTAACAATTTAACAATTTAACAATTTAACAATTTTATAATTTTACAATTTTACAATTTTAAAATTTAATAATTTAACAATTTAACAATTTAACAATTTAACAATTCAGCACCTGTGACATTTGATGAAGCTGTACACTGTAACTGACAAGTACCCATTAACGGATAAAAATGTACCCATTCTTTGATAGTATATGAAACTGTCAAAAAATTTGTACTTTTAAAATCAAAAGAATGCACACTAAGGACCCATTTTTAATTTTCAATGAGAGACCATAATATGGGTATTTTTCTACCCAAAAAAGCATTTTCCTGACTTACTTTGTATGGTTAAAAGTGCGGTGTTCGAAAAATAAAACAAAACTTCGCGGAATCCAGTCCACGAAAACGCGAAGAATATGGAAGAACTAAAGGTTAATAATTTATTATAATAATTTAAAATGCTTCAACTTCATCAGTAGAATCGTACTTCCAAGTATGTGTCGCTTCCGGAGCTTAAAATTCAAGCTTTTATTAAGTTGACGTCAAAATTATTCATATCTCATCATCTATATTCAACGAAAGCCTTCAGGAATTGTTTGGGCGATGTAAGAATCTCTCTGGATGATAACGATGTGATGACCGCTTCAATGGACCACTTGAGCGACGCCGGAATATTTGCCGATGTGAAAACCTCCTAACGAAACTTGACATACCTGAGAGGTAAAAGGTAAAAGTTAATCCACTTAATTTTGAAATGGGTAATATTTTACTCATTAATGAGTACCGGTCGGTTACAGTGTATGTAATCTATATAAATAAAAATGAGATGCGGTTTCCTTTGTCACGATTTAACTCGCGAGCGGAAGGACCGTTTGGCAAGATTTATGCTTTGTTGGATTCGTCTTGGACACCGAAAGGTTCTTATGATGGTTTGAAACCCCTCCCTTCTCTCCCATACAAGTGAAGCACAAACTTCTGCATAACTCGAGAACTGATCAAGCAAAGGAACCCAAATTTAGCATGCGGAAGTTTTTGGAGGCAAGCAACGTTTCTATGGTAGTAAGAAACCCCTCCCTTCTCTAGGAAGGGAGGCTCTCGTACAAAAGAAACAGAAGTTTCTGCATATCTCAAGATCTAATCGAGCAAATGGAAGCAAATTTGGCATGTGGGGTTTTTTGGAGTAGAAATTTTTTTTTATGGTGGTTTGAGACCCCTCCCCTCTCCTAGAGGGGGTGCTGTCATACAAATGAAACTGTAATTTCTTCATAATTCTAGATCCAATAAAGCAAATGGAACCAAATTTGGCATGCGGAGATTTTAAAGGCAATAAATGTTTCTACGATAGTTCGAGACCCCTCCTCTCTCTCTGTTAGGTCGAAAGCTAATCAAGTAAATGGAGCCAAATTTTGCAGGTAGAGGTTTTTGAAGGCAAGAAATGTTTCTAAGGCAAATTGAGACTCTCCGCCCTCTGTAAGAGGGGGGCTCTCATACAAATGAAACACAAATTTGTGCATAACTCGAGAACAAATCAGCATATGTAACCCAATTTGACATGTGGAGGTTTTCGGAGGAGATAAATGTTTCTATGGAAGTTTGAGACCATCTGAGATGGGTCGGGAGGGAGTTTCCATACAAATGAAACATAAATTTCTGAATAACTCGAGAACTTATCAGGTTAATGGAACCAAATTTGGAATGTGGAGGTTTTCGAAGGCAAGAAATATTTCTAAGTTGACTCGAGCCCCTCCCTTCTCTAAAAGGAGGGCTCACATACAGATGAAACTCAAATTTCTTAATAACTCGAGAACTTATTAAGTTAATGGAACCAAATTTGACATGTGGAGGTTTTTGAAGCCAAGTTTCTATTGTGGTTTGAAACTCCTCCGCTCACTGAAAGAAGTGTCTCTTATACAAATAAAACACGAATTTCAGCATAACTCGAGAACAAATCAAGCAAATGGAACCAAATTTGGCATGTGGAGGTTTTTGGAGGGTAGATTTCTATATTTCTGTCTGTCTGTCTGCCTGTCAAACCCTTATAGACTTGGAAATTTCTGAACCGACCAACGAAAAAATTTATATGAACGGGGTTTTTGGGGCTGGGGAAGGTTCTTATGATTGTTTAAGACCCCTACTCTCTCAGGAAGGGGGGCTCACATACAGATGAAACTCAAATTTCTTCATAACACGAGAACTAATCAAGCAAATGGAACCAAATTTGGCATGTGGGGGGTTTTGAAGGCAATCATTGTATGGTGGTTTGAGAAACCACCTCCTTTGAAAGGGAGGGCTCCCATACATATGAAACACAAATTTCTACCAAAAATGAGAATTATCCAGGATACTTAAACACAACACGTGTATTTCTCGGGTAAGAAGCATGTTTTGATAGAAGTTTGAACCCCTGTTTATTCAAGAAAAAAAAACTCATTCCGAAAAATATCCTTAAAAGTGCCAGTTTCATTAAATTTTCCTTCATTTAGTTGCAAGCGTGGCAGCGCATGCACCGGGTTCAGCTAGTCTATAATAAGAACCGCCAATATTTAGACGTTAATCCCTCAGCTTACTTCTGATCTATCGGCACATACCTTCAGCAACGAGCATTAAACTCAGATAATTTCATGGCCATGGAATAAAGTTCCCAATTGCAGGGACTTATTAAAAGCATACGGATTGCATTCCAATCATGAAAATGTTTTCTTCAGCTCCGTAATCTGGGAACAAACTACCAATATTGAGAAATCCAAGCACAGCTAAAGTGAGGTTAAACGTCGTATTATCAAAAACTTATAACTAATAACTTTCTAGCTATTTCTCAAACTGAATGGAATGGATCAATATTATCTTCGTTTTTTGATCTTTTTATCACCAATTACTTTGCTAAGACAGCTCGAAAAATAATTGAACGAGCGCCATCTACGACGTTTGACCTCACTTTTGCGTAACCCGCACCTTCGTTTTACCCATCCGCTCTTGAAAACAGTCAACCAAAACATGTCGATTGCTACGATCACAAACTCGTCTGCTAGCAGTATATGAGACAAACGTATAAGACTTAACTTTTAGTTTGTCATCGATGTTAAAATTGGCAACGTGTAGGTATTTATTATTTCTTAAACTCTTACGGAAATGTTAGACAAAGCGACTGTGACGACAAACGGGATGCTTCGTTTAAAAACAAACTAATGGAAGAGACAGCAGGCTTCAAATTACAATACCCGTGCGCTATCCATGGACTCACTCTGACGGAACAGTGATGCCATAGCTGCCGTTCAACAGCGAAGAATTATTTATCGTTGAGTACTATTGGACAGCTCCGACACTTTTTTTTTTTGCATATGATAGTGCCAAATGATGGACAATATAATCATAAGCATAAATCAACCTCAAATGACTGGAAGAAACATTAAATAAATAGTGGTTTTAGATCATGTATATATGAAAAAAAATAACTCAATGTTCAACATCACTTTCTGGCAACAAGCCTAGATGTGAGAAGAAGCTGATGAAGACATTCCCTCCGGTAAACATGAGTAAATGCAAAATACACAAAGCCAAAATTTGAGCGAAGTTCTTCAGCATGTAGGAAACTAATGGTTTTCTGGATGATGTATTCATGTGTTATACAGTCACTGCCAGAAAAAAGTGCCCACCTACCCCAGTTTCTTCTTTTTGTGCAGCAAACTGTAAAATAAGTGAAAGATTCTAAGTTTTGTTATTTTGATGGCAAATATATTATGTTCTTTTCTTGTCTGGTACATAAAAAACACTTGTCCTGCAAATTCATTTTTTCTTCAAGAAAGATCAAACTATAGTAGAAATTATGCATGTCAATATAAAGTTCCCACTTCTTATTTTCTTTTAAAAAAAAACAAGTTGTAGATTCTGTCTGTTGAGTGATCAGTAGTTGATGTGTCCTCCCCTGGCCTTCAACAGTTTTTGCAAACGTTTTGGCATACTCTCCACCAGATTCTTCAGGTGTTGTGGGTCAAGATCTTCTCAGGCGTTCTCAAGAGCTTGAAAATAGTTATGTTTGTTGGTAACTCCTGTCTTATTAACTCGTGAATTCAAGATGGCCCACAGATTCTCTATGGGGTTCAGATCTGGACTCTGTGGGGGCCATTCCATAGGTTTAATACGGCAGGAACGGAAGAATGTCTTTGGCTTCTTCGCGGTATGGTTTGGGTCATTATCTTGCTGGAACACAAATTTGTTTTCCAGCTCAATTTTAACCAACGAAACCTCCAAATTCTCACGCAATAAATCGATGTAGGAATCTGCTGTCATGATACCATCGATTATTATCAAAGCACCAACACCCGCCCAAGAAAAACACCCCCACACCATCACATTCCCTCCCTCATGCTTAACTGTGCGATCATGAAGCGTCTCTCCAGGTCTACGCCATATACGAGCTCGTTTTTGCTGTTGAACAACTCGAATTTGGACTAATCAGTCCACAAAACAATTTTCCAATATTCTAAATCTTCCAATATTATCAGCATGTTCCCGAGCAAATTTGAGTCGTTTCGCTTTGTTGACTTTGCTAATAAAAGGCAACTTCTCACAAAACCTGCTCTTCATACCGTGTTCAGCGATCCTTCTGCCTAGAGTACTGTCCGAGATCGGTTGTTGAGTCACTTCCTTGATCTCGCTGAGGGTAACCTTCGGATTTTTCTTAATTTCTCGAATGATTCTTGCAACTGTTCGGGAATCTGTTCTATGTTTCCTTCCCCTTCCTGGGCGATCAGCTACTGAACCATAGGTTTTGTACTTTGTGAAAAGTTTGGTAACCGCTGCTTTGCTGTATCCATACTTTTCACCAATCTTGCGATGCGATTCACCATTCTCGATGTCACGAAATAACACATTTTTGGATCTGCAAGGGAATAGTTTTGATTGCACTGAATCTTTCTGACCGACAACTGAAATCCCTAAGAAGATCAACAAACACTTGGAAACGTCAAAAAATTTGAATACGAAGGGCGTTTGGATGGAAAAATTACATACACTTAATATATTTTCAATTGGGCACTTTATCATGGCACACCACGTATGGTTCAAAAAATAATTTTGCAAAAATGTGTATTATCAGTTGCCAGAATACACAAGCATCTTTAAAATAATAATATTATCATTCTTAGAAAAATATATGAATACGATATAATGAGTTTTTCAATGACTTCAGAGATGAAGCGTGTTCATGAGAAAAGAGACGGTGATTGTACATAGAATCATATGTTCGAATAATAGAGCTTATTAAAAAGCTTATTAAAATTTTATTTAGTTATTTATTTATTTATTTATTTATTTATTTATTGTAGTCCATCTTCGGCTAAGTCGACCAGGCTAATTACTTAGAATATCTATATCTTAACTTCTAATTCTAGCTCTAAATACATTTTTAGACAAAATACAATCAAATTCGTAATATACATCATTGAAGGATCGCAAACACAGAACAATTATTGAGTTCGAAGTTCGTTCTGTGAAACGGAATTGTCAGCTATGGGGAGTTTTGGAACCGACGAGGAGGAGTGTGCCACGGAATCATTTCTAGAAGTTCGGTACAATCCCCATGGCCCATTCTAAGGTCAAAGATGAACAGTCGTTGCAGTTTAATACGCCTGGCTGATTATGTTCGTATCATTAAAATTGAAATAATTTGGAAAATGAAGGAGTCTTAGACCTATTTCCTAATAACTGAATAAAACAGTCACCCCCAATTTAGCCGTTCCTTACACGAATTTTGCTGCCCAAAGCCCAAATTAATACAGTGTGTGTAAGCCGTACCAGGAGTAACGCTAATATACCCGGCGACGCGGTTTTGGTGATAAAAACCACCCTCCCCGTATCGTTATATATCGAGAATCGACTAGGCTCATAAAAACATCGGACCGACAGCCGTTACCGGAAATCGGTGGCAAAGGTTCATAAACATAAAATTGCGCCACCGAAATAAACCAGAACCAAGCAGCAAATTTTCATCATACACATACCTAGTTTCTAAACGCCGACGATGATGTCGTTGTCCTTTCCGCATGTAATCCCTTGTGTTCGCGGTCAATCGAGTAGAAGTGATAGTAGTGGTGATGGTGGTGGGAGAAGCAAATGAAGATGGCCCGGTGGAATAACAATGCAACATGCATCGGATTATTCGACGGAAGTGGTTCGACGAAAAGAGTTTCGAAACCGAATGTTTTGCACGGGTTCGAAATAGTGCGTTTGCGTTGGACTCGATCCCGTCATGTCAGGTTCAGGAGCTTACGTGAAAGAATGTGCACCAAGACAATTGAACACATTGAAGGGATGAAACAGAGGTATAGGAAGTGGCGTGTTAGGAAGTCTATAAAGATAAGACACACATTTTTTGGGCCTACTTCGACATGAATGAGATGGAGATTTAGAGCTTAAAATACAGTATGGGAAGGAAGATGGGTGAGAAAGGCAGGTTATTAAATCACGATCCCATGTGTGGCACATCTGTTCGATGTGGACGAGCTGTCCCTTTAAATCCTTCAATTATATGTATGCTGTTCCTTTTCATAAAGGTCAAATAAGATATTTCAGAAGAAGGATGGAAAGAGCCAGTTCAGAGGTTACGATAGTATCGGTGTAACCTTCGCCAGAACGCCGTCACTGCGTTACGAGGATAGATTCGGTATGTTTCGGTAAAATGGTAAAATTATTGTTTGGAGCTTTGACTATTCCTAGAAGTTACTCGTTTGCTCGTTCGTGAGAAGATTGCCTTCCAAGTCTCAGCAAATATCGGTTTGCATCACGAAACTGCGCGAGCTGTTCAAAGTCCTTGTCTTCTATTGGATTTTCCTCGCGTTTGGCGTGCCATGATGCAAGGGGTAATTTAACAATTTTAAAGTTTTACAATTTAACAATTTAACAATTTAACAATTTAACAATTTAACAATTTAACAATTTAAAATTTAACAATTTAACAATTTAACAATTTAACAATTTAACAATTTAACAATTTAACAATTTAACAATTTAACAATTTAACAATTTAACAATTTAACAATTTAACAATTTAACAATTTAACAATTTAACAATTTAACAATTTAACAATTTAACAATTTAACAATATAACAATTTAACAATTTAACAATTTAACAATTTAACAATTTAACAATTTAACAATTTAACAATTTAACAATTTAACAATTTAACAATTTAACAATTTAACAATTTAACAATTTAACAATTTAACAATTTAACAATTTAACAATTTAACAATTTAACAATTTAACAATTTAACAATTTAACAATTTAACAATTTAACAATTTAACAATTTAACAATGTATCAATTTAACAGTTTAACAATTTAACAATTTAACAATTTAACAATTTAACAATTTAACAATTTAACAATTTAACAAATTAACAATTTAACAATTTAACAATTTAACAATTTAACAATTTAACAATTTAACAATTTAACAATTTAACAATATAACAATTTAACAATGTAACAATTTAACAATGTAACAATTTAACAATTTAACCATTGACAAATTTAACCATTGACAAATTTAACAATTTAACAATTTAACAATTTAACAATGTAACAATGTAACAATTTAACAATGTAACAATTTAACAATTTAACAATTTAACATTTAAAAATTTAAATTGTCAAATTGTTAAATTGTTAAATTGTTAAATTGTTAAATTGTTAAATTAAATTATTAAATTGTTAAATTATTAAATTATTAAATTGTTAAATTGTTAAATTGTTAAATTAAAGTTATTAAATGTTAAATTGTTAAATTGTTAAATTGTTAAATGTAAATTGGTAAATTGTATTAAATTGTTAAATTGTTAAATTGTTAAGATTGTTAAATTGTTAAATTATTAAATTGATTAAATTGTTAAATTGTTAAATTGTTAAATTACAAGTTGTTAAATTGTTAAATTGTTAAATTGTTAAATTGTTAAATGATAAGTTAAATTGTTAAATTATTAAATTGAAATTAAAGTGTTAAGTATTAAATTGTTAAATTGTTAAAATTGTTAAATTATAAAACTGTTAAAATTGTTAAATTATTAAATTGTATAAATTGTTAAAATTGTTAAGATTGTTAAATTGTTAAATTATTAAATTGTTAAATTGTTAAATTGTTAAATTAAATTAGTTAAATTATTAAATTGTTAAATTGTTAAATTGTTAAATTGTTAAATATTAATTAAATTGTTAAATTGTTAAATTATTAAATTGTTAAATTGTTAAATTGTTAAATTGTTAAATTGTTAAATTGTTAAATTGTTAAATTGTTAAACTGTTAAATTGTTAAACTGTTAAATTGATACATTGTTAAATTGTTAAATTGTTAAATTGTTAAATTGTTAAATTGTTAAATTGTTAAATTGTTAAATTGTTAAATTGTTAAATTGTTAAATTGTTAAATTGTTAAATTGTTAAATTGTTAAATTGTTAAATTGTTAAATTGTTAAATTGTTAAATTGTTAAATTTTTAAATTGTTAAATTGTTAAATTGTTAAATTGTTAAATTGTTAAATTGTTAAATCGTTAAATCGTTAAATTGTTAGATAGTTAAATTGTTAAATAGTTAAATTGTTAAATTGTTCAATTGTTAAATTGTTAAATTGTTAAATTGTTCAATTGTTAAATTGTTAAATTGTTAAATTTTAAATTGTTAAATTGTTAAATTGTTAAATTGTTAAATTGTAAAACTTTAAAATTGTTAAATTATTATTTCGTTAAATTGTTCAGTTACTAAATGGGTCAATTGATAAATTGTTAAACTGTTAAATTGTTAAATTTTAAATGTTTTAAATTGTTAAATTGTTGAATTGTTAAATTGTTATATTGTTAAATTGTTTAATTGTTAAATTGTTAAATTGTTAAATTTTTATATTGTTAAATTGTTAAATTGTTAAATTGTTAAATTGTTAAATTGTTAAATTGTTAAATTGTTAAATTGTTAAATTGTTTAAATGTTAAATTGTTAAATTGTTGAATTGTTAAATTGTTAAATTGTTAAATTGTTAAATTGTTAAATTGTTAAATTGTTAAATTGTTAATTGTTAAATTGTTAAATTGTTAAATTGTTAAATTGTTAAATTGTTAAATTGTTATTTTGTTAAATTGTTAAATTGTTAAATTGTTAAATTGTTAAATTGTTAAATTGTTAAATTGTTAAATTGTTAAATTGTTAAATTGTTAAATTGTTAAATTGTTAAATTGTTAAATTGTTAAATTGTTAAATTGTTAAATTGTTAAATTGTTAAATTGTTAAATTGTTAAATTGTTAAATTGTTAAATTGTTAAATTGTTAAATTGTTAAATTGTTATTAAATTGTTAAATCGTTAAATTGTTAAATTGTTAAATTGTTAAATTGTTAAATTGTTAAATTGTTAAATTGTTAAATTGTTTAAATGTTAAATTGTTAAATTGTTGAATTGTTAAATTGTTAAATTGTTAAATTGTTAAATTGTTAAATTATTAAATTGTTAAATTGTTAAATTGTTAAATTGTTAAATTGTTAATTGTTAAATTGTTAAATTGTTAAATTGTTAAATTGTTAAATTGTTAAATTGTTAAATTGTTATTTTGTTAAATTGTTAAATTGTTATATTGTTAAATTGTTAAATTGTTAAATTGTTAAATTGTTAAATTGTTAAATTGTTAAATTGTTAAATTGTTAAATTGTTAAATTGTTAAATTGTTAAATTGTTAAATTGTTAAATTGTTAAATTGTTAAATTGTTAAATTCTTAAATTGTTAAATTGTTAAATTGTTAAATTGTTAAATTGTTAAATTGTTAAATTGTTAAATTGTTAAATTGTTAAATTGTTATTAAATTGTTAAATCGTTAAATTGTTAAATTGTTAAATTGTTAAATTTGTCAATGGTTAAATTTGTCAATGGTTAAATTGTGAAATGGTTAATTGGATTAATTGCTAGATTATTTGATTGTTAGTTTGTTTAATTGTTAAATTGTTGAATAATTAAATTGTTAAATTGTTCTATTGTTATATTTTAATATTGCTCAATTTTAAGATTAAAGTTTTTAAGTTGTTTAATTGTAATGCTGGTAAATTGTTAAATTTGTAAAATTGTGAATTGTAAAAAGTTGAAATTCTTAAATAGTTCAAAATTCAAAATGGAAAAAAAGTAATGTTTTTCAACTGTTGAACTAAATTTTATAAATTTAAAGAAAGCTAAAAATGTGTAACATTGTGAAATTGAGACTGTTAAACTACATTTTTCTTTAAAACTGTGTAGCTAGAATTATATGTGCAATATTGCCTTACGATAAAAGACTTCGATACAAGTATAGTATTGAGGGTTACCAAACTCATTTTCATCTCATCACCTATCAGTACGTGCTATTTGAAATCAAAAGCTTGGCGCATAACCATCTGATTTGATCTTGTTAATTTATCTTATGTGATCTTGTAAAATTTTAAAATTTAAATATTTTAATGTTGTAGAATTGTTATATTGCATAATTCTAAGAAAAAACAAAATTTAAAAATGTAAAACCGTAGAATATTAAAAAAGAATCGTTTGCGAATTGTTCTATTGTTCAACTGTTAATTTGTAAAATTTAATTGTTGTAAATTGCTGAAAATAAAAGTTGTAAAATTGTATAACTTTTATATGCTAGATTATTAAATTGTAAATATTTAAATAAATTAATTTGAAAATTTTATACATATTTAGGAAAAAAATTATAAGTTGCATTTGTCTAATATCGTTGAATTATTACGTTTGATAATAATTTTTTTTTAAATTTGTTAAATTGTGAATTGTTATATGTTGAAATTCTTAGAGAGTTAATTTTTAAATTACTTAATTGAAAACTTAAAAATTGAAAATAAATTGTTTATTGTTGAATCCTAGAGGGTTTGAGCTGTTTAGTGGAATACCTGTAACTAGAAATTAGAAGAAAAATTAGTATCTTCCATTTAATTCCAACTACCTTTGCTTATCTTGGCAGATACGCGTATTTCGTCTACAATGTGCAGACTTCTTCAGTGTCTTGTACTAATAACTCGACTCGACTTGACTTAGTACGAGACACTGAAGAAGTCTGTACATTGTAGACGAAATACGCGTATCTGTCGAAGATAAGCAAAGGTAGTTGGAATTAAATGGAAGATACTAATTTTTCTTCTAATTTCTAGTGTATATTGTTGTTAAAATTTGTTAATTTAAAAAAAACTTTAGAGAAATTATAACATTGTGAAATTGTATTTATGATTCATTGCGTTTGATTGTTGCGGTGTAATTGTCAAATATCAAATTTTTGAAATTGAAGGATTGATTTATTTAAAAGAAATCATTTGGAAAATTTAAAAAAATGACACACTGATAAAAATAAAAGTTGTAAAATTGTAAAACTTGTAAATGTTTGATTATAATAAAGTAAATATTTAGACAAATTAATTTGAAAAAATTGATGCGGGGCTAAAAATCTCGACGATCAAAGAATTGAATATTTCTTTTGGAAAATTCATTAATCGTCGTATAACAATATTTTAAATTGCATTAAAAATTCATGAATTAAAAAATCGATGTATTACAGCAGCATTAATTTGTTTTGTTGTAAGATTGTGTAATAATTGAACTGTGATTTTGTCAAGTTGATAAATTGTTAATTAGCAAAGTTTTAAAATTGCATAATTGTAAAAGTATTAAATTTTTCGAATTCTTAAATTGTTAATATGCCCAATTTTTAATTTTTAAAAGTTTGACTATAATATTGTGAATTTGTAAAAAAAAACAAAAAATAGTTCAATAGACAACCTGGTAAATAGCCAAATTGTTAGAATGTTAAATTGTTAATAATTTACCTGAGCACTGGCAAAACCTAGAGGTACAAAGCTTAGCTTCAACTACCTAGTCTCGGACTGGTCTGGTTCTTTACCATTTCGGAGGAATAAAAAACACTAGTGTTGCCAGATCAGTGACACCCCAAAAGTGCGTCTGAAGTTCCTCCAGAATCAATGGTCAAGTACAATATTTGCAAATAGCTGAAATGTTGCATTCGATCATATTAACTCAGTTGAAAAAGCTAAAATAGTTTGAATCCTAGAGGGTTTGAGCTGTTTAGTGGAATACTTGTAACTATAAATTAGAAGAAAAATTAGTAATCTCCATTTAATTCCAACTACCTTTGCTTATCTTCGACAGATACGCGTATTTCGTCTACAATGTGCAGACTTCTTCAGTGTCTCGTACTAATAACTCGACTCGAGTCGAGTTATTAGTACGAGACACTGAAGTTAATTGAGACGAATACGCGTATCTGTCGAAGATAAGCAAGGTAGTTGAAATTAAATGAGATTACTAATTTTTCTTCTAATTTATAGGTAAAATAGTTTAGTATTACAAATCAGCACATTTTTGGAAAGCATTACCATACCACATAGGAGGTAGGTGAAATATCCCATTATTTTCTGCCAAATCTAGCATTCCCTCTATGTGCGTTAGATAACGCAGAAAATTCGATGTTTCTTTTTATCTGTGTATACTTGTACCGAGGTCTTTGATCGTGAGGAGGTTTTCCTTATATAATTCTAGCTAAGCAGTTTTATGGCAAAATGCTGTGTTAGAGTAAGCATCGGTAATGGACGATGTGTTACGTCATCATGAAGAAGTTTTGCTGAGAGATTCATAATGAAATCCGCGAACCAGGATAGAAAATCCTGTCATGATCTAACGAAACACAGATAGAAATAAACAATTAATTTTCTGCGTTGTATAATGCACATATAGGGAATGCTAGATTTGGCAGAAAATAATGAGATATTTAATGTAAACTCAAGCCAGACAACGCCTGAATCTAGTCTGTTGTTTGAAAGATTGAGCACATTGTTGTATGGCGCAT
>JASCZW010001959.1:0-220516 GCA_034211315.2 Aedes japonicus
TCAAACTTCATGACATTTTGTAAACAATCTACTTTTAGTCTTTAAATATATGAATTAACATATTGACCATTCCGGGACAACTCAAATATTCCGAGAGCACCTTTCAGGAGGAGACCAGTTCGGGTTTTTTCCGAAACATACCGATGCTACTAAATTTCGACTAAGCTAAGAATCATTGTCCAATATGTGCTGTTTTCATCATTCGTTAAATTGGTAACAATATTAACCACAGTTAATTAAGTTAAATACATCCATACGGATTCACATCCTCAACTGTCTGGATAACAACCGAGGTGGACCGCCTCCCTCACCCAACTACGCTACGCCTCTGCTTATAAATGTGTAAAAATGATAAACTAAGAAGCTTTGTCAATTGGATCAATTTTCTTTGTTTTTTGGAAACTCACGATTTCTGTTGACCTAATTTACCAGATTTCAATTATTTCGGTAACCTGGTTGGTAATCGAGCTCGTGTGTTTTCAGAATCAACAAAACGAATCCAATTGACACAGCTTTCGGTGTTTGCTATTTTTACTCTTTTGGGACGTTTTAGACTATTTCAATGTGATTTGAGAACAACAATAGAAAAGCAATCAAATTTACTAGTGATCAGCCCTAGGGGCCCCAAGGTTCTCATCTTTTTCTGTAACTGTTTATTATACTGCTGATTTTCAATCATCTGGTTGAACCAGTAAAGGGTGTGGGAGCAATGCTCGTCACCAATCGCTTTTACTCAACCATACAATAATCAAACTTTAAATTCTGTTATACTATTATTCACATATACACAACCCAGGTAACAATTTTAGTTTTATTCCAGCCGTATAGCACTCTTCCCGACTTTGATGATAAAAATACTTTGAAAACTGTTTTGTCTATCAGCTATGCTTCTTCAAAGCCAAACATTGTACAAAGTGGTACACTATATAGGCGGTTGTGCAAACAAATGTATAAAACCTTTATAAGACCATAAAGATTTTGAAAATGTTCTAGTGGAAGCTGTTATTACCACCTGAAAACCTTCATAAAACCTATTGGCTGCCATCAAAACCAGCATAGGGCCAAATGGCCACCGCTATCAAACTTCACTGTGATATCATGGTTGGTTTTTGTTGTTCTGCTTTGTCCTATTCTCTGCTCTTCCGATTCAGTTAACAGTAAAACATATTTTAGAAAATAGCTCTTGTGTTGCGGGAAATTTTGTTTGATAACAAAATATCAAAAAAAAAAATTTTTTTGTATAGCGTATCAAGCTCTAAATTATATGCGCATTTAATTTTATGTCGAATATTGGAACGATAAAAGCTGAAAATTAATGCGCCTCGAAAATTATGCAAGCTTAAAATAAAAGAAACAAAATTGAAACAAATATATTCGATAAATAGTCATGAATTTCCTAAAAATTGATGAACAATCAGGGAATTTTAAAAGACAAGGTTCCAAGATCGTTGTGAAGAAGCTGTGTTGGTTTCTCATAAACCGAACTTAAATATAAAACCTATTGGCATGGCTTGGAACCATAATAAAACTAAATTGATTTCCAGTGGCGTTCATAAAATTATAATAAAACATAATAAAGCTAAATGGTTTTGGCAATGTTACTTGGGTAGTAATGAACAAAAATCAAATCATTCGGCTGAGCAATAACAATTCGACAGAATTTAACGCACATTTTTGAAAAATTTACAATTTTTCCTCCCATTTTCTACTCTTTGGTTCAAGTTCATCAGTTATGCATATAAAATATACGTTTTAATTATAGTTCATTTTCCTGAGATAGAAATGATCAAAACAAGAGATGATCGTTCCAATGTTTCTTTGGGTTATTGAATCAATTTCAAAAATCGAAAATAGACATCAAAAGGATCGATCTTGTGAATATCAATCTAAGATCACCAAATCCTAGTTCGTATGTAAATATACACCTGTCATTGGTCCATTTTAAGGACCTGAAACACTTTATTCGTCACAAAAGGTTATAGATAAAGCATTAACAAACCGTGCTGCTAAGGTCAAAGGATTGTTGAATTAATCGTCAAAGACACAAACCCATCCACAATTATTTTTCACATAATTGTTATAAGAAATTCGGTTATTTAGACTTTTTAAACGAGTAATGTTGCTGATAATTTCAAAAATCATTCTAGGTAAGTCTTCAATCCCAGGAATCAGAAACTTGTCTACGACAATGTCACGAAAAAGACCGCATGCAGTTTTCAACCACGTCATCAAGCTCTACCTACATAGGCTATGAATAAATACATTAAATTGTTATGTTATGTATTCTCAGTGCGAGGAGTAACGATTATGATTTAGAAGGAGATGTTCGCTCATCACCATGAGGCACCAAGAGTGAACAACAATGTTTTTGGCTAGAATGAAGTGCAAACAGAGTGCACACAATAGATCGCTAAGAATAAACTATACAAGCCACAGTGGTACATGAGCGTCTTTCCATGCGTCAATTTTTGCCTGTTGAAGTGGTGGACTTGTTCCGTCGCTACAACCTACCCCGCAGTGGGATGTTAGGCAAAGATTGACGTCCATGGTTCGAGTACCATTGGATACATGCCCTTTCACTCAATTTTCAAAAACATCTGTTAATTTTCCTACCTGCCGCACTCTGACGGACCTTTCAACACTTTCTCTTCACATCTTTCATTCTAGCCAAAAACATTGTTGTTCACTCTTGGTGCCTCATGGTGATGAGCGAACATCTCCTTCTAAATATGAATAAATTCCAACTGTCTTGAAGTGCCCTCGATCCATCCGCTAATGGTACATCACCTGCGGTTCCTCTCTCCCTAAGCTCGCAGCACTGCGATGATGCAAGTTAAAACAATAAACACATTACCGTCAACAATTCAATTGAGCAGACATAGTGATAGTTTGTTGGCATGATCTACTGCACGACGAAGCCATTCATCAAAAGGATTGGTTGCAACTTCATTTTACAACCCCCTCGGTAGGAAATCGTGTGTGCCATACTCAGCGGTGCAACATGTGCATTTACCGACTCAATCTTGCACACCCACACACCAACCGAAGCTTAATTGCTTCCAGAAGGCAATCAACAACTTTATAAAAAAAAAACGTTGTCTCTGCAACTCTCAGCGATTACGCAACAGCTTTAAAACAAATACAAACTATCCTAAGCATCCTGGACAATTTGATGACTAAATCGGTTGAAATCGGTAACCTGCCGAATTGAACGGGTTCCCAGACAACGAGCCAGCGCACCGGTCGACGGAAACTGTGGCAAGTCGAAATATGCAAATAATTTAATTATTGCAGAAGCAAAAATTCCTCTTCCACACTTTCGCTTGAACGGAACGAAACGGTGCACAGGTCCCCGGCACGGACACTCTGGCAGCCAAGTCTGCGATTGTTTGTGGACAGGAAAACTTCACTTAGCCACCATCCTTTCGTTTCCCAGCGCTCCGTGGTCCAGTCAGTGTATGCAGCGCGCGAAAGATAATTTACATAACAATCAAAAAACGCGAAAAGATAAGTGTACACTTCCACTCTGCCGGTGACTGGGCCGTATGTGTCCCAGCCTACCAGCCAGCCCCAGTTACAACCTCGTGAATGCAACCGATCCAGTTTGGTTCCAGTGCACGATTAGCTGAAGTTGATCAAGGGGATTTTAAATTGATGCATTGTGTAGAAATGTAATGCGACGGAGTCCTCAACCCTTCCGAGAAAAGTGACATAATAATTTTGAAATTTTTAAGTTTTATCTAATAGCTAACTTAACAGCCTAAAATTAACAGTGTACAACCGAAGCACGGCCAACGAGGGACAAAAAATAACTGCATCATTTACGCTCCGATAGCGCTCCTTAGCGACGACGACGTGGTGTTTTGAAATGCATTAATATATGCGTTGGAGAGCACCGAAACGAGTGCAATTTTCGCAAGGGAACTTTTAATCGACTAATCCAACCGACCGTCGGCTGTGGCGGCGGCGGCGGCACGACATGGCATGACATTGCACCGCAGTACTGTTCCATATCGCAAATATTTTGCAAATACCGTCACCCGAACATGCTGGCAAACTCAAATCCGGCATTCTAGAAGGCTGCTTCAATCTCCTGACGGTGTGAGAACTGCACCAAAATGCCCCCGGGATCGAACTCTCTAGGGCGGACTCACGGCCAAAAGCTCTCCACGGGTGGCGAGCAAATCCTTGAACGAAAACAAACGAACCGAGCATAAATATTCGGCCCAAACATAAATTCGCGCATACAAACAAATATGAAAACAACCAACTGAGATGCCGGGCAAATTTATTATCAACTACTTAAGAAAGCTCTGCCTGAGAAAGAACCGGAGATAAGTCTCGCTTTATTTATTGACATGACTTTTTAATGGTTAAATGGCTTTTTTGTATCATTTCGTTCGCGCTGCTGCCTGGTTCGATTTGACCGGGCCGAAGCTTTATCCCTTGATGCGTCCCTCCTCCGGAACCGGGTGCGTGAGTTGCGTTCGGAGCTTCGTTTGCATTTTTATCAATTTTCACGAAGAGAACTCCGGACACGGCACGGAATGAGCTATTCTTCTTCTTCTTCGTATACTTCGTTTTCCGATCAACCGGAGAATAATTATTTATCTGCGAGGACTTTGAACCGATCAATCGAATTCTCAGGTAGCGATTCACGTTTGAATTTCGGTAACCGCTCCCCCAAACAGATTGCCCCTCGGACCAAAAACCTGGTGATTCATTGGTAGGGGATTAAGTCATTTAGTTTGAAAGGATGAAAGACTGGATCCGGCTCGAGGAACAGAAGAACAAGATTGATCCTCTTTCAGCGTTTCCACTTATTTTCGAAGCGAAGCAGGAACGAACGTGCCCATGATCAAACGTGATCCAGCTTGCAAGTTCTTGAAATAGGATAAACGCATGATTAGCGCGCGTGAGGCTAATGGGTTTGGCTGCTCGAGTTGATCAAGCAACCGGCCGCATGTCGATCGTTGCGACAATCTGGAAGCGAGTGTGCAATCAGAAGTTGCACTGCAGCAGGATTGTTGACGCCCACGTGGAATTGGGGCACTTTTAGAGATTGTGGTCTACCCTTTACTGGTACAGGCAAGCTTTAGTAGAGGAATTTCGTCAACTGAAGGCCGGCAAACTAGTTCAGTAAACAAATTGCGAAATGGTAAGAACTGCATTGCTTTGATAAATTCCTGGTCTTGAATCAGGATTAATATATCTGGATATCAAGAAATCAAGAAATCGTGAGAAACAAAAAAAAAACAGAAATAAAGAAATCAACATATCAAGAAATCAAGAAATCAAGAAATCAAGAAATCAAGAAATCAAGAAATCAAGAAATCAAGAAATCAACAAAACAAGAAATCAAGAAATCAAGAAATCAAGAAATCAAGAAATCAAGAAATCAAGAAATCAAGAAATTAAGTTAAGAAATTTGACAAAAATTTGACAAGAATTTGACAAGAATTTGACAAGAATTTGACAAGAATTTGACAAGCATATGGCAAGAAATGAACTATAAACAATGAAAATAATTGAAGAGCTGTTGAAAAAAATTTCAAAGGAAATTGCGCAGAAATTGAAACGTTATTGAAAAGAAATTGGGAAGAAATTGAAAAGAAATTAAAATGAAATTGATAAGAAACTAAAATGATTTTTTTATAAGGACTTCAAATTTTATAAGAGTCTCGTAAATAAATTGAAAATAAATATGAAATAAATAGAAAAAAATAGAAAAGAAAAAGAAACCAAATTGAAACAAATCGAAAACAAATTGAAAAAATATTGAAAGCAAATAAGAAATAGATGGACAAAAAATTGAAGAGCAATTCACAAAAAAATTGAAGAGAAATTGAAAAGAAATTGAAAAGAATTAGACATGCAGTTGTAACAAAATTGAAAAAAATGAGAAACAATGTAATAGAAATTGAACAGAAACTGAAAAGAAATTGAATCAAAATTGAAAACAAATTGAAAAGAAACTTAACAGAAATTGAAAAAAAAATTGATATGAAATTGAAAAATAAATTGAACACATATGAAAAGATATGGAAGAGAATATGAACAGAAACTGAAAAAAAAAATGACTAGAAAATAAAAACATTAACGAGATGATGTAGAAGGAGATGTTCGCTCATCACCATGAGGCACCAAGAGTGCACATTAATGTTTTTTGCTAGAATGATAGATATGAAGAGAACGTATTGAAAGTTTCGTCAGTGCACGGCAGGTAGGAAATCAAACAGATGTTTTTGAAAATTGAGCGAAAGGGCATGTATCCAGTGGTACTTGAACCATGGACGTCAACCTTTGCCTTACATCCCATGGTTCGAGTACCACTGGATATATGCCCTTAAGCTTAATTTTCAAAAACATCTGTTTGATTTCCTACCTGCCGTGCACTGACGGAACTTTCAGTACGTTCTCTTCATATCTATCATTCTAGCAAAAAACATTAATGTTCACTCTTGGTGCCCCATGGTGATGAGCGTACATCTCCTTCTACATCATACTCGTTACTTCTCGCACGGAGAATATATAACATAACAATTAAAGTATAAACGAGATATTGAAAATATTATCAAAAGAAATTGAACAGAAATTGAAACGTCATTGAAAAGAAATTGAGAGAAATGGAAAAGAAAATAAAATGAAATTGAAATGCTTTTTTTAACAAGGCCTTCAAATTTTATAAGCGTCTCAAAAAGATATTGGAAATTAATTAGAAAGAAATTGAAAAGACATTGGAATGAAATTGAAAAGCAATTAAAACAAAATTGAAGAGAAATTGCAACTTTATTGGAATAGAAAATAAAAACAAATTGAAAAGAGCTTGGAAATAAATTGAAAAGAAATTGGGGAGAAATGGAAGAGCAATTGAAAAGCATTTGAAAAGAAGTCGAAGAGAATCTGAAAATAAATTGAAAACAAAATTGAAAAGAAATTGAAATGAAACTGGAACGAAATTGAAAAAAATGAAAAGAAATGGAAAAGAAATTGAACAGAAACTAAACATAAATTGAAAAGAAATTGGAACAATATTGAAATGACATTGAAACAAAATTTAAACAAAGTTGAAAAGTAATTGAATAATAATTGAAAAGAAATTGAAAAGGAAAAAGGGAAAAATTTCTTCTAAAAAGAAAATCAAAATTGAAAAAAAATTTGAATAGAAATGGCAAATATATAGGAATATAATCTGGAAAGAAATTGAAAAGAAACTGGATAGAAATTGAAAAAAAATTGGAAAGAAATTGAATCAAAACTGAAAAGATTTTGAAAAGAAATTGAAAAAAAATTAAAAAGAAATTGAAAACACATTGGAATGAATTTGCAAAGACATTGAAATAAATTTGAAAAGAAATTGAACAGAAATTGCAAATTTATTGGAATAGAATATGAAAAAAAATGGAAAGAATTTGAAAAGAAACTGAAAAAAATAAAAACGAAGTGGAAGAGCAATTGAAATGAAATTGAAAAGCAATCGAAAAGAATCTGAAAAAAAATTAATATCAAAATTAATATGAAATTGAAACGAAATTGAAAAGACACGAGAAGAAATGAAAAAGAAAATGAACAGAAACTGAAAAGAAATTGAAAAGAGATTGGAAAGAAATTGAAAAAGAATTGAAAAGGACTTGATAAGAAATTGGAAAAAATTGAATGGAATTTGCAAAAAAAATTGAATATAAATCGAAACGAAATTCAAAAGAAATTGTAAAAATATTTAAAATAAATTTAAAAATTATGAAAAGAAAACGAAGAGAAAATGAACAGAAATTAAACAGAAATTGAAACGCAATTGAAAATAAATTGAAGAGCAATTGAAAGAAATTAAAAAAAAGAGCAAAAAAATTTGCTCCAAAAATTGGAAAAGAAAAGAGACATTCGAATGAAATTGAAAAGAAATTATATTAAAATGCAAAAAAACATATGAAAATAAACTGAAAAGAAATCGAAAAGAAATTGAAATGATATTGAAAAGAAATTGAAAAGAAATTGCAATGAAATTGAAAAGAAATTGAAAAGAAATTGAAAAGAAATTGAAAAGAAATTGAAAAAGAAATTGAAAAAGAAATTGAAAAGAAATTGAAAAGTCGAAAGATTGAAAAGAAATTGAAAAGAAATTGAAAAAGAAATTGAAAAGAAATTGAAAAGAAATTGAAAAGAAATTGAAAAGACAATTGAAAAGAAATTGAAAAGAAATTGACATAGAAATTGACAAGAATTTGACAAGAAATTGACAAGAAATTGAATAAGAATTTGACAAGAAATTGACAAGAAATTGACAAGAATTTGACAAGAATTTGACAAGAATTTGATAAGAATTTGACAAGAATTTGACAAGAAATTGACAAGAATTTGACAAGAATTTGACAAGAATTTGACAAGAATTTGACAAGAATTTGACAAGAATTTGACAAGAATTTGACAAGAATTTGACAAAAATTTGACAAGAATTTGACAAGAATTTGACAAGAATTTGACAAGAATTTGACAAGAATTTGACAAGAATTTGACAAGAATTTGACAAGAATTTGACAAGAATTTGACAAGAATTTGACAAGAATTTGACAAGAATTTGATGTTGGCGATTGTGGACAAGAATGTGTTCATGCATTTCCCGAACAATTTGAAAAGAATTTGACAAAAATTTGACCAGACTTTGGCAAGCATTTGACAAGAATTTGAGAAGAAATTAACAAGAATTAGACAAGAATTTAACAAGAATTTAACAAGAATTCGACAAGAGTTCGACAAGAATATGACAAAAAATTGACTAGAAATGAAAAAAAAACATGAAAGCGATATTGAAAGGAATATCAAGAAAAAATTGAACAGAAATTGAAACTTAATTGAAAATCATTAGTTTAATAATTGAAAATAATGAATTAAATAATTAAAAGAAAACGAAAAGTTATTAAATATTGGTTGATAAGAAATTGAAATACATAATTTATTTTTAAGGACTGCAAATTTTATAAGAGTCTCGAAAAGAAATTGAAAATTAATAGTAATGAAATAGAGAAAAAATTGAAAAGAAAATGAAAAGAAAAGGAAAACATCGGAAGCTAATTGAAAATTTAAGAAATTGATATTGCGATGACAACAAAATTGAAAAAAATAGTGAAAAAATAGAAAAGAAATTGAACAGGAACTAAAAAGAAATCTAAAAGAAATTTATAAAAAATTGAAAAAAACTGAATTGAAAAAGAAAATTCAAATGAACTTGAAGACATTTCAAAAGAAAAGATGAACAAAAACTGAAAAGAAATTGAAGAGAAATTGAACAGAAATCGACTAGAAATATAACAAAAATTATCAAACAGATATTAAGAAGGATTTCAACAGAAATTCAACAGAAATAGGAACGTGAATGTAAAAAAATTTAGAGAAATTGAAAAGAAATCAAAATAAAATTGACAAAATATTGAAATGTAATATTTTTTTAGAAATTAGAAGAAGAATTAGTATCTTCCATTTAATTCCAACTACCTTTGCTTATCTTCGACAGATACGCGTATTTCGTCTACAATGTGCAGACTTCTTCAGTGTCTCGTACTAATAACTCGACTGAAAGAAAACCTTCGCCACCTGCCGTATATATACTATTTTCTTAATACAAAGCGTTTACCTATCATTATGTTGTTTATACCTATCTTATTATTATTTTGTTTATATCTATCCTGATTCAAAAACAAGTGTACTTAATATCTACCTCACTTTTTTTTTTCATCCATACCTAACCTACTTATTGTGTAGCAGCGGGTGCTCCGCTTCGTCGGGTTTGATGTCGTTTGGGTATTCATCATTTGGGTCTTCTATTTTCTAGTTACAGGTATTCCACTAAACAGCTCAAACCATCTAGGATTCAATATTTTTTTGATAAGGACCTCAAGTTTTATAAGAGTCTCGAAAAGAAATCGAAAATTAATTGAAATGAAATTGAAATGAAATTGAAATGAAATTGAAATGAAATTGAAATGAAATTGAAATGAAATTGAAATAGAAATGAAATTGAAATGAAATTGAAATGAAATTGAAATGAAATTGAAATGAAATTGAAATGAAATTGAAATGAAATTGAAATGAAATTGAAATGAAATTGAAATGAAATTGAAATGAAATTGAAATGAAATTGAAATGAAATTGAAATGAAATTGAAAATGAAATTGAAATGAAATTGAAATGAAATTGAAATGAAATTGAAATGAAATTGAAATGAAATTGAAATGAAATTGAAATGAAATTGAAATGAAATTGAAATGAAATTGAAAATGAAATTGAAATGAAATTGAAATGAAATTGAAATGAAATTGAAATGAAATTGAAATGAAATTGAAATGAAATTGAAATGAAATTGAAATGAAATTGAAATGAAATTGAAATGAAATTGAAATGAAATTGAAATGAAATTGAAAATGAAATTGAAATGAAATTGAAATGAAATTGAAATGAAATTGAAATGAAATTGAAATGAAATTGAAATGAAATGAAATTGAAATGAAATTGAAAATGAAATTGAAATGAAATTGAAATGAAATTGAAATGAAATTGAAATGAAATTGAAATGAAATTGAAATGAAATTGAAATGAAATTGAAAATGAAATTGAAATGAAATTGAAATGAAATTGAAATGAAATTGAAATGAAATTGAAATGAAATTGAAAATGAAATTGAAATGAAATTGAAATGAAATTGAAATGAAATTGAAATGAAATTGAAATGAAATTGAAATGAAATTGAAATGATGAAAGTTGAAATGAAATTGAAATGAAATTGAAATGAAATTGAAATGAAATTGAAATGAAATTGAAATAAATGAAATGAAATTGAAATGAAATTGAAATGAAATTGAAATGAAATTGAAATGAAATTGAAATGAAATTGAAATGAAATTGAAATGAAATTGAAATGAAATTGAAATGAAATTGAAATGAAATTGAAATGAAATTGAAATGAAATTGAAATGAAATTGAAATGAAATTGAAATGAAATTGAAATGAAATTGAAATGAAATTGAAATGAAATTGAAATGAAATTGAAATGAAATTGAAATGAAATTGAAATGAAATTGAAATGAAATTGAAATGAAATTGAAATGAAATTGAAATGAAATTGAAATGAAATTGAAATGAAATTGAAATGAAATTGAAATGAAATTGAAATGAAATTGAAAATGAAATTGAAATGAAATTGAAATGAAATTGAAATGAAATTGAAATGAAATTGAAATGAAATTGAAATGAAATTGAAATGAAATTGAAATGAAATTGAAAATGAAATTGAAATGAAATTGAAATGAAATTGAAATGAAATTGAAATGAAATTGAAATGAAATTGAAATGAAATTGAAATGAAATTGAAATGAAATTGAAATGAAATTGAAATGAAATTGAAATGAAATTGAAATGAAATTGAAATGAAATTGAAATGAAATTGAAATGAAATGAAATGAAATTGAAATGAAATTGAAATGAAATTGAAATGAAATTGAAATGAAATTGAAATGAAATTGAAATGAAATTGAAATGAAATTGAAATGAAATTGAAATGAAATTGAAATGAAATTGAAATGAAATTGAAATGAAATTGAAATGAAATTGAAATGAAATTGAAATGAAATTGAAATTGAAATTGAAATGAAATTGAAATGAAATTGAAATGAAATTGAAATGAAATTGAAAAGAAATTATAAATAAATTGAAAAGAAATGAAAAGGAAACTATAACAAAATTAAACTGATATTACAACTTTATTGGAATCGAAAATAAAAATAAATTAAAAAGAACTTGGACAGAAATTGAAAAAAAATCGAAGAGCAATTGAGAAGCAATTGAAAAGAAATCGAAGAGAATCTGAAAAGAAATTTAAAACAAAATTGAAAAGAAATTTTAAAAACATTGAAAAGAAATTCAAACAAAATTGAAAAGATATTATATATAAATTGCAAATAAATTGGAATGAAAATTAAAACAAATTGAAAAGAAAATGGATGGCAATTGAAAAGAAATGGAAGAGAAATTGAGAAAAAATTGAAAAGAGATTGAAAAGAAATGGAAAACAAATTGATGAAGAAATTGAAAAGAAATTAAAAAAATGTTGAAAAAAAAATTAAAAAAATTGAAAAGAAATTGAGGAGAAATTGCCAATAAATTGAAATAGAAAATCAAAACAAATGGAATAGAAAATAAATGGAAATTGAAATGAAATTTATAAAAAAAAATGAAAAAGCAATTGCCAAAAAATTGAAGAGAGATTGAAAAAATTAGGAGAAGAAATTGAATAGCAATTGGCAAGAAATTGAAAATAAATTGAAAAGAAATTGAAAATTATTTGTTAAAGAAAATCAAATTTAATCAAAAAGCACTTGGAAAGGAATTATCAAAAAAATTGAAAAAAAGAAAAAAAAACTGAAAAAATACTGAACAGAGATTGAAAAGAAATTTAAGAGCACTTGAAAAGAAATTGAAAAAAAAGTTGACAAAAAATTGATAAGAAATTGAAATGAAATTGATGAAAAATTTAAAATAAATTGGAGAAGATATTGAAAACAAATCAAAAAGAGATATTGAGAAGAATTTGACACGACTTTAACAAGAATTTGACAAGAATTTGACAAGAATTTGAAAAGAATTTGACAAGAATTGGACTATAATTTGACAATAATTTTTCAATAATTTGACAAGAATTTGACAAAGATTTGACAAGAATTTGACAAGAAATTGAAAAAAATTTGACAGAATTTGACAAGAATTTGACATGAATATTACAATAATTTGATAAGGATTGAATTTGATATAAATTTAACAAGAATTTTACAATAATTTGATAAGAATTTTACAAGAATTTGACATGCAAATTGAAGAGAAATTGTAAAGAAAATGCCAAAAAATTGCCAACAAATTGACTAGAAATTGAAAAGAAATTGAAAATAAATTGAAGGAAGAAAAGAAATTGAATAGAAATTGAAAAAAAAGTGAAATTAAATTCAAAAGAAATTGAAAAGACATAGAAAAGAAATTGCAAAGAAATTGAAAAGAAATTTATAAGCAATTGGAAAGAAATTGAAAATCAATTGGAAAAGAAATCAAAAAAATATTGAAAAGAAATCGCAAACAAATTGACAAGAAAATCAAAAGAAATTGTAAATAAATTCTGAAAAAAAGTCAGATAATATTGAAAAGCAATTGGGAAGAAATTGAAAAGAAATTGAAAAGTAACTAAAAAGATACTGAACAGAGACTCAAAAGAGATTGAAGAGCAATTGAAAAGAAATTTTTAGAAAGTTGATAAGCAATTGAAATTAATTTGAAGAGAAATTGAAAATAAATTGGAAAAGAAATCGAAAACAAATTAAAATTAATTGAGAAAGTAATATGAAAAAAATTGAATGGAAATTAAAAAGATATTGAGAAGAATTAGACAAAAATGTGACAAGAATTTGACAAGAATTTGACAAGAAATTGACAAGAATTTGACAAGAATTTGACAAGAATTTGATAAGAATTTGACAAGAATTTGAAAAAAAATTGACTAGAATTTGACAGGAATTTGTCAAAGAATTTAAAATAATTTGGTAAGAATCTTAGGATAATTTTAAAAGAATTTCAAGAGAATTTTAAAAGAATTTTAAAGTTATTTAAAAACAGTTTGAATAGATTTCTTTGAAAATTTTAAAAGAATTTTAAAAAGAATTTTAAAAGAATTTAACAAGAATTTTAAAGCAATTTCAAGAGAATTTTAAAAGAATTTCAAAAGAATCTTTAAAGGATTTCAAAAGAGTTTCAGGAAAATTTTTAAATAATTTAAAAAAAATATTATATCAAGATAAATTTGAAAGAATTTTTAAAGAATTTTTGAATAATTTTTAAAGAATTTTAAAAGGATTTTAAAAGAATTTTAAAAGAATTTTAAAAGAATTTTGAGAGAATTAAGAAATTTTCAAGGAATTATTAAGGAATTTAAAAAGAATTAGTAAGCAATTTCAACAGGATATCAATACAATTTTTTAATGAATATAAAAAGAATTTGATAACGACATAAAAAGAATTTTAGTAGACATATGAAAGAATTTTAAAATATTTTTAAAGAATTTCAAAAGAGTTTTAAAATAATTTTTTAACGTTTTTCAAAAGAATTGAAAAAAAGTTTTAAGTGGTATTTTCAACAATTTTCAAAGAATTGAAGAATAATTTTTAAATGATTCAAAAAGAATTTCAAAATTATATTCAAATATTTTTAAAATAATATTTAAAAGATAACTACCACAAAAGTTCAACTCAGTGGACGTGGTGGTTTGTGGTTTTACGCCCCAACAAAAAAAAAGAGAAAATGTTTTTTAAATAATCTCAAAATAATATTTAAAAACTTTAAATAATCCTGAAATAATTTTCAAAAAGTCATCAAATAATCTTAAAATAATTTTACAATAATATAAAAAATTTTGAAAGTAATTGTAAAATGATTTTAAAATAATTTAAAATGAATTGTGAACGTGAAATTACAGAAATTGACAAGAAATAGACGAGAAATTGACAAAAATGTGACAAAATTTTGACAAGAATTTGAATTTAATTTTAAGAGAATTTGACAAGAATTTTTATAGATTTTCAAAAGAGTTTTAAAAGAATTTCAAAAGAATTTCAAAAGAATTTGAAAAATGATTGTTAGAGAATTTGAAAAGAATTATTAAATAATTTTCAAGAATTTTTCAAGAATTTTAAAAGAATTTTAAAAGAATAAAAAAAAATTAGAGCAATTTTTAAAGAATTTTAGAGCTATTTTAAAATACTTTTAAGAGAATTTCTAATTTATTTTAAAAGAAATTGACAAGACAATCACATGAAATTTACAGAAATTTTAAAAAAAAAAGGACAAAAATATTAAAGGAAGTTGGCCAAAAATTTACATGAAATTTAAAAGAAATTGGCAAAAATAGGGTCGTGACAAGATATCAAGTAATCAAGAAAATCCCCATATTTACGCAGCATTTTTAAGTTATACCTTCCTTATGACGCTATCCTGTTGAATTCTTCTGAGCAGTATTCATTCCGTCTCCATTTGTCCATTCTGACCTTTTGTACCTCTCTTCAATCAAAAAATGATCTTCAGCTGACAAATCGAAAATTGGTTTGCATTTTGACTGGCTGTAGCTGACATCAGCAATTATTTTCTACATTGTGTAATTTTTGTCCTTTTGTCTTTTGACTTTTTCATTTGACTTTTTTTCCTTCATTTTTGGTATATTGAGTAGTTTTTCGGTTATTGACAAATTTTGTTTATTTTTTGCAATAATTAGTAGTTTTAATCCATCATTTACTAAAAGGAGGAATATTACTCAAAATTTGTTGTTGCTAACACAGATAAAAATAAACATTGACTGTTCTGCGTTTTCTAATGCACATAAAGGGAATGCTAGATTTAGCAGAAAATTATAGGATATTTCATGTAAATTTAAGCCAGATAACGCCTGAATCTAGCCTGTTGTATGAAAGATTGCAAACATTGTTTACGCCTCCTTTGGCTTGGAATTAAAGAAAGCGACATTTGACGCGCTTGTTAAAATTTATTATTTTTTTTTCTGTGAATAGAATAAACTGTTTATTTTATGTCAATATCATGAGCACCTTATGAACATTTAAGAAAAAATAATTTTCATCTCAACAGATTCCCTCAAGTAGACTTGTGAATGCCTTTATCGGCTAGGCAATGTAGTCGCCAATCGATACTTTACCTAACCATAGAAAGCATAGCCTTCTCCAAACAACTGTTCACAAACATCAGTTACTCATCTTCGCAGGACGTCTCTTGAAAAAATGACACTTTCGATGTTAATGTCAATGCGAACATCACTTGATCGTATAATTCCAACCGAGATATCATTAATCATGTTTCCATTCATGGAATCGCACTCACCATCGACCAATGCCTGTCGCGATTTGCACCACTCTCGCGCAAAATTTCGGACTGTTGCACTCCCCAAGACGGATGCAACCACGTTTATTAACCAATCTCGCTGCATGACACATATCTGACTACACTTTTATTCCGGTGTGGTTTTTTACTTTTGACAAACTCCCCAAAAAAAAGTGTTAAATTTTTCAAGTAAAAGGCCCACAAATAAAGCGAACTCAACCACGGGGAGCTCACAAGGTACTTAATCATAATTTAATCGGTGGATAAACTCCTCATTTTACGGTTCCCCCCTCTGCTCCCATTCCCAAATGGACGAACTTCAATCAAAATCAGAGAGAAAGAAAGGTTTTTGTTTCGTTGCTGATGCACCTGACGGCCGCACGTTCTCTCAGTGTATAAAAGACCAGGAGATAATCATCGTGGTGAGATCATTTTTGCAATCACTTGTGTTTGGCTGCCCCTCACCGATGTGATGCAACACATCACATCAACCGAGGGGGGGACCCATACTGGCAACCACAACAGAAGCAGCGCGCCTCAGCATCTGCGATTTGGACGACGGACGGACGGACGGACGTGATGATCACACAAAACACGACGGACCGATCTGCTCATCATCATCGTCTCGGCCCCCGGAACACGGCTGGATCGCAGACCTCGGCCAGTTCAGCCTCTCGATTGGTCTCTCCCCTGTTCGGACCGCATGAACTAATGCATTAAATGAGGTTCGTTAATTTAGTGATGGTAGTTTTTATCCTCCCTTATTTGTGATATTTCAATTTTCACTTGCAAATTGATGATTTATAGCGATAAATTGCAGAAAATGAGTCTCGCATGATGTGATGAGTCTGTGCGGGTCCAGTAAGTGTAATCATCGGCAACGGGAGCTACCAAGTTTTAACAGTACTATCGGTTGTTCAATCAGGCGTAATTGTAATGACTTATTTGGGGGGAGAATGCTTCAAAGTTGTGAACGATTATATTATTGGAAATCACCTGTTGGAGTGCAACATTGCAGTTGATCTAGCTATTGATCAACCAAATGGTTTGTTTGTGTAAGTAAAACTCAAACGTTTAAATAAATTCAAACTTAGGTTTCATATTCAAGCCAAAGTATGTTAATTTGTGCATGGATAACGTATTGTTGACACACTTATATCATTTTCTTCAAGAGATGGTCGTCGCCAGATTCCTTTTACTTCTCTTAGCAAAGCCGATTAAAGCACATGAATTAACCAAGACCACTATTCCCTACAACCCACAAAACATCTTATTTGTCTACACTTATTTCGACAGGAAATTGAATGAACCGATCAAAAATAAATTGAAAATTTACTTGCCTGCTTAGTTTAATAGTAAATCTCTGATTTTGGAGATATTTATTAAATTGCTCTGCATTGCTTTTCTGGCATATGATTTTAAATCGACATTTAAACCACTTCGGCAACAACCTGCTTGTAAAAAAAGGCTTTGTTTCATGTGCATGATTTGTTATTGAGCTATAAGCATGAACACGTTTGTGACATGCATTCATCTACCCTAGCAAAGTAAAATAAAAAACTGGTATCATATAACGCACAAGGTTTGTTATCATTCTGAACTCATTTGTAATCAAATAACAAATTTATATGCGTTCTAGCAATAAATTACTGTCCGCTCCTAGAGCCTCGCATGGAGGTGAGAAATTATCTGCTTTCGACAAATTTTATAAACAAATTTTGTTATCAACATTGACAGGATTTATCAAAATGTTTCATCATTTTTAAGAAGTATTTTTGACGAACGTTACTAATTGAATGCAATACTAAAGGGTGTTCCGATCAAAATATGGTCAAACAGTAATGTGTGTGAGTCGATGAAAGTTTTTATTAATAAGTCAAATTCTTTTTTTTACCAGTTTAGTTAATACAGAATACAGGAGAAATATTCAGCTAAGCTTCCTTTTTACCGAATTCGAATTGCCGGGTTTTTCGTTTAACACCTGCCATAAGATTTTGTACAGTCTTCTTGTCCACTTTATTCGCCGCAGAACGCCAGTTTGCCTTGAACTGTTTCTCACTCACAACAGCTTTTTGAGTCTACTTAAGGTTCCGCTTGACGATGGTCCAATATTGTTCGATTGGGTGGAGTTCTAGCGTATTGGGAGGGTTCTTGTCCTTGGGCACCACTTGAACGTTGTTGGCAGCATACCACTCCATGGCCTTTCTTCCGTAATGGCAAGATTCCAAACCCGGCCAAAATAGTACGGAACAATTGTTTCGCTTCAGGAAAGGCAGTAGACGTTTTTTTAGGCACTCGCTCAGATAAAATACCTGGTTGACGGTTTTGGTCGCAATGTATGCTCTTCAAGTGACTGGAGCAGATGACCTGCCACACCAGATATTTCTTCGCGAACGTTGACAGTTTAATGTACTTGAAAATATCTGCCACCTTTCCCCGTCCGGTTGTTGGAGAAAACTCCTGTCCAGGAAACTGTTTAAAGTATGCCTTGACGTAAGTTTCATCGTCCGGTACCACGCAATCAAACTTAGTCAGCATCGTTGTGTACACACTTAAAAATTATTCACGGGCTCGGTTAAACATTTAGCTGAATTCACTCGGCATTTTTGTATTTAACTGATAACTTGGCACAAAATCGAATGATGCTGAGTCTCAGCATCATTTGAAACTGAAATATTGGTTAACATAATTATTAAGCTGATTCTCGGCATCACTAGGAGCCGAGCACAAACGTTAACCAAAATTCAACCGACCTCAGTTGCCTATCATGCCGAAATATCGGTTTAGCAGTGGTGTAAGCCGAGGTTCGGCTTTTCTTTTTATCTGTCAACCGCCATACGCCATATTGTTTTCATTCGCAAGTGGAGTAAGTCGTATGTTGTTTGTGGAGCGGTGAAAAAAAACATACATTTTTTGGCACTACATCAATTATACTGGTAAAACCTCTTCAATAATTCTACGCCGATTCACCGGGTTCATGGCTGCTTCTCTCCATCCTCGGTTGCGTCCACGCTCTCCAATCTTGGCTTAAATGATCCGTCCATCTAGCTCGCTGTACTCCACGTCTTCTTGTTTCAGCCAACCAGCGGATTTGACGCAGAACACCATCTATGCAGGGTTTTGCCTATAGGCATGAAATTTTCAATATTCCGATGAAAATCTTATGCAAAATTTCGAGTATTTACACACAATTTAACCGAAATCTCGGTAACCCTCATTTTTGTTTGTTATGAATTTTAACCGGTACATCAGTTTGCTCATGCCGAGATTTCCAGCTAACTAAATGAGTTTTTAGTTTGACCCAAACCGAGATTATCGGTTAACATAATAATGCCGAGATCGAAACCGAGAGGTCGGCTGTGCGGATCTCGGTTTCAGAAAGTCGAAACTCGGCATAAAATTCTAAGTGTGTACAACTTTCGCGTCGTTTACAGCTTTCGCGATCCTTTGGCGGACGTGCTTCGTGTATTGTCGCGATTTGGAGTCATTACTTTCTTGTTAGTCGACAGACCAGCTAGTATTTAAGCTCTCTCCACGGTTGAATGCGCCACTCCTAGCTTCTTTGCGACATCTCGGATGGAGGGGTTGGGGTTCCGCTGTGGCCTCCGGCTTTTGATTTCCCCCGATCCAGCTTTCCTGGTTGTCGACAAACGTTCAGAACACTTTTAATACGCAAACGCACTCATCTTCAAATGAGGGGTGTGCTAAATTTTTTAAAGCATGAAGAAAGGAAAAGCGTCAAGTTTAAGGTGACCAAATTTTGATCGGAACATACGTCATGAATGTTACGGGCATATTTTGGATATGAAATATTGTATACCTTTCACCAGAAATGTGTTTATTAATAAACTGTAATAAACTTTTTAATTTCTTGCCACATTCATAGCATAGCTTGAAACTGAACCAATAAATTTGCTAGCATAACAAGATTTGTTATCAGAATAAACTCAAATAAACTACATTTTACTAATTATTCTTTTATTACTTCAAGCGTGAAGTACGAAATTAATTAGATTTTTCTGAATGGAAATATTTTCTCATCAACATGAGACTCTAGGAGTGGAAACCAATTCCTGCTAAAACCAAAGATATGAAGAGAAAGTATTGATAGGTCCGTCAGAGCTCGGCAGACTACAAAAATTTAAGAAAAGGAGTTGAAAATAAGCGGAAGGATATTTTGAAAGGTGGTTTCCGATCAAGCACAATTTTTTTCTGTTTTGGTTATAAAGCGTGTTCGGAAATATTTTTTGTAACTTTATCGCGTCCGCGGTCTGAGTCACCGAAAGATTTTTTTTCAGTGTATGATGTAACTCTCAGTGGACCCTTACACCTTTCGCATCGACGTGTATATGGTTTACTTTTAAATTGAAGTTTTGAAAATAGCGTCTTGAAAACAGGAGCTGGGAAATCTTATTTTGGACGTATGGAAAACATTCGCCAATTTGATCCGTGTGATGCAACAAACTGTGTCAAAGCAAATTTCTACAAACCAAAACGGTTCAAAGGTAGTCAACCAAGCAGAAGCAAGGGGTAGCACGCAACAAACAAGACCAGGAACAATTGGTGAAAGTATACAAAAGGAAGCCCAAAATGTCGTTTAGAAATGTTGCCAACAAAGTGGATGTAGCTGAGTCAACTGTGCAGGAAATTAAATTGAGATGTGGACTAAGGTCATTCAAGGACCAGAAGAAACTTCACCAAGATACTAAGCTAGGTGATTCATGTGGTGAAACATACAGGTTGCATCTCACAGGACGATGAAACATACGTGACGGATGATTTTTCTCAAATCCCTGGTAATAAATTCTGCTTTAGAAAGGACAAAAGAATCCGAAAGTCTAAGTTTAAATAACAGATGATAGGAAAAATGCGTTTTTTTATTCGTTTTGCAAGCCATTTGTACTTTCGGTAAAATCAGCCAACCACTCATCTCAACTGGGAACATGTACAGTGAAATCTACATAAAAGAGTACCTCCAAGAACGATTAGACAGTTCTCAAGAGGATCTGTTCTGCCACGATTTGACATCTTGCCACTACTCAAAAGTGACGAAGACGTGGTACGATATAAATAATGTCATTATGGTGCCTTCAACCGATCGAGAAATTTTGTGCAAAAATGAAGGCTGATAGTCGGAAAATGAAAGCAGAGTCAAAATCGATTCAAAACTTCAAGCAGATGTGGACAAAAGCTTACAAAACCAGAGGAGAGAAGCTTGTCCAAGCCATCAAGGCAGGAGTCAAATCAAAGGTCCGGAAGGGTAAAATTTAAATCAATTGTGGCAAAAGTGTTAAGAAACATACTGCTGAAATTTTATTTGGATTTTTGTTAAGCCTGTAACGTTCGAGTGCTGGTACAAAATTTATTTCCGTTCACGCTTTAAAATAACATGAAGCGTGTTAATTTGTAACTATAAAACTCTCAAACCACCAAAAGCACTTTTCAATTTCTTGATAGCTATATTCACGTCGGAGGCAAAGCCATCTATCACCAAATCTTTCGAGGGCACGTAGGTATAATACTCAATAATTAAAACTTCGTGATCAGCAACTCTATTTGATATTTCACAATTCAGCACCTCTGCAAGCGGGCTATTATAACCAGTTTCCCTTTATTTATTGAGACGCCAGGAAACTAACACAGCAATTAAATCGAAATGTCGAAAACTGCACTTTGAAAAAGACTTATCAAGATCAAAGAGTTAATAACGCTTATCTAGGAACAATAGAAAACCAACAGTACAATAGTAGTACATTTCTTTCGTCATTATGCAAGGGAAGGCTGGCACCAAGGGATAAAATTTTAATAAATGGAATAACAAATATAATTCTTATTACAAAATTGATCCTATCTTCATTAAATCTTCCGTAAAATACTTCAACTGGACGGCTTTACGTCAGTCTTGCTTTTGGCTCCAAGAGTCTGAATCCTCTGTTGAAGCAACACGCGGGCCTGCAATCTTCTGGCTGGATCAAAATGCTGTCCTGGAGTTGTACGAAGCCAACGGGGTCACTTTCATACACAAGGACAAACACCTTCTCACACAAGGATATATATCGAGGTAGCAGCAGCAGAAATGTTTCAATCCGGAACATTCGATGATATCAGGTAGGAAGCTTTCTACTCGAGTTTAACTCGATTATTAAACTATATCCTTCTTCGAAAGCGTGAGGGACAAGCAATTGAAAACGAGTTTGTGAGCAGAGGCCGGAAATCGTCTGCAAGGATATCGAGGTGGAAGAATCCGATGACTTGGAAACTTGTTGGAGAAAACTGCTGTGTTTCAAACTAGTAAATGGGAAGCTGGCTTTTCCTTGTTAAGAATGTTCATTGCAGATTTTCTACCGATTTTTCATTCTTTGGTAGTGGTGGAGCGAGTAGTATCGTAGAACAATCTTATTAATACCAAAATCCGGAGCCACCTCAGTACGGACAGCATGGATACCATCCTACGATCCAAATTTTCCATGAAAGGGAATGGAAAAGTCGATCAGCTAATAACATGACAACTAAAATTTCAATTTAAAAAAAATTGTTCACACATCATAACAATTATGCAATATTCTTTCTTCCGTTTTTCACCTATCCTTGATTTTTAAGGAATCAAAGGAAACAAATAAAACACCGTTTGATTTATTATCATGTCAATACTTGCCTGTCAGAAGTGCTTAAAGGCAATGATCGATTTCCCCCGAGAACATAACTCCCTCTTTAACTGCTCTGTTTTCCTGTAGAAAGAAGATTTGTTTAGCTGTAATGTGATGTATGGATACAATTGAAGCACTTAAGCCCTACTGAAATGACTGCTTTGTATTGGGTTATCAACGTGTTTTGATAGGTTTTATTTTGCATTTATTTATTTTTTAATTTATTTATTTTTCGTCGGCCTATTTCCTCACATAGTGACAATCATCGACGCCAGGGAGACGACTCCACTACCTGGACCCTACCTTACGACGCATGACTATGAGCCGGAACCAACGGCTTAACTTCCCTTCCGAAGGACCAGATTTTTTCACCTCAGAAAAACCACCGACGTCGACTGGGATTGAACCCAGACCCACTGGGGTGCCAAGTAGCAGTCACGTTTACCACAACACCACCGACGCCGGTTATTTTGCATTGATTTCAAAAGTAATTATAAAAAATAAATGCATTAGCAATCGGGCACCTGAAGCGTTGCCATTCTAATATTACAACACAAAATTGGAAGCATAGATTTTGTCAAGATCTTCTGCAGTTGAACACAAATAAAAATGCTTTGTTTGGCAAAAATTAAAGATGAGAACGAAAAATAATGTTGCAGCCCAGGCCAGAGCTTGAAAATATCATATTCAATTCTCAAATTGCACCCTGACTGAGACAAAATATTAGTCATCACGTACTGTTCCTTGCAAACATGAAGTAAACACACATTTGCCTTCTGAATTTATTGTACAAGGTGAATCAACTTGTTTTGTGTTGCTTTACTTTCATCATTCATTCGTTCCAAAAAGCAGTGAATGTACACATGCGCAATCAACTCATTCAATTTCAACGTTCTACCGTGAAGAAGAAAGAACTGTCATTCATTTGGAGAATTAATGAAGTGGAAACACCAACACTTCTCGAATCGATCCTGCAAATACCCCACAAACTCAGTAGCAATTTCAGCCATTGCTCCGTCTTTTAACTTCCATTGCCTTCAGCCATGTTCGGGAATATTTTTTTTTTAAATCCTTTGGCAGAAAAAATCAATCATGATCGCGAAAATGAATCACTGGTTACCAGAACATTCAGTCAAGTAACCAAAATCTCATGACGCTTGAATAGTCAGGTATGTGCTTGGCTGCAGTGTGAATGAGTTGTGTGGATCACAGGGACAACGGAAAGACTGAGCACAGTAAAATAAGTAAACATGAATGTATTGCGTGACTGATAGAAGAGAGCGAAAATTGTACACACTGAATATTTTTTTTACTCGTCGTTCACGACTTGTGTCAATTTTTTCAAGCTCTGGCCCTTGCTCTATCCCCGGGAGAGACTGATGTTTTGCGAGTGAGGGAATGATAACAGGAGAGAAAGAGTGAGTGTCGACTTATGAGGTTCTGACAGGCAAACATGGAAAAAATCGGTTCACTTTGAACTAATTTCTCACTCATACACATCAACCAACAGAAGTGAGCCGTACCACGTGTGAGTTATTCCGATTCTGTTCATTACTATTCTGCTTTTATCTATTCGTAAAAAAAACCGAACGCAAGCTGAACAATGCATAAGGTCCCAAGTAACATTTAGGGACTCTCTGTGTAGTAAAGGATCCAATACGTCAAAAATATCAGCAAGTCGTTTAATGGACAAACTATTAACGAAAGAGAGAGTCGACGAAGAGAATCTCTCAATGTTACTTAGGACCTAATGCATTGTTCAGCTTGAATTGAGCCAAACTGGTAGCTAACCGTATACACGGTAATCATGATGAACTCATTTTATTACTATAAGCATATTTTAAAAATTGTAGTTTATACGCCAAAAAGTGACTAGTTTTATACACGTATAAGGAGAACTTTTAACGCCTTTTCAAGTATGTCAACAATGACAGAAAAAAAACGTAAAAAGGAGGCACTACCTAGAAAATAAAATTAACTCTGCCCGTGACTTGACGCTGTTGCCATTTTCAAATAAATATTTATTTGATAAGCGCAGTTTTTGAGTTCCGGAATTATTTTTGTCTGCCGCAGTATAAACAGATTAGGAATTCTAGGTTTTTTTTCATTTGGGCGAATCTACAATTGAGAGATTCTCTCTGGGCTCGCTCTCTTTCATTCATAAACCAATCACCTTTACGTTTTTCATTCTACTATTTGTAGAGTATGCTAGCCAGCACTGTTGTGTTTCGATCTGTACTAAAGTATCCCTCGAAAGTCTAATAATGGCGCTGTAATGAATGAAAGAGAGCGAGCCCGGAGAGAATCTCTCAATTGTAGATTCGCCCTAATGAAAAAAAAAACCCTAGAATTATCCTATAAGTTGCGTTGCGTTGAATACAGAAATTGACAGGTAAGTTTAATATTTGTTATTGTCAGTAATTACAAATGTTTTACACTGTTCTATTTCATACAGGTCTCCCATGCCCTGAGATCGAATGCAGCTATTAGGCATGCATTTTAAGGGACGAATCATTAAGCTTGGGACCGAGCTTAGGATCGATGTGCTGTTACTTCCTGAGCCAAAAACTACGTCCATTTTCTTCTTGACTAAAAAATGCGTGAGTTAATTTCTGCGCCAAACGCTAGACAGGTTTTTTTTAATTTAATTTTTATTTTCAATTAATAAACATGGCTGTGTTATCTATTGATGTCTTTTTCACTTTTGAATTTGAATGAAGGAACTGAGCTATTTCCAGCAATAATCAATGTTGCTCGAGTTTCCGAAATGCGTACACATCTTATAGTTTATTAAAAGGAGTAAAAAGTATGCATGTTCAACTTTTGAAAAGAAGTAAAAACTATGCATTTTTTAGTTTTCAAAAGGAGTAAAAGTATGCACATTTTAACTTCAATTCAATTTACGCATAAGGGGGTAAAAGTAATATACTCCTTTTTGGCGTAGTCCCTGTTTCCCTCAAAAGAGCATACTTTATAGCCATAAGAGCGTAAATTAAGATTACCGTGTACTAAATGAATCCGAATGTAGCAGTGTGGATGACTTCTCAGTGCCTAAATTTTACCCGCTGAATCATTAACGATTGCATTCGGTTCAAATGATACCTTAAACATGATTCAACATTTCCAATAGTAACCTAACATAATTTTAAGTAATCAAATGCAACATAAAAACATAAAGTGTCATTGCATTCACTGAGTCAAATTAATCTCGTTCAGTGTATTCTAATCGCGTGCGTTCAGTTTTGGGACGAATGACCAAGAGTTTAAAGTCCCACAAAAAAAAGCTTGCGTTCACTGGCAAGGCATTCATTGTGGTATAACGTAAATGAGAAAATTTGTTTCGCATGATTATATTTTCCTCGTTTATTCTATCTTCAGTTTTCGTCTGTGAGGATCCGTATAGAATCATTTGATAGGAAACATGGAACTATGGAAGTATATGTCTAACCTGTAGCGCCATTTTACTGGCAAAACGTCATATTCGATTAGTTGTTAACGAGTTTTTTCTTTATTTTTGCACTACAGCTGAAAAGAAGATGCTCCGAAGTTTTGCTTGCCAGGTAATAGAAGCGGCATATATCATTCTGAACCCGGCCAATGTTCTTTAAATGATATCTGCTCGGACAGTACCCTGTTGCGTTTGGACTTATAGATCTTTTTGACTGGTTACACTTTCTGACAGCCAACCAATTGGTTATCACTTTTTCTAGATATACGAAGAAAATTAGTATTTTCCATTTAATTCCAACTACCTTTGCTTATTTTGACAGATACGCGTATTTCGTCTACAATGTGTCTACAACATTGTAGACGAAATATGCGTATCGGTCAAGATAAGCAAAGGTATTTGGAATGAAATGGGAAATACTAATTTTTCTTCTCATTTCTAATAACAGGTATTCCGCTAAACAAAGCTCAAAACTATTAAGCAGCATTTACATTCCATTTTTATAGTACAGTTTGATATTCCGCAGAATGCAACGGTGTCCCTGAACCCATTAGTCTCAATGACAGAATATAATTTTCGATGTACACTTATAAGGGCATAATGATGATAAGGATCTAGTAGTAAACTTCTTTTTCATGATAAACACGTCGAATGTTGCGGCATGTAATAATTTTCTTGTTCAATCAAAACAAAAGGGCATGAAAAAGTAATCGAGTTCTTGTTGAACTTTGTTATAACCTCCTATTTCTAGTAGAGTTTAACAAAAATTAATAATTTGAAAAAGTGTGTTGAATTTTTTATTTTTCTCCTAAAATGTAACAAGTAAAGTTTAAGTATGCATTTTTCTAGTTTTCCAATAAAAAGTATTCTACTAATACGCACGTAAAATATTTTTTTAATTGTTTTTCAAAAAGAAAAATTTACAAGGAGTCAAACAACATCTGTATATGTATTTAATAAGCACGCTATGAATCCAATTTCATGATATTTGGTTCAATTAGAGCTGATATAAATAATCATAGCTACAAAAACTGTATTAGTACTGAAAGGGTTATAAAAATCTGGCCGGTCAAAAACTTAAGTACGCAAAACAATTCGCGGCATTGAGTCTCCAACTCATCTACCGGTGAGCAATGCTTCGGATCAGGAAACCTTTATCAGCTAGAATCATAAATATCAAACTAAGCTCAACGCGATATTGAAACGCATTTGAAAACTGAAGTAAGAAAAATCACGATTGCGATTCGAGCGACCATTCCACTTTGGACAGACACGAAGCAACGCCGCTCGGCAAGACAAGATATTTAAAAAATGTCGTTTCGACATTTAATTTTTCGATATCAGTGGAAGAACAAGAAGCGAAACTCGCTTCTCCACCCCCCACCCCCCTCGCCTGCCTCACCAGCAGCTACCGAACAAAGAGCCCAAATGGACGACGGACGAACACTCCACATCACACCGCACCGCCGACGGACCGACGGAGACCTTGAGCTTGAGATATTGGGAGTCGTAAATGCGGAGACAAGAAGCGCCAGAAATATGCTGTGTGCCTGGAATCGAAACAAAATCTATCATAATTTATTATTAGAGGAAAATGAACGACCGATAATGCCGCGCATTGACGGTGAACGACAGCCAATGTTTTGGGTTCCCTCCAGTAGTCGGTCCTCGGAATGACGATGACGATCACGACGAGTTTCGCTCTTTTGTGCACTCGGTAGCGGTGCTATGTGGCCTCTTCGTCAACTTTTTTGATAGTTGACAGTCGTTCAAATGCGATTTCCGGCTAAACTTCACACAATCATCACACGGTTGGCACCGGCTTTTGGAATGTGCCCCGCATTGATCGTGGCCTGGGTGAAAAAGTTGTAACTTTCTATAAACATTGGACCGATCGGATCTAATAAAAAGCAGAATATCCTATCCGCAGTCGGCCGATCGACAAATGAGGTCAACAAGTTTCCACTCGAAATTCCTGAGAAGGAAGGATATGTCACTTTCAATGCTGGTTCGGTTCATGTGAGCACGACGACGAAGACGAACGAGACATGAAAGGGTCTGACTCGACTCGAAGGAATGCTCGAAGATAATAGAGATCTATTTTCAAAAGGAATTTTTTGCCTGCTTCATTCCACACGCCTAATAATGAAAGAGCTCGCTCCGGTCGTCTAGAACAGAACGTGGGTTCTCAGAATTCCGAATATTTGACAAATGGGCAAGGAACTACACGCTGCGAACAATAAACGTGCGTTGCGACGCAAAACTGGTCCCAGCACTGGCGGCCGAGACTTTCGGGAGGTAATGTTCCATGAAAACGAAATGTACCTGGAATTTGAGTGACATCACACTCGCACGGCACAGTCAAAGAACAAAACGGAACGCATGTTTTGAAAGATCCAATTATTCATGATCACAACATCCGCCGCATTCAGTGAACCCAGTCTGTCTGTCTGTCTGCATCCGTTTGCTGGCCGCCCGGTAGGATTGTTTTCTCTATCGTTTTTCGTCGTCGTGATCATTGAATGGCAACTTCCGGGAACCGAGGACCACCACCGCAATCTGGCACCATATATCACCTTGAGTAGAACGTTAAACACGATTAATGTCTGTTTTCAATTTCTCAACACCTCTCGTAGGCACCGTGACGCTAGAAAGCTGTTGGTTTCCTTATTTATGCGAGAGAGTTCCCCACGGCAGCAGCTGGAAAAGGCCATCACACGCACGCGCAATGTCCATTACGTGAGTTGCGACATTTTTGGTCGTCCGTCGTCGAGCCAGAAGAGTATGGGAACCAGCCGGCCAGCAGCGCCAGGCAGCCGCGCGACATGCGACTGATAATGAAAACATCTATTGGCTTTTAGCACGCATTAACCTAGAAATCGCGAATAAATAATGCTTAGTATAGTTGAGTCGGTGCCGAGCCTGCCTGTGGTCAGGAGCTGCTTGGCGCGCGCAAACAATGATCTTCGGTCGTCGAGGCGATCGTTGGCCGCTTGTTGTTACTGGCCAGTCACGGTGCAGCGTTCAAGAGAGCCCATCGGGCTGTCGCCGCCCGATGCCGTGTTGTCCAGATTCGTGACGCGAAACGAAAGGATCGTTGGTGGGTTCGTTTGGTTCCAGTGAGATTGGAATGCTAGAATAGGTTGGTGGAGTTGTGCAGGAAAAAAATGTTACTATTCTGTACCGTGATGATTTTTGATAGTTAATGTTGTTGCACTTGTTGAAAATTGAGGGGTAGTTCGTTGAGAGAATTGATGAACAGAAATTTGAGCAATTGTCTCCGAGAGTTCTGAATGCATTTTCTTAGTTTTTCATGATCGATCCCAACGGTTCTGTATTTTGTACCGTTTTTTAACATGAGAAAAACAAAATTTTAAGTAAATTTCAAACAGTGAAGTACATTCCGCGAATTAAATTATAATCAAACGGAGCTTCCTGGTTTGTGAAGGGGTGATCAAGATTAAATTTAAACATTATGAATTCAACAGAAAACATTTTAGGGGCTTTGTGGGTAAGACGAACATGTGGCCAGTTCCAACACTGACAAGTTTTGTTTTGGATAAATGATCATGACCACCATATTTACTTGTTAGTCAAGGTTTTTTAAGCCACCCTATGAGTGTTTACACCCGTCAAAAGCGTAAAAAATAAATAGACTTCTCAGCTTGGCAACAACTTTGCATGTGGATCTAATATTTCGGTGGAAGAAAATAAGGATTTCTGCCTGCCATTTTCGTGTTTTCGTTTGTGTTCTCGTTCATTGCGGTTGTTTAACACTTAACGGACCTATCCCCGAAGAAATACAGGTAAAACATATTGTGGTTGAAAAACAGTGAGTTTTTGAGAAAATTGTGTACTGGTAGGAAACACGGACAGTATAAACAATGCCATCATTTCTCCAATCACAGGTATGTCATGCTTCTACAAACGGACATCCAGCCGTCGACCGTGGACAGAAAGTCAGTTGGCTGCTGCCAGGCATGACCTGGATTGTGGAATGTTGGTCCATCCCCAGTAGCATTGCCAAAACCATCTAGCTTTATTAAGTTTTATTAATGTTTTATGAAAGCCACTAGAACTCAATTTGGTTTTATTATGGCAGTAAGAGGTGCCAATAGGTTTGATATCTTAGTCAGGTTTATGAGAACCTACAAAGCTTATTTTCAACGATCTCAAAACCTTGTTTTTTTTCAAATTCCTTCAACTTCTATCATAGGTTTTATTTCGACTTTATGAACTCGTAAAATTCTGTTTTGAAGTGCTGGTTAAGGATTTATTCATATTATCTTATTATAGTTAGTTTGAAAAGTATTTTAAATGCCTCCATTGAATGCATCAAACGGCGAATTGGTTTAATAGTAGTCATTGCGAAGGCTTGCGTTCGTGCTAGCCGAGAATAATTTCCTTTTTCATAATTCTAGCAAAGTCAAAAAAATGGCAAGAAGTGACTAGGTTCTCGGCTTTCTTAAAAGAAATACAAAACTAAGCTTTCGAAAAACTGAAACCACCTCTGCTTCAAGTGCACGAGGTCAACCCATTTTTCGATTAGCTGTTATTTGTTTTGAAAGACGGGAGATTCGCTCCTTCTCAAATATTCAATGCGGACGAGACCGCACAGCACAGTAAGTTCTGTAATTTAACCCACAACTCTGTAACAATTTTGAGTAAAAATATAGGTTTCAGGCTCCACAAAAAAAAGTCGCCGTTCTTAAAGAGAAAAAGTAAGTAGGATCAATTTCCACGGCGGAACGAGGAGAAACTACTTCCGCGATGATGTGCATGTGTGCCACGGGTCAATATGTTCGTCCATTCATTTTAACACGATCAGGGATGAATTAAGCGTTGAAGAAAACACATGTGAAACAGGTGAAAAGAGACTGTTACCTTACCATGTCCGTCCTACTCCCACCTCCCCTAAGGGTTCGACAGGGTACCCGGGTACCGTAGAGCGGGGTGACTTCGATCAACGGGGTGACTTCGACTGCCAAGTCCGATATTTATTCAATGTAAAATTATCCTTCTCCAATTGCCTGAATTTTTGAAGCTTCGAACCATACATATTCAGCATTTATAAGGGTATATAAATGCATTTTGTTTTTAGCATTCCTCTATTTCCTTCGCTATAAAAAATATTTAAAAAAAATGCTCCTTATGGTACATTTAACCAAGCCCAACAACAATCATATATTCAAGCAATGATTTTTTTTTAAATCGACAACCACATTTTCAGATTACTCAAACATTCGTCTCTCTAAGCTAATCGAAAAAATAATAATTTTGTATACATAATCAAATTAATGAATAAAAAAAAATATTTTGATCGAATATTAGGAGCAAACAAATAAACGCAACAACCTTCTCGAAGTGTTGCAGTACCTTCCAATCTGTCAAAGGGTTTGTTTTGTGTTGTTTTGTGTTGGAGAAAAGGTGTGAAACATTTATATCGACAATTTTATGGCATTGTGAAGTCCACAATTTGCTTATTAGCTTATTTTAGTAACTAATGTCATTTTATTTTATGAAAATTCATTAATTACGCCACGCAAAATGGTTTGTTTTTCTAAACAAATCCCCTCCCCCCACCTTGGTCACCCTTTTTGTATGTTTTTTTTTTTTTTGATCGTCACGGTCTGTAAAATCCCCTTCCGGTGTAGCACCGAACTAAAAACGACATGAGTGAGGTATTTCTGTTTCTAATATTGTTTCTAATGTTGTCTAATATTATGGTGAACTACTGAAAAATAGCAATGGATGGGTCGCTCATAAATTATGTCATGCTTTTAATGGAAGGGAGCTTTGGGAATTGTGATAATCTGTATGTATGTATGTATGTATGGTAGCCACCATCCCCTCTAGCCCTTGGCTTGGATGCAGCTCCACTTAATAGCAAGATCAAATTGGGCCACCGATCTGAATTCGCACTATCGCTGTATGAAGGGCCAAAAACGGAGGGGTGGACCCGTAAGCAGAGACACTTACACGAAATCCACGGGAAATTAAGAATCTCCTTCCAACGATATGATCCAACAAATCGAATAACACAATTCGCAATACTCATTAAGCTTTCTACAGGATGGCTTGTTAAGAAGGGCGCGTCACTCTCCCTGAAACTGTTGGAGTAGAACTCGCAGCACCACACTCGAATCGGTAGGATAAGAAATGATACTGTTTGTTCCCTCCTAGACTCAGGCAGTCAATCAAACCATCGTCCAGTTTCAGCTTGAATGATACCCTGGTGCTCCCTCCCAACCCAGTATTTATTATATTTATATAAATATAGATGTAATGTAATGATAATATGTTATATATGAATATATAGTAGAGCAAAAATAATATAAGGATATTTAGTTAAATTATGTAATAGTTGGAGTTCACGAGCCTATGATAACCATGTTAAACTAAATTAATTAACCTGCTGAAATAATAATATTAAGGCAGTAATAATAATATGCAGCTTCGTACCACTTTGTATCACTGATGGGTGACTGTATCTCTGGAATGTGAAGGTCATCTTGTTATTCATTGAGGTATAAATATCAATAAAGCATTCAATTGTATATAAAACCATAATATTATATTATTACGTATTTAATCATGACATATAGATATGTAACCTTCTGGAATGAAGAGCATTTATTAATTTTGATTATTATTTGATATAATGTAATAAAATAATTATACCGGCCGGATCAGCAATCTGAAGCAATTAAAATTTTATTAATTATTTTATTACTTCTTCCATAATATTATATTTATGATATGCAATTAATAATGATGAACAGCTGTGTTCCTCTGAACCGCTCAAATAGTAGTTGATGATCGTGTACTGAAATGTTAAGGTCATATTACGCCATTTAATGGAAAATATAATGAAGGAATTGAAGGTTGAGTGGTCGAGAGAGTCGTCAACATTTCTATTAATGAAAATATGCTAGAGCTTGTAAAAAACATGCAACATATAATAACACATACTAGTATCTACACATCTATATATACATCCATTGCTACTTTCGAGAAGGCCACTCCGACGGTGCTAGATACAGCTGAAAATTGATCCCCATTCTTACTGCTGCTTCTACCAGAAGATGATCATCCTATAACCGCAAGACCTCCTCTCCTAAACTGTATGGTACCTGAGAGAAATTTACCTTTCTGGCGTAATAAATGTAATGAAATATACAGAATTAGGCTATGATTAAACAATGTCCTATAAGATAAAATATATAGTGAGGGTATATTGTAATATGAACTGAAAATTACATGTGTGCCGACTGCTGTTTTGTTGCAATTGTAGACAAACTTGCGCATCCATTATGAACCAGAAAATTTAGGCAATGTATGACCGCCATGAAAAAAAAGAATTTTAAATTTTAAATTATTTTGTAATACCTGACGACCTGGTAGACCTGAAAGATATGAGAATGGAAAATTATGATATGATGTACCGGTCGCACTCTATAGACACTCATTAGTAATAGACCGGACAACGTAAGTCTGGCACAGTTGATGTATCCAAAACAACTGTCAAATCGTATGGGAAATGCGAGGAAATGTTCGTTTTGATACAACATGGCGGCACGTTGTCCGGTCTATTACTATGAGTGTCTATAGTCGCACCCTCACTTCGCTATTGTCGGATTGACAACATTGCCCAGGCTACGCCAACCAGCGTCTCCATGTTTCAGCTGGCAGTCTTTTGTGATCATATGACTCGTGGAGGCGTGAGGTAGGAACTTGTGAGGACCAGAGGTCGGTCGCACCCTCCTGCCAAGTTGTCAACTCACCATTTGAAGCCCTTTGGGAATTGTGATAATCTGTACACAAAATTTAAGGTCCATAAAAAGCATGACAACGGGGGAGGGTTTTGAAAATGGTCGTTTTTTGCGTGACATAATTAATGAACGTTCTCTTTGGGGAATGCTCCACCCCTGTGCTATTCGGGAGACATCTGCATCAAACAGTTTGCATAAAAATTTGGTGTTTCATTAAAGCACTTCAAATGGATAAAATTGATTTTGATCGAAGTCACCCCATAATTGAAATTTGGCCGCTGGAATTAAACAATTTTTTTAAAGTTCATCTGTCATAATAAATTTTAAAAATTTCTGTGTATTGTTATACTACAAATACCAGTACTGATTTCAAACATGTAAAACAAAATTTTAAAGATTATTATCAAAGAAAATTTCAAGAAATAGTTCAAAAAGAGATCGAAGTTTTAAGGTACCTACCAAATTCAACTGATCATTACTCTGGCAATTATTGACCAATCCTAGAGGGTTTGAGCTGTTTAGTGGAATACTTGTAACTCATAATTTCAGAATGAAAATATAATCTCCTTTGTTTAACTTCGCTACGTATTTGTCAATGTGCAGACATCTTCAGTGTCTCGTACTAATAACTCGACTAGTTGAGTTATTAGTACGAGACACTGAAGAAGTCTGCACATTGTAGACGAAATACGCGTATCTGTCGAAGATAAGCAAAGGTAGTTGGAATTAAATGGAGATTACTAATTTTTCTTCTAAATTATAGTTAATTATTGACCGATTTCAATTATTTCAGCACTGTTGGATTTAGAAACTGATCCACTTTATGGACATTATATGCAATGTTTGAGTGGATCTGGTTTCCGAAAATCTGAGTTTCGGGGCTTTTTATCGTGGTCACAATCGTGCTTAGAAGTAAACCCTGGCATATGGGTATCCAAATTCATGATATTACACTTAATGGCTATTTCTCAACCTTTTGTGGTCATCTGAGGGTGCATGAACATTTATAGAAGAAACCCTTGGCTAAATAGGTATCAAAATTCATGAAATTCTCAACTTTTTGCCCATCTGATATTTTCTTTTCGAAACTTCCATTCCGGAACAGGTTTTTGTGGGGCCTGAAGTGGCCATAAAAGTATTTAGATAAGTACCCTTGCGCTATAGGTAAACAAATTGATGAAATCAATCAAAGAGGGTAATTTGCAACCAATTTGTGACCATCTAATGATTTGTATCTGCACCTGATCTGGAGGTCAGGGTTTCCCTCTAAATATGTACATGGCTTCTCGAAACCCCACGAAAACCTTTTCTGGAATTACCTGTCAGAAGCCAACTTATCAGATGGCTACGAAACGTTGAGAAATATCCTTCTGGAAAAATTTCATGATTTTTGATTTCTGATACCTATATTGGTGTTTCCTTCTAAATATGTTCGTGGCCACTGTAGGCCCCATGGGAACCTGTTACTGGATAACTGTTCCGGAGATAAGTTGGCATATGTCCGACAATGGAATAAAAATAGTTTTTAGGCGTTATTCCAAACATTGTGACATCCAATCCCGGAAATTACAATTGATATAGCCAAATAGTGTCTCCGTACAGGATAACAGCCACGAAACCCCGGATTCTCGGGTACCAGATGAATTCAAATGAACTTTACATATCTATATAAATAAAAATGAGTTGGGGTTTCCTTTGTTACGATTTAACTCGCGAGCGGAAGGACCGTTTGCCAAGATTTTTGCTTTGTTGGATTCGTCTTGGACACCGAAATGTTCTTATGATGGTTTGAAACCCGTCCCTTCTCTAGAAAGGGGGGCTCCCATACAAGTGAAGCACAAATTTCTGCATAACTCGAGAACTGATCAAGCAAATGAACCCAAATTTAGCATGCGGATGTTTTGGAGGCAAGCAATGGTAGTCAGAGACCCCTCCTCTTTCTAGAAAGGGAGGCTCTCGTAAAAATGAAACAGTTTCTGCATATCTCAAGAACTAATCAAGCAAATGGAACCAAATTTGGCATGTGGGGTTTTCTGGAAGAGAAAAATGTTTTTATGGTGGTTTGAGACCCCTCTCTCTCTGTTAGGTTGGGGGCGGTGCTCCCATACAAATGAAACAAAAGCTTCTACATAACTCGAGAGCTAATCAAGTAAATGGAGCCAAATTTGGCAGGTAGAGGTTTTTGAAGGCAAGAAATGTTTCTAAGGTAAATCGAGACCCCTCCACCCTCTGTAAGAGAGGGACTCTCATACAAATGAAACACACATTTGTGCATAACTCGAGAACTAATCAAGCATATGGAACCCAATTTGGCATGTGGAGGTTTTTGGAGGAAATAAATGTTTCTATGGAAGTTTAAGACTCCTCCGCCATCTATAGACTCGGAAATTTCTGAACCGACCAACGTGAAAATTTATATGAAGGGGGTTTTGGAGCTGGGGAAGGTTCTAATGATTGTTCGAGACCCCTACTCTCTCGGAAAGGGGGGCTCTGATACATATGAGGCACAAATTTCTTCATAACTCGAGAACTAATCAAGAAAATCGAATTAAATTTGGCATGTGGGGGTATTCGAAGGCAACAATGTTTCTATGGTGGTTCAAGACCCCCCCTCTTTTTGAAAGGGCAGACGGTTCGAACAAATGAAACTCAAATTTTTATTATAATCTAAGAGCCCCGTGTGATGGTTCGAGAACTAATCAATCAAATGGAACCAAATTTGGCATGTGGGGGGTTTTGAAGGCAATCATTGTATGGTGGTTTGAAAAACCACCCCCTCTGGAAGAGAGGGCTCCCATACAAATGAAACACATATTTCTACCAAAAATGAGAATTATCCAGGTTACTTAAACCCAAAACGTGTGTTTCTCGGGTAAGAAGCATGTTTTCATAGAAGTTTGAACCCCTGCTTATTCAAGAAAAAAAAAACTCATTCCGAAAAAAAACCATAAAAGTACCAGTTACATTAAATTTTCCTTCATTTAGTTGCAAGCGTAGCAGCGCACGCACCGGGTTCAGCTAGTAAATAACATAAATTGAATGAGTCTTTGCATCCAACATTGCTTAAAAAATTGAAATCGGTCAATAATCGCCAGAGTTAAAATCACTTGAATTTGATGGATACCCGGGTACTCTGTCGAACACGTGAGGGGTTAAAACACGAATCGGCGGCAACAGGTATTTTTTCAAGCATTGATTGAAGTTAATATCTGCATGCATTGCTCCATTTATTATGTACGGCTTCGTAAATTTACCGCAAAAGTGAATTTGCTGCCAAACCATCGCCTTTTTGGCAAAATTTTCAGTGAAAACTGAGGTGTCCGTATTACCAACATCATCATATTTACAAATCGTGTAATAAAGACTATTGCGATAATTATAAATACACTAATGATTAACCGTCAATTCAAAAAGTGTGAAGTATTCAACCAACTTTTAGCTGAGTCCTTTAGTTCACATCAAAATTTAACTAATCTTTTCATTTTTTTTTTCAATTTTCCCCCCGAAGAATTCAAAATGCATGGTCTTTCTCCAGAGCAAAGAAAATGGACTGTTCACAAACGCTGCACCGGCAGTGGTCTTTCGATTAGAAAATTGGCTAAGGAAGAAGGTGTCAGCGTCGGAGCGGTTCAAACCGCATTACGGAAGTATCTAATGTATTGACTAATGTTATGCGTGCCAAGACGAAAATGGGCCTGCAGGCTCGTCAGAAGTATAGCAGTCTAAACGACGCACCAAATAGGCTGAATCTGTAATACCAAGGACTCAAAAGCTGTACGACAAACTGCTGACCAAAAAATCGGACTGTGGTATCCTAAAAAAAACCTACATAAAATTTTAGTTCAGTTTTAAACCTTGCCAAAAGTAATCGATGTTACTGGACCAGTGAAAGTTATTTACACCGGAAAATTTGGCAAGCAGGTAATGATGTGGCAGCCCATGTGCGAATGTGAAATAATATCTCGTCCATTCATTACGGAAGGCACAATGAATGTTTGAAAATTGGAAATACCCTTCTTATCAACATGCAACCCTAGGAGTGGACAGAAACAAGCTAGGCAAGAGATTGTTCGGTTTGATCGGATGACGCCTTTCAAAAATGCCCAACGCTTAATTTCAATTACTTCACATGAACACATGATTACTTAAATGCACAATGAATGGTCGAATGGAGTTGCTGCAAAAAAGTTTGCTACCCTTGATCAAACAGCATAACAAGCCTACATTCTTTAGGCCTGATATTGCTTCCTGCCATTTCTTTCAATATGTACTACAGTGGTACAAAAGGAACAGTGTTCCCAAGTAACAATTTTGGTTTTATAAGGGTTCTGAAGAGCATGAACTAGACTTCAAGAATGCTATAAAACCATGATAAAACCAGCAATGTTCCTTGGGTTGTATTTGTACCAAAGGAAATGAATCCACCAAACTGCTCAGAGATTCACCCTATCGAAACTTTCTGGGCTTTGACGAAGGTGAAGCTGAGGAAAAACATGAAACCAGCGGAAAGAGTTGACAAATTCAAGGAAGATTGGCCAAAAGTGGTGAAAGTGCTGTGCAAAAGCTAAAGAGTAGTGTTAAGGAAAAAAAATAGAGAAATCGACTACCCTACGAAAAATCAAGCAAATTGATATGAAGATCCAAAGAAAACATTGTTATTCACTATGTTTCAGGAAGAAATAATCAAAAATCACAGTATGGTCTTTTTTATTTGAGAAAGAAAGTGTATTTCTATTTTTCGTAACAGTCTATATAAGGTGCAGCCACCTACTTATCAAGCAGAAATTTCTAGATTTTAAAATGACAAACTCGACTCACTACCACATAGTAGGAACATACTTGAATTATAATTATAAGTGACCCACTCTGACCCCATCCAACAAGTAGAAAATACCATACACACAAAACAAACAAAAACATCAAACAGCTAAGAGTCAGCCCCTTTGTTGTTATTTTACATTTATTAGTTTTTCTACTGTTGTTATCCCACATCATATAGGTGATTTTGCAATTAAATGAAATATAAATATCCACAAAACATTTAATTATAGATAATGAAACAATAACAAGTACGCAAGAAATATGACACATGAATATATAATAATCACAATTGAAGTGCTTTTATTAGTAAGAAAAAATATATTAAATATTATCCAATAATCCTGTTAAATAGAAAAACACATTAAGATACAATTCAATAGAACATCTATTGGAACTGGGAACACTCTATGTGACGACACAGTAGAGGAGGACGCTAGTAGTCAAATAAGCTGCCAACAAGGCTGTCAAAGTGACAAACACGAATAAGCAGAAGGGAGATAGAGAAAAAAAAAGAAATGTCACTATACCGATGACAGATGACTGTTAGCTTCGGGTCTTCACAAAGAATCCTTACTGAACCGCACGTCAAGCCGGTTAGTTTAGCACAAGGGAATTATTTGTACTGTTTTCGTATAATGCACAAATGTTCTTTTTAAATATACAATTACTTCGTTCTTTTGACAGCGCATGTGGTATTTCATAGTAAAACAGCTTAATAAATGGTACAAATCAGATGTTTTGCAGAGAACAACGAATACATTGGTGAGTTAAATGAACGGTTTCGTAGTATAAACGTAATTTCATTTTCATTGAAGAAGGTTTAATTTCATACCGATCCAGCACACATTTCTAAAAATTTAGTGCATGGATGAATTTCCAATATTTTGCCTGACTGGTAGGTTCGAGATCGCTGTTTTTAGTCAAATGCCAGTCGATCGGGAATACCTGACGGTAATAGTAGAAGATGATGTCCAGAACGATGGCACCTAAAGATTGAATTCTGGAAAGTGTAAGCTGTTTAGTGGAACACCTGTAACTAGAAAATGAAAAGAGAGATTAGTATTTTCCATTTAATTCCAACTACCTTTATTGCTTACCTTGACAGATACGCGTATTTTGTTTAAAATGTGAAAACTTCTTCAGTGTCCTGTACTAATATTTGACCTATTGATTGATGGGTCAGCTGACGCAACAAGACGTTCATTTTGATAACAAATCACTCTCAATTGTCGATAAGATGAAGGTATCTTATTCAGCTAACTGCAAACATGCCCTTCCACAACAGCCGCATTGGAAATTGTTGGAGATATGGTTAAATGGTACAAATACAAGTCTCGTGAAGATTACCAAGCTTTGTGACCTTCCGAGCCATTTCACTGTAAGTCGTCCAATGATAAGCAACTCATCAGCATTTTCAGTTATTTGATCTAAACACAAACGTCAAACAACTCTTCAGATGTAATTTGATTTAATGATTTTATTTATTTATTTTATTAAGCAAATTAGACTACACACAATAGTTACAATGTTTTAATTACATGCAATGCAATATTTCTATTGTTCTTGACTTGATTTATCATTTTAAACAAGGTATTAAAATTTTTGCACGGATTATATGGCACATTAGATTACAATCCCATGCCAATTTATCGTATGATTTTTCAAGAACAATTTCGTGTTCTGTAAGATGCCAGCAGGGAATATAAAAATTCAATTGCGAGAGTAATACTTCAGATTTTATACAATGTGAAATAATGTCATTGATGTAGAAAAGCATTGCAAATACGAGGCGTTCCATGACTGTCTGAAATTGATGAAATACAGTCCAATTCAATTTCCTCAGGGCATATAAAAGAAATTGTTTTTGGACAGATGCTATGCATTCTTCACGTATGGTACTGTACGGATTCAATACGAGGTTGCAGTATTCCAAAATTGGCCTCTCATATGTAATGGATAATCAGTTAAGGGTGTGTGGGTTTTGAAAATTGTGGCTGAAACTCTTAATGAAGCACAGCATACTATTTGCTTTACTTATAATTGCATTGTTCCGCAAAAGTGAGTTTAGTGTCTAAGTCCCTTTCTTTTTTGCATTTTTCTAATTATTGGTTTCCTATAAATATTTCAGTACGGGGAGTTTCAATTTTCTGCTAAATGCTATTGAGTTACATTTTATTACATTAAGTTGAAGCGAGGTTTTGCTACACCATGTGTTGAATACATCTGGAATTCTTCTGCGTCACTAGAACTATTCATTTCCATGAAGAGATTCATGTCGCTTAAATGTCGTTTACGTAAAAAATAAAAAAGTGGACCTAAATGTGAACCTTGGGGTATTGGGGTGACTTCGATGAAATCTGTCCTGGTTCCAATCTATTTTTGGCAATTTGAAGAGTTATAATGTCGATTCAGTCAAGTGCTTTACTAAAATCACTGTAAAGGGTTTTTTTGTGCTTGCCATTGTCCATTGCATTAAAAATTAAAGAAAACAATTTCAAAAAGATTACAGGTAGAGGAGCGCCCTTTAAAAAATCCGTGCTGTTTGCTTGTAATTTAATTTTTTACTTGCTGACAAATATTTTCAGTAACGAGAGATTCAAAAACTTTTGGGATGCAAGAGATAATGGCAATTCCACTAAAGTTGCGGATGTCAGATTTCCAAACGTTAGGAAATTTTCCGCTCTTCAGTCCTAAAAGAATGGTAAGTGCGTCTGTAAGATTCTTCAAAAATATGGGTGAAATACCGTCTAGTCTTTAGAAGCATCCAAGTTTTTGAGTGCTTTGAGAATTTTGTTGGTAGATAATTGACTAACAAATATATTGTTGGAAAATTCGCGGCCTTCTTCGAAGAATGTGGTTTATACTTCTGGGAAAAACATTACAAAAAATTTGCATTACTTTCCGTCAGAATGCATTCGTGGGGGAAAATTGCTATTTTTCAATTTTGTTTTTACATAAGTAAAGAAATTATTGGGGCATAATTTGCCCTCAATTTGGCACAATTTTACCAATAAATTCTTCATCTGCAGTGTTAATGGCTGTTTTAAGTTGGCTGTACATGTCATGATAAGTTTGCAAGTTTGTGCTTGTGTTTTGTTTTCTTGAATAATTTGTGTGATTTTTGCTTTTTGTTCTTTAATTTTATCAATGGTGGATTAAACCACACAAGTAATTTATTGTTTTGAGTTCTTCTTCTCCGTTTTGTTGGTTAAATTTCTAAAATAAGGCACTGAATAATTGAATGAAATGTATTCGCTTCAGTATCAACATTTCCTTCTATACTTATTATGTTCTGCCATTTTATTGTACGCACTCAGAATCTTTTACAGAAATCTGTAATATTGGACCGATTTCTCAACAGCTGAACTGTTAAATTTAACCAAAATCCGTTTAATCGGATTATCGTACGTTCAACTGTTGAGAGTTCGGTAAAATTTTACAGATTTCTGTAAAAAAATCTAGGTGTGTACATAGTGATCAGAAGTCGTGAGGTACATAACTAATTGTGATCTTTCTTAGAACAAACAAACTACTGCCCCATTTTGTAAGTGACTCCAGCGCCATCCGTACTGATGATGTAGATCGGACCCAGTTAGCTCTTAAGCGTTGAGATGAATTGACTTGTTTTCTTTATAAAATACCACTATCACACACTGTGAGTGGCCCCAATAGCGTCCTTACTGTTGGTTTAAATCTGATCAAATCGGAAATCGATACAAATTTCATTACTTGACAGCTTATTGTTAACCAAAACGAACCCTGCTGTTACCCAATCCTGTTATCCAAAATTCCAGTGATGTATCGTGAAAGTGGAGTGGACTCCGCGGCTTCCAATAAAGCGAGTATTATGTCAACATATTCCTAGCCTTTCCTTACTTGACCTGCATTTGGGCGGGGCCAGCGCCGGTGTTGCCTTAGTTTAGGATCACCAGTTTAAACACATTGAAGATGTATGTTAGTGCCAAGCATCATCTGTTGGTTCTCTCTGTGTTATAACCCAAGTAGCATTGCAAAAACCATCTAGCTTTATTAAGTTTTATTAAAGTTTTATGAAAGCCACTAGAATTTAGTTTGGTTTTATTATGGCAGTAGGACGTGCCCATAGGTTTCAAGTTTAAGTCAGGTTTGTGAGAATCTACACAACTTCTTTACAACAATCTTAAAACCTTGTCTTCTTAAGTTCCTTTTACTGCTATCAAAGATTTTTTTTTTGAATTTATGAACTCGTAAAATGTCGTTTTATGACTAATTCAAATTATCTTTTTACGATCAGTTGAAAAAGCATTTAAAAACCACTTTGACCACCGTAAATGCATTAAACGGCAAATTGGAATTGAGGAAAGTCACCAAACGACCAAATAGTTTTATAGTTGCCGTTGCGAAGTAAATTTGGCTTTTTAGAAAATCTATGATTTCTTCCAATCGCCATATTGAAATATATGAAATAATTGAACTGTGGAAAAATAAACTCCAAATTGGAAATGTAATACAAATGAAGTGTAGATCAGAGACCGATTTTGGCATTTTTTTTGATAACCTGAATTCCATAATTTTTTAGAGAATTCATGATTGATTTATCGAATAACGGGTGGCAACTAAAATTTTGGAATTTCTTTCTCAAGCTGTCAAAAAAAGACAAACATAGTTGAAGAATACCTGATTTATTCAAATAAAAGATACATTGTCCATTGTTGAAAAAAAATTAGTGAACATTTGAAAACGGTTCGTAATCGGATGTTCGGCGAAGCTTCCGTTTGATGTCGGAACAGGAGCGTTGTACGGCCTCCATGTCAACTTTTCGAATGCATCTCTTGATTCTACCAATCAACTGTTTGCAGTTCGTGGCTCTCCAGTTATTTTTGTACACCAAGGAACTCAAAACCCCGAAGAAATCTTCGATTGGGCGACACTGAGGCAGATTTGTCGGGTTGTGGTTTTTGGGTACAAATGGGATCGAATGGGTATTCAGGAACGATTGTGTTTTTATGGCGCAATGCGATGACGCTTTATCCGGCCAAAACACGTATTGTCCATCAGCTTGATGTTTTTGTAGAAACGGGATCAAAATTTTCTTCAAACATTCGTTCTGGTACACATCTTGATTGATTGCCAAACCAGAGGGCTTGAACCATGGCTTAGAAATGCCTTTCTCGGAAATGGCAATGTACAGCATAACTTTCTGTTCAAACTTATGTTTAAACTTATATGTTATGTTCGGAGGTGTAGTAGAACTATCCGTTGAATAGTATCGATCGTTTCCGGGAATCTGCGTCTTCGAAAGAGGGAAGTAGCTTTCGTCGTCCAAAACAAAACTTTTTCCGGAATAATTTTTAATCAACCAACGGCATTGGGATTTCAGCGTTGAAATCTGTGCATCAGTATATTCCGGGGCTCGTGTCTTCTTTCGGCACTTTATTCCGACTCTTTTCAATGTTTTGCAGATGTACTGGTGAGAACAGTTGAACATTTTTGCGGCATCCCGTTGGCTCAGTGAATACTTGTTGTTGAAGGCACGAGAAAGAGAACGAAGTCCTTTTGCGTCCATAATTTTGGCTGGTCTTCCACTACCTTGCTTGCGAGCAGTTGTTGGGGATCTTAGGATATGGTAAACAGTCGAAGTCGCAACATTTTCGCTTTTAAAATGTTGTACCGTATACGTTTTGCCGAGATTTCTGTGCAGTTCGTAGAACTGTACAACGCGCTTCTTCTTGTTTCGACGGCATTTTGAGCAAAACTGAGCAAACATAAACAAAACAAAAAATACTAGCAGAAAGAGGAGAGAAAGAGCTAATGCATACACACTCTTATTTCTCTCTGAGCTCGTTTGTTGTCGAGCATAGAGGCCTCGAAAAAATTCTAAAATTTTAATTGCCACCCGTTATATTTATTTTAATTTTGTTTTTGTTGATGTAAACTTGCATAATCTCCGCGGCGTATTTTTTTTCGGTTTTTATCGTGTCAATATTCACCATCATCAAATGCGCATATGATTTAGAGCATGATAAGCTGTAAAAAAATTCAATTTGTCTTGGATATTTTGCTATCAAACAAAATTTCCCGCAAAACTAGAACGTTTTTTCTTGGATATTATTTACTGATAAATGAATCAGATGAGTGAAGAATCGAACAAAGCAGACCAACAAAAACCTACCACGATATCACCGTGAAGTTTTACAGCTGTCGCCATTTGGCCCTATGATGGTTTTCATGGCAGCCAATAGGTTTTATGATGGTTCTCAAGTGGTCATAACATCTTTCACTGGAACATTTTCAAAATCGTTATGGTCTTGTAAAGGTTTTATATATTTGTTGGTACAACCATCAATAGAGTGAGCCACTTTGTACACATCTTGGCTTTAAAGATGCATAGAGGAGGTGTTTGTGGACAAACCAGTTTTGAATGTAGTTTCATCAACAAGAAAAGCGTTTCTATGCCTGAGTTACAGACTCATCGACGTATGTGGACGTTGCTGACATATTATCTGAACAATTGAGAGTAATCCTTATGAATCGTCTTCCATTTATCCAATGAATTCTGGAAACCATTTAATCATATCAAAACTAAGACTATATGAGGATTGTACTAAAAAAAATACTCTCGTCCACATTTGCCAAAAAAAATACTCCTAAGTTCAACTACACATAATGATGCATGTAAAAATTGTCTGTTGGTTTGTACAACTCCAGTTTCATTTGATTTGGAAATCCGTCACTATCCTGTTTTGCTACAGAATTCAACCGTCAGTTCACACATATTTTTTTGAAGAGCACACATATTTTTTGGAAATAAAAACAACGATGAATTTTCATGAGAGATTTATCCTTATTTCAATCATCAGCAATCATTTTTAATTTCAATAATATATATCCACTAGCATGCCTGCTAGCAAGTTTTTTCCTTATTTGAAATTAGAACAGAAAGTGGTCCCTAGGAAAAATTATAAACATAAATGAATTACCAGTTAATCCGTCAGCTAAGCTACAGATTTGTCCTAATGATTCATTCAGCCTTATGGCATTCGGCCTAGTGGTATTCGGATTAATGACTTATTATCGGTTTCAAAATGCTCTACAGATCTTCATACAATTGAAAATATTACATAAGATGTCAAAGCCTGATTTTTTAACCCCAAGAGTGAATCAAATTCATTTTGAGTTTGAATCGAAAGCATCATAAAAACCATCTCTTACCATACCATAAATCAAAAGAGTATAAGCACAAATATAAAAATATGTTCAAGCATAATCTGACTAACGAAAATATTTGCACGCATCTCGTTAGCGGTGCTATTGCATGCAAACTCCTGTAAGTAAATGATATCATAATTACTATTTAAATGCCGGGTGATACCTGACGGCACCCTGATCTGCACATTTCCTCCACAAAAGGCACCCTTGAGGAAAATACATTTCCCACCATCTTTCACCTCGAGTACGATGCATCAGCAATCGCGCATCAAAGTTAAGTTGAACATTGCACGCAAAACGACATGCAGCACCCGGGACGTGGCTCAGTTCATCAGTGGTAATAATATTTATTTTGTTCGGATTGACTTGGCGCAAGCGACGAACCCCCAGAGGCTATCCGAGGATCGACTATGACGATGTGCATCCCTGGATCAGTCCAGGCACTGGATTGCACCGCAGCTCACCGCACATCATGATGGAAGCCACTTCTAATAGTGCACCATCATCGCAGGCAACGCGTCGAGTGTCTAAACACGCTCACACAACCCGACGATGTGCAGCACATTCTGATAAAGAATAAACTATTGAATCAACTAAACGTCGGCTAAAGCGTTCCGTGAACGCATCCTGAACCTGAACCCCTCGTGATCAGGGGTCAGGGGAGGTAAATCGGGATAAAGTGGTACTTGATGTCGTCGCGTCTAGAGAATCGAAAAATGTGCAGCGAACGGGCAGATAGCTTGGGAAACCGACGACGGCGGCGACGAAGGTGGACGCATCAGAGCTACAGATGAGAGATGAATGAGCGGTAATGAGACGGAGGAAAGAATTAAAGAATGTTAGATTTGAAGTATCCCGAAGTGGAAGCAAAGAGGGGTTCTTAAAAGGAGCCCAGTCACAACCCGAGCCGGGTCGTGAGATAACAAAATGACACATGGGAGAGATTGAAAGAAGGTTCGCGTCCGCTGGCCGCCGCGGGACGGAGATATATTTATTTATATTTGGGAACTTGATCGAAAGGCTTGTCAGGCGGGATGCGGGAACGGGGCGACCAAGACGAAAGGGGATCGAAGGTTGACTTATGAAAGTACCAAACGTTATCGAAAAAGCTATCAACCAAGCAAATGGTGTTAAAGTGGATCATTTGGTTTGGCTCAGTTCGGAAATAAGTTAAGTCATTTGAAAGGATTTAAGCTCGGGGGAGATTATTGCATTCTGTGGTGGTGTTTGGAATTTCTTTCATAGGTTGTGTTGAGCACAAATTTGTTCCTCATATTAGAAATGCTACGCCAATTAAAAAGGCGACATCAAGAACATCGGGTTCGTCGCTTCCCTAAATCACCGAACATCACGAGATGGCCATCCTCTTCCCGTTCCCGAAGCTAATCAATCAATTTCAAAAATCACCACTCTCAAGCTTCCTACATTTTGATCCTCCCAAATGCCACAGATCTCATATCAATTATTAAAACCAACCGCCGCAGGTAGCCAATCGAGTAGGAACGACTCAAATAGCCGTTTGCCATGCAGCTTCCGAGACTCGAATCACTGCGAGAAAACACTTAGTCATCGTTTGCTTTATTCAACCAAAAAGCGTAGTTTTGTTGAATAGTTGCACCCAGTTGGTGATTACCAGAAAATAGCCAAACCATCATCGTCGGTCCGGAATAAACACAAAACCTCCAAATTTAGACATTCTCTACCGTGTTTCGTTCGTTGTTATCGTTTTCGTTGCTGCAGCTGTGCCGTGTCCTTCCTTGTCATCCCGAAGGAAATGACGGAACGAAAACACAAAATGTTAGGAAATACCTTGAAGCGAAACAGCAACAGTAACACAAAAACCTTGAACGATGACGACGACGACGACGACGATGGACGGGATCAAATGTGCATTCCCAAAGGGATTTAGGTGAAAGACGAGACAGAAGGGACCGGCTCTCAGCGGAGGCAACGAAGGTTGAGTTAGAATAAATGAATTGTTGCCTCCCTGAATTTCCAGGTATTTGATGGTGTGGTGACTTCAAACAACTCCTGCTCACCCCGTGTTCGGTTGTTGGTTTTGCTGATGGAGGAAACCATTCATTTTGGATGGAACTGCTGTTTTTGTTTGGACCGCCGTTGTAATTGAAATCTCGAATTGGTGGGCTGAGGTGGGATGTTAATGCTAAGCTCCTTTTTCGTGTGCTGTTGGAAGTTGATCGCAAACGAATGACAGTTACTATTATCGTTAATTTATCAGAAATCAATCAATTGGGTTAAATTTAAACACTTTACTACATAAGTTAAATAGATTCAAATAAGATTTCGTATTGAACGACGACAACAAAATGTCTTCATAATTTGACTGAAAAATTTCAATAAAGAAATGAGATAATCAATGCAGGATAGGTACATATTCCTAAGTGAAATTGTGACGCTTATAAACTTTGAATTTTCTTATTGGTTCCATTCGTGATGCTTCTTTTCTTAAGAAAGTAAGAAAGAGAGTACCTGTATTGTTTTTTCTGAACATTTTTGTAAAATGTATTGTAATGATTTTCTGTCTCGATTCGAAATCTGAACCGATCGTTATGAACTTTTGTATTGAGGAGTTTTTGGAATCAGAGAAGGTTCTTAAGATAGTAAGAGACCCTTCAATCAATCGTAAGCATCAATTTTGATTATCAAAACGGAATCAAGATGCTTAATAAGTACATGTTCGTCAAAATTGTGCAGTTATAGTAAATGGAAACTTTGTGTAATTTTCGAATATACTCTTTGTAATTCAAAACCACTCGAGCCAATCGATCCTGCTTTAATTCTATAGAGTCACTTAGTGTGGCTTGTCCGCTGTATGTGCTATACAACGCACCAGATGCGACACAATAGAATGCAAGCGGCATCGATTGGTGTGATTCATCAGGATTATTCAATCATAATGAAATTTTGACCAGTTATTTGGAGATTTCATAGCTTTGATTTGGCACCAACAAAACTAAAATCGGTACACAAATAGCTCAGTATGTAATCGGAGACTAAACTCTTTGATTACTATTATAATAGGCCTTCAAGTACTGTTCCGTTCATATCTTCGTAACGAAATGTTCGAATGAAAAAATAATCAAAAGCGTTCTATAGGAATGTTGTAGCTTCCATTTGCCGTCAACAGAACTGAAATCGGTTCACAGATGGCTTAGAAACCGATGTGACATTATTTGTAACGCACACACACACACACACACACACACACACACACACACACACACACACACACACACACACACACACACACACACACACACACAGACATGTGCTCAGTTCGTCGAGCTGAGTCGAATGGTATATGACACTCGGCCCTGTGGGCCTCGGATAAAAAGTCGTGTTTTCAAGTGATCTTAATACCCTTCTATTGATGTAAGAAGGGTAAAAATGGATTTCTGTCTGTCTTTCTGTCTGTCTGAACCTAATAGACTCGAAAACTTCTGAACCGATCGGCGTGAAATTTTGTTTGCAGAGATTTTTGGGGCCGGGAAAGGTTGTTATGGTGATTTGAGACCCCTCTCTTTACTGAATAGGGGGCTACCATACAAATGACACTAATTTCTACATAACTCGAGAACTAATCAAGCAAAGGAAACCAAACTTGGCATGTGTGTGTTTTTGAAGGGAAAATGGTGTTTATGGTAGTTTGAGAACCCTCCCCAACATAAAAGAGGGGCTCCCATACAAATAAAATACAATATTCTGCATAACTCGGGAACTAATAGAGCAAACGGAACGAAATTTAGCATTTGGTGGTTTCTGAAGACAAAAAATATTCCTTTGTTGGTTTGAGACCCCTTCCCATCCTAAAGGGGGATGGGCTCCGATACAAATGAAATACAAAATTCTGCATGACTCGAAACTAATCAAGCAAATGGAATCAAAATTGGTATGGGTGAGTTTTTGAAGGCAAAAAATGTTTTTATGGTGAATTGAAGCCCCTCTTCCATCTGGAAAAAGGGGCCTCCATAAAAATGAAACACGAATTTAAGCCAAACATGAGAATTATACCAACTGCAATGCTAATTTGTATATAGGAGTATTTAGGTCCGGGAGAGCATCTTATGATAATTCAAGACCCCTCCCGCCTCTAGTAAGGGGGGCCCCCATGAAAATGAAACAAAATTTTGTATGGGCGAGTTTTCGAAGGCAAGAAATGTTTTTATGGGAATTTGAGACCTCTCCTCACTCTGGAAAGGGGGGCTCCCATACATACGAAACACAAATTTAAACGAAACATGAGAACTAACCCTACCGCTATGCAAATTTGTATGCAGGCGTTTTCTGGGTCCGGGAAAGGATCTTATGATAGTTCGACACCCCTCCTGCCTTTAGAAAGGGGGGCTCCCATGCAAATGAAAAACTTATTTCTGTATAGCTCAACAACTAATCAATCAAATGGAACCAAATATGGCATGTGGAGGTTTTTGTAGGCAAGAAATGTTTCTGTGGAGGTTTGAGACTCCTCCTCGCTCTGTAAGGGGTGGGCTCTCATGCAAATTAGACACAAATGTCAATCAAACATGAGAATCATACCTACTGTTATGAAAACTAATATGTAGGGGTTGTTGAGGCCGGAGAAGGTTCTTATGATGGCTCTAAGCTCCCTCCCCGCCTAGAAGGGGAGGACTTCCATACAAATGAAACACAAATTTCTGCAAAGCTCGAGTTCTTGGAATTGGAGTTCTTCAAATAGAACCAACTTTGGCATGTGGGGGTTTTTGGGCAGGATTTTTTTATAAAGTGGTTCGAGACGCTTTCCCTCTGGAGAGAGAGAAGGAGGGCTCTCAAACCAATGTTCAAACAGACATTTGAACCAAACATGAGAATTATCCATGCAATTAAAACACAAAATGTGTATTTCTCGGGTAAGAAGCATATTCTGATAGAAGTTTCAACTCCTTTTTAGTCAAGAATTGGTTGAGTTACTCTCAGTACTACATTATGCACATGAAGTTAATCTTAGGTTATGCAAGAGAAAATTACGTACAAACTGACAGGATACGGCTTCATTTGTCTTTGAAATGCTTCTATGCTTCAACAATATTTTAACCAGATTCATTCAGAATAAAAACCATAATCGCGCGAGTTCTATACATTTTTCATTCATTTAGTCACATGCTTTGCAAGGCTCGCGCTGGGTTCAGCTAGTCTACAAATAAATTTATCTATTAAATTGGTTTACATTGATATTGTGCAAGCAGCTCAGCACTTTAAGAAGGGTGAATGTACACTAGTGTGTTAATTGAACAGATTATGCCTTAGTACTGAAACCAAAATCTGATTCTTATCTTACACTCTTGGAAAAAATCATGTCAATTTGATTCTACATGGATGCACATAAAAGAAACAGTGTCCGTTAGGCAGAAATTTGCGTCTTTTTTTTTAATTTACAAGACCATAAAATCTCGAAATACAACTTCATCCAAATTGTCCTTTAGTTCAGAACATAAGCTCAATAGTTGCCACAGTAGGCTCTTGGAGTATGTAAAGGGACAATACGTATTCATTAATATTCATTGAATATGTTACGATATATCTTATCTAATCTAATCTCACACTAACGCAGCCAATTCTTGAAGGCATCCTGGAAAATGATGGTTTCTTGAATACATAATTTTTCTTGTCATCGGCCAGGCCAACTGCGTAGTATGTGCCGCAGCGAGGATTTCAAGAAATAGAGCGATTCCAGGAAGAACTAAAATCGCTATACTACTCTGAATCAAGGGAAGGAAGAAAGCGTGGACCTCCCGTACCAAACGCTTCCATGTAGAGTTAAACAGTGTGATAATTTGTGCTTTATCGTTGGGAGCATAGATGCTAGAAAGATTAGTTTATGCTCCTTTGGCCTGTGGATGAACTTTTGGCATTTGAACCAAAAGCATGGCAATAATTGTCAAAGTTATAGCGCCTTATCTCGCTCAATGGTGGACTAAAGCTTACGGATAAATACGAAGCTGAAAATAGTGTAAAAAATAATGTGAAGGGATGTTATAATATAAAATTAGAATAAAATGCATACTAGCTTACCGGGGTCGCGCTGCCTACATTGTGTTGGTGGGACTGCCTCCTAAGGTATAGCTGACGAGATACAGCGTTTCTTACTCAGCCGCTGTTTGAGCCGCACCTCCTTGGTGGACAGACAGGCTCGGCACGCACCTCCTCAATCTAGCTGAAGTCAGAAGGACAACAGTGCCCAGGCTGCACTACCAGCTAAGTACGCAACCCTTAGCTGGCGGTCTTTGTCATCTCTTGACCCGTGGAAGCATGAGGTAGGAAATTGTGAGGACCAGAGCTATGTTGCGGGGACGCACGCTCCATCACATTTGTCGACTCACCATTTTGCAGCCCTATTCATTGAATATGTTACGATATGTATTCAAACATATTGAATGAACCTTAAGGAAGGTCAACAGTCGATAATTTTGATAAAATTGTGACGTTCTGAGGTTGCGTTGCGTATTGAATTATATTCAGTGAATATTTTTGAACGTAAAAAAAGAGATGAATTGAGATGATCTAAGTCATCCATTTTTTTTTAAATTTTTTTTATTGATTTCCCGCGATGATTTCCAGAATATTTATTAAAAAGTATCACCATCTTGGTATTGATGCACAGACTGAATTATTTAATTTATAAACTATGTATTGCTACTTATCCTATTTTACTACTTCTTATTCTATTTTTAATAAAGTTTTTCGACAAATTAAAATCAAAATCAAAATCATAACAGACAACATAAAACAAGCGTAAGCATGAATCCAGCGAGTTATTGTGGCCGTAGTTTGTTCTATGACAATGAAAATAACGCAGAGTTCCAGAACCTTCGAGCAGGAAGGTTGAACAGAATCTGTGTGAGAAGTTCAGAACAGTCTATAAATCACGCAATAACATCGAAAACGAATATCCGCTGCATCGTAACTCGTCTATCTGATAGTGACTCCAATTATATGAGCCTACATCGATCTGAATAGGAAGGAAGATTGACGGAGTCATCCCATGGCAGTTGTCTCAGCGCAAAACGTACAAACTTTTTCTGCACCCGTTCGATCGTCAGAACATGAACTACGTGGTATGGAGACCAAACGGGGGCAGCGTACTGAAGGATGCTACGAATCAAAACGCAATAGAGTGTTCCCAAGTAGCACACCTCGATCATAAATAGTTGTAGTAACATGATTATAACTTAGTAAGTAATATTTCCCAAGTAACAATTTCAGTTCTATTCCAGCCGTATAGCACTCCTCCTGGCTTTGTTGATGAAACTACATTCAAAACTGTTTTGTCCACCAACACCTCCTCTATGCATCTTTAAAGCCGAAATGTGTACAAAGTGGCCCACTCTATACACGGTTGTGAAAACAAATTAATAAAACCTTTCCAAGACCGTAAAGATTTTGAAAATGTTCTAGTGAAAGATGTGATGACCACTTGAGAACCATCATAAAACCTATTGGCCGCCATCAAAACCAGTATAGGGCCGAATGGCCACAGCTGTCAAACTTCACGGCGATATTGTGGTGGTTTTTTTTTCTGCTTTGTTCGATTCTCTGCTCTTCTGATTCATTCAACAGTGAATAATGGCTAAGAAAAAATCTCAAGTGTTGCGGGAAATAATGGTTGATAGCAAAATATATGAAACAAATTGAGTTTTTTATAGCGTATCATGCTCCAAATCATATGCGCATTTAATTTTATGGTGAATATTGGCAATATACGAGCTGAAAATTAATGCGCCTCGGAAAATATGCGAGTTTACAACAACAAAAACAAAATTGAAAGAAATATATTCGATAAATTAATCAAGAAACTTCTGAAAATTGATGGAATTCAATAAAGTTATCTGAACAAATACCGAAAATTGTCTCACATATACAGTTCAAATGTATTACATTTAAATTTTGGTGTATTTATTTTTGCACATTTCAATTATTTCATATATTTCAATATGGCGATTGCAAGAAATCACAGTTTTGCCAAAAAGCCAATTTATCTTAGCAATGGCTACTATAAAACTATCTGGTCGCTTGGTAGCTTTCCCCAATGCCAATTAGCCGTTTAATGCATTTACTGGAGGCAAAATGGTTTTAAAAAGCTTTTTCAACTGACCTTAATAAGATAATATGAATGAGTCCTGAAACGGAATTTCAAAACAGCATTTTATGAGATTACAAAGTCAAAATAAAACCTTTAATAGGAGTAAAAGGAATTTTAGAAGTCAAGGTTTTAAGATCGTTGTAAAGTAGCTGTGTAAGTTCTTATAAACCTGACAAAAATTTGAAACCTATTGGCATCTCTTGCTGCCATAATAAAACCGAATTGATTTCTAGTGGCTTTCATAAAACTTTAGTAAAACTTAACTAAGCTGGATGGTTTTGGCAATGTTACTTGGGTTTATGTTTTGTCAACCGAATGGCAACATGTGTGCTACTAGGGTTGGTAACTTCAAGGCCGCGAATGAATGACACACGTTCCAGTGTTTTCGATTCCATTTTATATTCATGAAGAATAGGGTTATGGCATCACCCGAAGGAAATGATTTTACATTTATTGTTGTCTACTCGAATTTCGTTGATGCCCTACCATGTTAAAATTACATCAATATATTTTTGTAGGGCTGCCCAATCATCAAGAGAAGCTACGACTCGATAACAAATTGGGAATATGCAAAGGGACAGTATGTATTTAGCTATATTTATCGAATAGTGTGGAAGGTTAACAGACACAACGCAATAATCTTGGGATATTCCAGGACATCCAAACTATCCTTATGTTCAAAACATAATCTCTACAGATGTTACAGTAGTTTTTGGGCTATATGAGGTGACTATATGTAAACAAACATATTCAATTAATCTCCTGAAGGCCAAGACTCATTGTTTTATAACTTTGTGATCCTCTAGGCACTAAAGCAATCAGAAGATAATCTTGGGATAGTCTGTTTTGGCATTCAAAACTTAAGATTTACAGTTGTAACAGAAATTTTTAGGCAATACAAGGTAACAATGAATAGTCAAACATATTCTATTAATATTATTAAATGTCAACAAACCTTATCAGGTAATATGACCTGTTCTAAGTAGTCCATCTTAAGATCAAAACATAAGACCTGAAGTTGTAAGGAAACCTGTCTGGACTATGCACAGCTACAATGCGTATTGAAACATATTCATTTATGAACTCTAAAGAACAACAGTTATTATAAGATAATATTTGGATGATCTTGGTTAAAATTTACAGCTGTTACTGTAGCTTTCTGTACTAAACAAAGTAACAATATATATCTGAACAAATTGAGCGAGTCTTGTGTTAGGTAAACAGATATAAAGCGATATCTTGGGATAATCTATGTCATCAAAACGGCCCATGAGTTCAGAAATCTACAATCGTAACAGTAGTTTTACAGCATATGAAAATGACAATATGTACTCGAACACATTCAGAGGTGGCCATCTGTTAGGCCACCTGTCATTATAAGATTATCTTGGGTTGTTTAAGTTCATGAAAACTGACCTTGGGCTTAGAATTTAAGCTATACAATAGCAACTGTATCCTTATAGCCGTAGGCTATACAAAGCTACGATAAGAGTTCAAATGTAGTTCAAATATGTTCAAACGCCCACAGACATCATATAGTAACTCTTACTAAAGTATATTTTAAGTTCCTAGCTCTAGGGCAGTTTGGATGATATGAAATATCCCATGATTATCTCATAATGTCTGTTGGTCTTCCAGGGCATTCATTGAATATGATTGAACTCATATCGTAGCTTTGCATAGCGGATTAAGCTAGGGTTCTAATTGTAGATCTTAAATTCTTAGCTCCAACACATTTTGGTTGTCCATGTCATCTCAAAATAATATTTTCTGTTTGTTACAATCATTTCTATGTTGAGCACCAAATCAACTAGAAAACACAAAATTTCTATTATAATAGCGTTTAGAAAAATTTAGGCCCAAAAAGGGTAAGGCAAATGGAGACAGATTTGAACAGAGCTGAATATAGTCAAATTTTGGTATATCTTCAAACAGGATGTACATTCAAAATAAAAATTCATGCAAGTTTCTTATTTTTATGACCATGAGCTTCACTGACAGGAATTTCCAATCACCCTGTATACCTCGAACATCCAGAGCAATCGGTACCATGGCGATGTCCAGAAGTGAAAATGGTGACATAGCATCTTTGGAAATGCCGTATAGCAATTAAGTGTGCCTAATAAGCGGGCTTAGATACAACTTATGGACTAAAAAAGGTTCAGGAAGCAAAGGGTGAATGTGGAAAAGGTCAAGTGTTTGTCATGGGAGGTGTTCATCGAAACCATATCTCCAAAGAGTACTACAGCAAAAGGTGGCAGACAATCCATACTCTGAGAGGAAAACGAAAACAACGCTTAGGTAAACTGGAAGAAGTAGCAGAAGAATTGGCAAAGCAGTACTCTGAGAGATCGACCTCTATTGTTTCAAATGGCAAAAAAAAAGTTACAGTTACATATAACATTTACATTTCGAATTTCACGCTGAACCAGATAACTTATCATATTTTATATCATGGGTGCATAGAGCGAGCAGTCACAGGTAATATTTTAAAGTGCAGTTAGCATCTCAGTCAACAAAACCATCAAATGATTGTTGACTGATTCCACGCCAAATCGGTCGGTCACCAAACTCAACTATCTTCGATTTTGATGAAACTTGGTACACGTCTTCGGTATGTTGAAAAAAAAAATCCACTGGTGTTAAGATTATTTGGATTCAAGAGTAACTTTTGAGATGGGTGTATGTTTTTTCCAACATTTTACTTGAAAAATCGTAGTTCAAAAACCATTACATTTAGAGAAAAACTTTATATGGGGAGTTGTAGAGAACTAAAAAGGCTTTGTAAAAAAATGTACACTGAAAAAAAAATTTTTTTCATAAAGAAAAATCGAAAATAAATACTAAAAATCAAATATAAAAAAAAACATATTTTTAATATTTTTCAAATTTGTTTTGTGGAAATTTGAGGAAAAAAGACACGTTTTGAAAAAAACTCTAGGATGGACGCTCTTATAATAAAAAAGTTTTCCGAAGAACAAACTTTGGTGCATATTTCAAATTTTGGTTATTCATTATTATAAATGAAAATTAATTATACAATATGATTTTGGAGATTATTAAAAACAATAATGATGATAATGATAAATCACCTGAACGCAACCGTTTTCGAGATTTTTCGGATTTTATTTCAATAGAATGAAAAAACCTCAGAAAATTCGCTCTTTTCTTAAGTTAATCGAGATTTCCACCAGAAATGATAAATTTACCAAGATCTTCATATTATAACGTTCACATTACTCTAATGTCCTCTTTTCTTTTGATATCAGGATGATAAGAAGACTCATTTGAAAAGAACAAGATAAATAGCACTATTGTTTTAATATTGCAATCAATATATTTATAATTGTTTTATGGCTGTATCGGTCGGGCCGCTCAGAGAATGAAGGGAGCGAATTTGCTAAAGCGATGAAAGTAACAGCGAGATAGATGTCGCAGGGGCGACAAGTGTGAAATGGACAGATGATGAAATTATGCGGAGGGTCATATAGAAGAAGCATATTAATCGAACTGCTGACTATTTTGCCAAGCTCCAACGATGTTAGAGGTCGGGTGTAGTGTGTGAAAACTACACTCCGAACAGTTCGGTGATGTAGCGATGAAAGTAACACATATTGTTTAAGGTAGGTAGACAAATAGCAGCTATAACGTATGTCAGGTATATCTTCTCATAAAAAACAGCTAATGTACGCTGCCTGTAAACTACCAGAGATGTTTTATACCTGCATTTCCAAAGGTACCACAGCCAATATATATGCTCATACATAGTCGCATTCATCAGTAAAATCTATCTGAGTGAACTGAAAATGGAGTTTAACATGAAGAAGTGTTGTATGCCGTTTCCCACTAAACGGTGCTCAAAAAACCTTCGTAAATTAACCGAACAAAATGTCAAAAAACTCAAGTTTATGGGCAAAACACATTTGGACACTTCTTTGATGATTTGTGATAATTGTCGTTTGCATTTAAATAGAACGGAACAATCCCATGCTGCAATTTCAGAGCCTAGTGAGAAACCATCAATTACTAGACATTAATGGTAATGATGTCTCGAGGAAACGCCATCGGCAATATCATTAATGTCAGTGCCATCTGATAGCAGTGTGCAAGATTATTCAAGGCGCCATAATATTGAGCTATTTAACAAGGGCGTAGCTGGAATCAACGTTTCGCTAATATCGGCTAAAAAGTTCCTGAACGTAAATTATGCCCGCAAAAGTTCAAAGATGTTTCAAACGGCATTCGGACACACATATTTGGGGATCAAGCGGAGGAGGATGACCTGGAACAATTGAAAGTGAAAGCAGCCGAATATGACGAAATAATCGCGCAGCTAAAGGACCGGTATGCTGATCCAGAAACTTCGAGGGACGATCAAGTAAGGATACTTTCGGTTTACCACAATCTTGGACAAATCAAAGAGTAATGGCAGAATTTGGAATAACAAACAAGTACATCGTATCACAAGCTAAATTCCTTGCAAAGCACGAAGGTGTTTTAGCTGCCCCTAACGAAAGCTGGGACACGGTCTGAACCCGGAAATAAAAAACCAAATTTTGCAATTTTACGACAGTGATGAGATTACACCAGCAACCCCTGGTATGAACGACTACGTTTCAGTAAGGAGTGAAGGTAAGAGGGTTCATATTCAAAAGCGCCTTTAGTTTGTTCATTAAGAGAAGCTTTCATTAAATTTCAAGAGATGCATCAAAATGCTGTTGGGCTTAGCTCTTTTGCAGCACTAAGACCAAAGCATTGCAAATTACTTTAGCAGCACAGGTTCTCATAACATTTTGTGTTTGCACCATTCATGAGAACATTAACTTGATGCTTCATGGTCTTAGAAAATATTCATTCGAGAATGATTATAAATTGTGTTTTGAAGAAATATTATGTAGCTCATCAACTAGAACTAAAAAATGTTACCTCCGTGAATGCGAACGATGTCCAGGCTTTTCAGATTTTGAGAGTAGTTTAACAGACAAATTAGAAAAACGTGGTTTAGTTGAAATATCTTTGAGCAATGGATTTCAACTGATAGATGTAGTTTAGAGACACTTGTTAAACCAATTGATGAATTTATTGCTTATTTTTGTGAAAAGTTGGAACAATTAGTATCCCACGATTTTGTCAAATCTCAGCAGTCTAGTTTCTTGAGAGATTATGAAAGTTGTCTTAAAGACGGCGAAGTAATAATAATTTGTGATTTTTCTGAAAATTATTCATTTGTTTTTCAAGATGCTGTTCAAAGTAGTTATTGGAGTAATGAGCAAGCCACTATTCACCCTTTTGTCATTTATTACACGGAATCTGGAATACTTAAAAATATCAGTTTCATTGTTATCTCAGAAGTGTTGAAACATGATACGATTGCGGTGCAGGTGTTTATTTCAAAACTAATAAGCTTTTTGCAAACAAAAATTAAAGTAAAGAAAGCTACGTTTATGTCTGACGGGGCAGCATCCCAATATAAAAATAGGAAGAACTTTGCAAGCCTTTGTAAGTTTAAAAGAAATACAATATTGATGCTGAATGGCATTTTTTCGCAACATCCCACGGTAAGGGACCATGCGATGCAATTGGTGGTACATTAAAACGAATGGCAAGATATGCAAGCCTTGCTGTACAACATGAACACCCTATAAAAAGTGCATTAGAGTTATTCGAATGGGCGAACCAAAAAGTGATGATTGTTTAACAAAAATGTCGTTTTGTTATGTATCACATGAAGAGTATGAACAGGGGTAGCAGAATGGAATGAAATTTACCGAAAGACTAAAACGATTGCGGGTACAACAAAAGTACCACTCATTCGTTCGAATTTCAGAAAACGAAGTTTTTGTAAAACTGTTTTCGAATGACGAAGAAGGCAGGATTCATAATATATATAAAAGCAATCAATAGTTTATATAATGTTTATGTAATATTATCAATGACCGAGACTAATTAATGGTATATATAAATATAAATCCAACCATAATTCATTATTTTTGTCTTATAACTTTAAGTGAAGCTTTTTCAATCGACGAGCTGTTAAGAGTAAGTAAGAGGCACATACATGTGTTTTAAAAAGGCTAAAAACACAAGAGAAACAATCGTCAGCTATTGTTGTTTTAATATCACGAGTAATTTATGAAAAGGGCGTATTTTTTGAGGTTTTGAAATTTTATTGAAAGAAAATCAGAAATATCTTGAAAACGGTTGCGTTTACGTGGTTTATCATTATCATCATTATTGTTTGTAATGATCTACAAAACCATATTGTAACATCAAAATTTATTTATATGAATGAATAACCAAAATTTGAAATATACACCAAAGTTCGCTATTTGAAACACTTTTTTATTATAAGAGCGTCCATCCTAGAGTTTTTTTAAAACGTGTCTTTTTTCCTCAAATTTTCATACAACAAATTAAAAAAATATTAAAAATATGTTTTTTTAGATATTTTATTTTTAGTAATTATTTTTGATTTTTCTTGATGAAAAAATAAATTTTTTTTCTGTGTATATTTTTTTAAGAAAGGCTAAATGTAATGGTTTTTGAACTACGATTTTTCAAGTAAAATGTTGGAAAAAACACATACGCCCATCTCAAAAGTTACTCTTGAACCCAAATTATCTTAACACCAGTGGAATTTTTTTTTTCCAACGTACCGAACTCATGTGCCAAGTTTCATCCAAATCAATGATGATCGGGTATGATTTTTGGGATTTCCGGCACATTCTGGATGGAATCCCTCTGTTACATTTATTTCAACAACAGCGTTGATTACTTGAATTTAGCAAGACAATATAAGTTGTTAACAAGTATTTGCTATCCTCATCCTCACCAACCGGAAGCCGATCATGAGCAATTCGATAGTATTTTGATTCAATCAGCGTCAACGAATCCGTTGGATTAGTGAAATGATGACATTCCCCACGCGGTAGGTAAATACAGTTGGGTTTCCTACAGTACCGTAAGTATTACCATCCACTCACTCTAATTTATCTGTTTTCTTGCTAACAGTTTTGATGACTAACAAGTTTATGACAAATCCTAATGACACACCAAAACTGGCTTGATGGTTGCAGGGCTACCAAAAAATCACGAAGAGTGAATGGTATCACCGACCGATTCGAGACCTGACTGTATTATAATTTTTGTCATATGTTTTCCTTCTTCCTCCCGTTTCCATTCATACCGAAACAAACTGCAAAAAACGTCTTCTTCTGATCCTGGTGATTCCTGCTGGTGCATTGTTTGAGAATTTCCTCTTCAACCAGAGTGCATAGGACCCACTCAGTGGCGACCATACAACAAGGGTACATTTGAGCCTGTCCCAAGTTTAACATTGTCAGAGACTGGTAGAAATTGAAAGAATGTTGTTGGAATTTTTTCACTGCTCTCGGTTCATCGGTTTTTACTCCCTGTTTACAACTTTTCTTGTTCGTTTCCTAATGGAATCCTTAATGCGCTTTTAGAAGACGTAAAGACATAGGAAGCGCGTGTGTGAACAAGCTTGAAATGAGAATGAAATATAAGAAAGATAGTAAAAACTACACTTGACATCAGCAGCATAAAAGAAAGTGGATAACTAGAACTGCAACGCGAGGGTGGGGTCATTTATTGAACATGTTTAAAACAATGTTGAAGCTTCAGGTTTCATACTAAATATTAAATAGAGTGGATTAAGGATTTGGTATTTACTTTTTCTCGGCAATTTTAGCAGGATTCTCCCTTAAATAAATGTTTTCCCAACGTTGTATACACAGCTGACGTTTAAGTTTGCAAAAATCCCAGTTCTCTTCCAGTTCATAGAATTATCCGTTACTCCTTAAATTTGTTTTGACAAAGCACCATTGACATAAGTGTAACTTTGATGAAGTTTGCAAAAGCAGATAATTTTTCATCTCCATGCGAAGCGCTAGGAGTAAACGGTAATTTTATTGCTAGAACGAATAGACATGAAGAGAAAGTGTATTGATAGTTCCGTATAGGGCAACGGCAGGCTTTGAAATTGAAAGATACAAGATTGAAAACGAGTGGAGGGCATTTGAACGGTAGTATCCGATCAGGCACATAACCCTTTGTCATGACTGGCAAAAGGTTATGCAACCAATCGGGCTCTTATACTACCTATTGCTTGTTTCTAGTTCAAGCGGTTTGTCCGTCTCCCAATACTGCCTAACACGGGTGAGAAATTATCTCCCGCTGTTGGGATTATTTTTAGCATGCACCGCCTATTTCATACATTTTAGTAACGCCACAGTAGGATTTAGCGATATCCCCCAGCTGAGCTATATGACCCTGGTTTGCTAGTTTATCAGCAATATCATTCCCAGGTACACATGCGTGCCCGGGTACCCAGACATGCGTAAAGTTAACATGCTGCGGTGCCTTCAACAGCCACGGGAGTCCTACTTGTTCAAGCCTTCCCAAACAATCCGTAACCAACATCATCTTCGGTAAATGAACGTTCCGTAAATAACAGGCTCTGACCTTTATATATGGATGCAACTTCCCCGTAGGCAGCCTTAGCCACTTAAATGAAAGCTATTGATGAAGTCCGGAAGGCTCCTGTACGAAGCATCTGAGCCACATTGTATGGCACGATCGTTACCTTTGCAATCTTGGTCCAAGTACAGCGCGAAGCTACAGAGAAGTGGCCACTTAAGGTCCGGAGAACGTTCAACTAAATGTATACGCTACGCTTAACTAACTTCACATTATTCACATACCGCAGTTTGTGATCAATTGTCACACCAAGTAGCTTCATTTTGCGCACTGCCTTTACCTTTAGCTCGTTGGTACTACCATTTGGTAATCTCAGTCTGTGAGTAAAGGGTGTTCCGATCAAAATTTGGTCAAACATTATTGTGTGTGAGTCGATCAAAGTTTTTATTATTATGTCCAATTCGTTTTCTTTTTCAAGTTCAGTTAGCTCAGAATACAGAAGAAACATACAGCTTAGCTTCCTTGTAACCGAATGCGCATTGCCGGGTTTTTCGTTTAACACCTGCTGTAAGATTTTGTACAGTCTTCTTGTCCACTTTATTCGCCGCAGAACACCAGTTTGCCTTGAACTGTTTCTCGCTCACAACAGCTTTTTGAGTTTTCTTAAGATTCCGCTTGACGATACCCCAATATTGTTTGATTGGACAGAGCTCTGGCGTGTTGGGAGGGTTCTTGTCCTTGAGCACCACTTGAATGTTGTTGGCAGCATGCCACTCCATTGCCTTTTTTCCGTAATAATAGAACGGAACAATTGTATCGCTTCAGAGTAGGCAGTAGACGTTTCTGTAGGCACTCGCTCAGATAAATTTCCTGGTTGACGGTTACGATCGCAATGTAAACGTTGCTCTTTTAGCCACAGGTACAGATGGCCTGCCACATCAGATATTTCTTCGCGAACTTTGACAGTTTAATGTGCTTGAAAATATCTGCCACATTTCCCCGCCCGGTTACCGTATAAAATTCCTGTCCAGGTTGGGATTTCGCTTGTCATCGCTGTGGCCTCCAGCTTTCCATTTTTCCCCCGATTCAGCTTTCCCGGCTGTCAACAAACGTTCACCGAACACTTTTAATACGTTGGTGACAGTTGATTTCACCACATTCAACAATTTCACCAACTTGGCGTGAGAGTAGTTTGGATTTTCGCCATGCACGTGCAAAATTTTGATGCGTTGCTTCTCTTCCTTCGACGACATTTTGATACCTGCAGTGCTAATCTCAAAATCAAAATAGAGGCATGAAGCATTATGTACGTACACATCTTCAAAATGAGGGGTGTTGAAAAAAATTTAATGCACGATGAAAGGAAATGAATGCGCATAGACTTTTTTCACCATTAATGAACAATTTTTTGTACAATTTGCTGTCAGAGAAACATATGAGCTTTTCTCATGGAAACTCTACAGCTTTTCGATTTAGCTACATGGGTCTCCCCCAGGGATCATGTTTAAGCCCTCTTTTGTATAATTTTTATGTCAAAGACATTGACGGTTGTCTAGGTGACAACTGTACGTTGAGACAACTTGCAGATGACGGCGTAGTGTCTGTCACGGGACCCAATGGGGTCGATCTACAAGGACCCTTGCAGGATACCTTAGACAATTTGTCTACTTGGGCTCTAGAGCTAGGTATCGAATTCTCTACGGAGAAAACTGAGTTGGTAGTTTTTTCTAAGAAGCATAACCCTGCACAACCGAAACTTCAAATTTTGGGTACACCGATAACTCATTCCATGTCATTTAAATATCTTGGGGTCTGGTTCGATTCAAAGTGCACCTGGAGATCTCACATTGAGTACCTGAAGCGAAAATGCCAGCAAAGGGTCAATTTTTTCTGCACAATTACCGGGACCTGGTGGGGAGCGCATCCGCAAGATCTTCTAACGTTGTACCGGACAACGATTTTGTCGGTTATGGAATACGGTAGTTTTTGTTTTCAGTCAGCGGCTCGGTCGCACTTCATTAAACTGGAACGTATTCAGTATCGGTGTCTTCGTATCGCGTTAGGTTGCATGCACTCGACTCACACCATGAGTCTTGAAGTGCTGGCTGGCATGTTGCCACTCTCAGATCGGTTTACAGAGTTATCTCTCCGGCTCCTCACCAGGTGTGAAGTTATGAACCCCCAGGTGATCGAAAATTTTGAGAAGCTCCTAGAGTTGAATCCTCAAACCCGCTTCATGAGCTTGTATCATTTGTACATAACACAGGATGTCAGCCCTTCGCTTAATATTCCCAATTGTGTTTGCTTCTCCGACTTCGGAAATTCGGTTCATTTTGATTTATCCATGAAACAGGAGCTTCGTGGAGTCCCAGAGCATCATCGTCCTATGATTGCTCCGGTGATATTTGCTGCAAAGTTTGGCCTAGTTGATTCCACTAAAACGTTTTTCACTGACGGGTCTTTGATAGAGGACTCCGCTGGCTTTGGTGTATACAATGAAAATTATAGCGTCGCTCGTAAACTTCAAGCACCTTGTTCTGTTTTTGTCGCGGAATTGGCAGCAATTTATTTTTCTTTAGAAACTGTTGCCTCTTTTACACCGGATCAATACTTCATTTTCACGGATAGTCTTAGTTCTATAGAGGCTATTCGCTCCTTGAGGCCGGTAAAGCACACCTCCTATTTTCTTATGAAAATACGAGGTCTTCTAAGTGCTTTATCTTCACGTTCTTTTATTATCACCTTTGTGTGGGTCCCTTCTCATTGTTCGATTCCTGACAATGAGAAAGCGGACTCGCTTGCAAGGGTGGGCGCTATGAAAGGCGATATTTATGATCGACAAATCGCCTTCAACGAATTTTTCTATATTTTTCGTCAGATATCACTTGATAGCTGGCAGGATAAATGGAGTAGAGGAGACTTGGGGCGATGGCTACATTCTATCACTCCAAAGGTGTCTAAGAAATGTTGGTTCAGGGGATTGGATGTGGGTCGAGACTTCATTCGTGTGATGTCTCGCCTCATGTCCAATCATTATTCTTTAAACGCTCATTTGTTCCGTGTTGGGCTGGGAGACAGCAATCTCTGTGAATGCGGACAAGGTTACCAGGACGCAGATCACGTTATTTGGTTTTGTGCTGAGCATCGTGGAGTCAGATCTGAGCTGTATGATTCCCTTCGGGCTCGAGGTAGACAACCCAATATACCGATTCGAGACATTTTGGCTGCGCGCGATCTGGAGTTTATGAAACTCATTTATGTGTTTTTGACTAACATTAGCCTTAGATTGTAGTTTGATTAACTTACTTGTTTAGGTTAAATTTGTGAGGAATGTGTGCGCCAGTGTGTGAGTGTGGTTGTGTGTGTGTGAGTGTGATTGTGTGTGTGAGTGAGGTATTCTTTTTTTTTTAATTAAAAAACGTTCAATTAAAAAATTGTAATTTGAAGTTCTAGATATAAGAAAACCATTGTTCCTTATGCTTTGTTCAAAATTTCCACCCCAATTTTCCCATCCTTAAAATTGTTATTCCTATTAACCTCGAGACGGCCGCGAGTAATCGGTTCTATCCCCTTAACCTTAGTTCTAAGATAACTGATGTATATAAACATGAAAACTTGGCTCTGTAAAGTTGATTCGATTGAGCCTGTACAAATAAATGAATTCATAAAAAAAAAAGAAAGGAAATGCGTCAAGTTTAAGTTGACCAAATTTTGATCGAAGGGTATAAAGGGTCATAAAGGGTGACCAAATAAGCCGTGCAGGATGTTAAACTTCGTGAGAAGAATTTGCATTTACCAAGCCAACTTCATCATCCAATACTTTTTGTCATCGATTCCTGACTGCCCTTGCGAATTTACTAAACACGACAAAGGTTATGTCATCGGTAAACACATTCGTGTGTACATTTTCATCACGATTCAGTTCAGAGGTTGCTCTCGGCGTTCAAAAATTCAAACTGACGGTTATGTAGAAAGTTTTCTACGTAGGCCACCATACGGATGCTCCATTGCTTGAGGGTAGTCAAGATAGAAGAAAGCGTCCATACCATATCATATGCCTTGAACACGTCAATGCTCACATGTAGCTCCGCTGTCTTGGCCATCCCCAATAAATGATTAATCTCGGAAAAGAACATCTCCGACCTACAGCCACATCAAAATGCGAGTTGGATTTGCTCATGCCTCTTCAGTTGAGTTGACAGTGGATGGTTAATTATCAGTTCGGGTGTTTGGGTCTATAACCATCCGTTAGGGTCTTATCCTCCCCGGGTTTAGGAAAAGGAATGTCCAATCCTTCTTCCCACACGTCTTGAATTAGGCCGCAATTCAATGGCGTCCCTGGTCTGTTTTAGCAAAAAGAGGACCGCCTTTGTGGGATGCCATCTGGTAACAGTATATCGTATAGAACGATCTCTTATTAACTGACCATGTCCTCGAAAACCAGGGACTGGACCACCCGAGTAACAATTTTGGTTTTATGAGGGTTCTGAAGACCATGATTAAGCCTTTAAGTGTGCTTTAAAACCACAATAAAGCTTTAATTGTAACTTGGGAATGAACGCAGTGCAGAGATGGTTAAATCGTTCAAAGAAAATATCTCCAAATTGCTTCTTAAAATAGTTGGTACCTTACCTTACCAATCAGACTACGGTTGGCGTGGCCTCTGCTGTACACAGAAGTCGCTGTCTGCGGAGGGTCCGCAGGTCGCCTTCTACTTGATCGATCCACCTTGCTCGTTGCGCGCCTCTTCTTCTTGTACCTGCCGGTTCGTTTTCGAGAACCATTTTCACAGGGCTGTCGTCCGACATTCTTACGACGTGCCCAGCCCATCGTAGTCGACTGATTTTTGGAATGTGTACGATAGGAAGTTCTTCCAGCAACTGGTGTAATTCGTGTTTCATTCGCCTCCTCCACGTTCCTTCTTCCATCTGCACTCCACTGTAGATGGTACGCAGCACCTTCCGTTCAAAGACTCCAAGGGCGCGTTGGTCCTCCACTAGCAATGTCCATGTTTTGTGGCCGTAGAGAACTACCGGTCTAATTAATGTCTTGTAGATGGTCCACTTTGTGGTTCGGCAAACTTTGTTAGATCTTAGCGTCCTTCGGAGTCCAAGGTAGGCACGATTGCCAGCCACAATGTGCCTTTTTATTTCTCTGCTGGTGTCGTTATCGGCAGTCACCAATGAGCCCAGATACACGAATTCGTCTACTACCTCGATTTTATCACCGTCGATCTGAACTCGTGCTAGGAGGCTTACATTGTCTTCTCGTGAGCCTCTTCCCTTCATGTATTTTGTTGTCAACGCATTAATCACAAGCCCAATCCTACCAGCTTCAGCTTTAAGTCTGATGTACAATTCCACCATCGTCTCAAAGTTACGTGCTACGATATCAACGTCGTCGGCGAAGCCAAATAGTTGGACAGACTTCTTGAAAATCGTGCCACTCGTGTCTATCCCAGCTCTTCGAATTACACCCTCCAGTGCAATGTCAAACAACAAACACGACAATCCATCACCTTGCCGTAACCCTATCCTAGATTCGAAGGGACTCGAGAGCGTCACTCGATCCATCGATGCTTTGATCAACCGCGTCAGTTTTTTTTCCGGAAATCCATATTCGTGCATGATTTGCCATAGCTGGTCTCGATCGATTGTATCATTCGCTGATTTGAAATCGATGAAAAGATGATGTGTGGGCACGTTGTATTTGTGACATTTCTACAATAGTTACAATAGTTGGTGAGAGATGACTTAACCCTACCCGAGCAGGAGAGAACAACATATGAATACCAAATTTTGATCTTGATAACTGGCGTTGGTATCAAAGAGCTCAGATTAAGAGGTAAAATACCTAAGCAAAATACCTGAAAATTGCAAGCAAAATATCTTTCAAATAACAAATCTAGTTATTTTGGATACCTGGTAATACCTTAGAGGTACTGTTTTGGTATTGCCTTACCTTAATTTGGTATTCGCACAACATTGTGGGAACAATTTTGTGGTATTATCCTCAGGTATTTTACCTCTTATATCTGAGCTCCTGAATACCAAGGCCAATTATCAAGCTATTCGGTCCTGCTCGGGTAGTAACATTGTCAAAACCATCCAGCTTTATTAGGTATTATTGAAATATAATTAAAGCCAGAACCCAAGCAGGAGCGAATAACTTGATAACTGGCCTTGGTATGTAAGAGCTCAGATTAAGAGATAAAATACCTGAGGATAATACCATAAAGTTGTTCCCACAATGTTATACGAATACCAAATTGAGGTAAGACAATACCAAAATAATACCATTCAAGTATTTCCAGGTATCCAAAATAACAAGTTTTGTTATTCGAGAGATATTTTGCCTGTAATTTTAAGGTATTTTGTTGCAGTATTTTACCTCCTTATCTGAGCTTTTTAATACCAAGACCAGTTATTAAGTTCAAAATAAGGTATTGATTTGTTGTTATCTCCTGCTCAGGTAGACATCAGTTTGGTTTTATTATAGGACCAAGAGTAGCCAATCGGCTTTATATGTTAGGTTTATGATGACCTACACAACTTACACAACTTGTTATCAACGATCTTAATACCTAATTTTCTCAAATTACTATTATTCATATTAAAGGTTTTATTTCGACTGTATGAACTCCTAAAATGCTACTTAAATTGACATTTAAGGACTCATTTATATTATTTATTATGGTCAGTTGAACCGCAGTGAATGCAATATATGGCAAATAAGCGTTGAGGGAAGTCGCCGAAAAGCCAAATAGTTTTATAGTAGTCATTTGGTAAATAAATTGACTTTTTGTCAAATCTGTATTTTTTTACAATCGCCAGATTGGAAGAAAGAAATAACTTAAATGTGGGAGAGATTAAGGCACTAAATTTTAAATGAAATGCAAATGATGTGGAGACCAATCTTGGCCTTATTTTAGATAACCGTATTGAATATCGTGAATTTTATATTTCTATCAAAAAAAAATTTCCCGCAACACTAGAACTTTTGCTTAGATATTGTTTACTGCTAGATGAATGGGAAGAGAAAAAAGCAGAACAAAAAAAAACAACTACGATATCACAGTGAAGTTTGAAAGCAGTGGTTAGTTGACCGTATGCTGGTTTTCATTGCAGCCAATAGGTTTTATGAGGGTTCTGAAGTGGTCATGACATCTTTTACAAGAACATTTTCATAATCTTTATGGTCTTATAATAGTAATTGACCTGTTTTTATAGCCGTCTATGGGGTGAGTCTTCTTCTTCTGCTCTGCCAAATAAAGTAACAACATTTAAAGGCCACATATAGGAAAAAAGAAAAGTCATTTCTAGTTACAAACCGTTCCAGAAAGGGGTCTGAAACCCTATCTCTCTCTCGCTCTCTCTCTTTCAAAAACACTAATTTATCACTTTCTCAGCGTCTCCCTACAAATTACTACAATGAAAGATCCTTTTCAACCTCGGTAAAGCACTTCGTATTACGAACATCAAACCCCGGCATATAGCGTTCCATTACGTGCATTTGACACTTGAGTCACATTACAGCCAATTTAACCACTTACTTAAAATTTTATCTCTTCGGATAGAAAAAATCACACCGTTAATGCCCTCGTGGCTCATGCAGGTCATCGTTATCCCAACTCAACTCACCCAGCTCGGCAACCTCCGATCCATTCCATTAGCAAGCAACAGGGTGCTCAAACTTGACCAGTTGCATCTGGTTTGCTATTTAAACAAATGTCCACAAATAAAACAAGGTGTAAAATATTATTAATCTCACCATTTAATATGGGCGCTATTAGTAATTATTATGAAAGAAATGTCCGTGCTCTAGCCATTTCTGTGCCAGACGACGACGACGACGACGACCGGTCTTAGGGTCGAGTGCGTACTGGTTGCCTATAAGCGTCCGCCGGGAGTTCGCGATATGAGCGCGAAAATGATTTGAGAGGTTCGATTAGAGCAACCATGCACAGTTGTCGGATGTTGCAAACGCATTCACACGGGGAAGCATATGTAAACTGCACACGCAGTTGGCAGAGCGTGCAATTCAATAAAGCAAGCAGCTGGCATAAATGCAGTCAATAAATACACATTCAATGGAGCTATTTAATTTAATATACGTTATAAATGGGCGAAATTAGAAATCCAAATGCGCCGACTATCGCTGGCAATAATTTATTGACAAATAGATCGGAGTGTACCTGAAACGCATGCAATCCGGATGAATTTCTGCAGGGAAGTTCGATGCCCCAATCTGTGTCAGCCAATTTGACTGTCAACATCTCAATCATTCCGATGAATATGAATGCAACACTCAGTTCACGACCGCAATGTATCGAAATCTGCTCTCGTCGTCACATCGCCGCCCTAGGCAGTACAATCGAGGAACAATATTTTCACTTTCAATTTAGCTTTCCTTTCGTTCGGCCATTCGCACTCGAGAAAATATCATTCAAATTTATTCTTCAAGGTCAGGATAAAAATATTTCCAGATAAAGTAACAAATAAATTCAATTTACTTTGCAGCAGAATTTAGCCGGCGGATCTTCACAACTGAAGAGAAGTTGAAAGAAGAAGAGAAGAGGAGGTAAAAAAACGCCCGAGACGACAGCGCGTACTGCGGGCGCTGTCAGATGCGAAGACGACAACAACTGAAGAGGCGACGACACAGCACCACTCTCGATTGTGTTTATGTGCTCGCTGGCGACAAAAACGTTCTTCCCTTGGAAATCACTTTCCTTCTACCTCCGACCAATATCAGCACCCCTACTCGGAAGAGCAGAATCGGGAAGACTTTGACATCGACGTTGACACGCCAGCCACAATCTGGTCCTACCTGGCTCAAATCATGCCGGGAAGACTTCCTTCCTTCCACTTTCGCCCGTCAAAATTTTGCGGCCCGATGCCAACTGATCCTACCTCGAAGACCAGAACGATCTAAAGGGAAGCGAAAATAAAATACCACAGTCGGTCTGCTGTGCGAAATCGAACTCACTCGGGAAAAGTGCAGAAGAAATGTCATCCAATGGCTTCGAGGAACTACCATCATCATCATCATCATCATCATCATCATCATCATCATCATCAAGAAGGACGACGACGTTCAAAGGAGCAAATCAAAAGAAAACGCGCAATGTTTCGTGCGAAAATTATATTCATACCGAGCACAACAAACGCAGCAGAACAAAAGATTCGCCACCGAACAAAAGCGACGAACCCACCAGAAGGAAACGAGAGTCCTTCTTGTCTATGCATGTCAGCTCAGGCGTGATTTTTTCCTCCCTGTCTGGTGGTGGCATGTGTGGTCAGTGACGGTTCGGCCATGGGGTCTTATGAACTTTATCGGGGCTGGTGGTTTCTTGTGAAATGTGTTTTTAGAAATCTGTAATTTACCTACACAGATAAAAAGAAACCTTGAATTTTCTGCGTTATCTAATGCACATAAAGAAAATAATCGATTGGGCAAAAAAATGGGATATTTCATGTGAATTTAAGCCAGATAACGCCCGAATCTAGCCTGTTGTATGAAAGATTGCGAACATTGTTGAATGACGCATGCAAGATTGCAAACAATTTAATTACTTACGCCTCCTTTGGCTTGGAATAAAACGTGGAGAAATTTTTACACGCTTCTTAAAATTCATTAGTTTTTTCTGTGTAAGGTGTTATACAGAGCTGCCAGTTTTCACAGGCATGCCAGCGCCGATGATGTAGTGGTGAACGTGACTGCTTCTTGGCACCCCAGTGGGACTGAGTTCAATGCCAGTCGAGGTCGATGGACTATTTCTGAGGTGCAAAAACCTATGGTCAAGTTTTCCCTCGGATGGAAAGTAGAGCTGCTGTGTTGATGAGTTCGATTGAAAATTTAATTTAGTTTTTATTATGAAATTGAAAGCAGGACTTTAGAAACTGCTCGTTGTTTTGTGCAATGAAATTGATTCATAGGGTTTGTGTCCCATATCTCAGCCTAGCATGCTCAGATTGATTACGTTTTTTATTGTAACTCATAAACATAATTGAGCTACAAACAACAAATGGCTACACGCTTGCTTTTTAATTCTCAATACTGCTCAAAGACGGTTGTCATTGTGCACCGCCAAAAACCAGAGACTGAAATTTTCGCCTACTTGAGAAGAGAAACGTCCTTTTTCACCCGCTTGGAGAAGCATATGAGAATGTGAGAAGCGAGAGACTATTATACGCTCACAGCAGTTTTCGCGAGAAAAGCAACAGCGATTTATAATTTTCGGAGAGCATGAGTAGCTGATAAATCGTATCTGTTTCAGTGAATCCTAGATGCCGATAATTATTTTTCACTTACTTTTTGACACCTGAAAATGCACCAGTCTTCATGTTTTATGTTGTATTATGTCATTATAATTCGATAATGATGGTCCATGGCGGTACCAGTGTGCACCGGTTTGGCGTTATTTTCGGTTTTTGCTCCTCGTATACGATTTAGGTTTTACGAGCATGTTGTCAGTGAAAAATGTGACATGAGAAAACATTTTCGTTGAATTTTGGAGAGAGATATTTTCGCATACGCAAGAGAGAGGATAATGAATTATCGGCGAAAAAGGAGAGATGAAAAAGTGAACGGTGCGCCACTCATCGACAACCTGCTTGAGAGAGAGCATGGTTTTCACCTACCTGAGTGAGAAATTCGATCTCTGCCAAAAACTTTCGTTTTCAGGGCAAAAACATTAAAGGGTTATGGATTACATGCACGTTGGTTTACAGGTTCCATGTTGGGTCTGTATAAGCATGTAACTTCTTCGCATTCTCTCAATTTCGCATTAAGAACAAATGTCGTACGGTTTTCTCCAAATATTTTTAGGCATTTCATTGTTAGCAAAATTCCCTTCACTGAACTCAAAATTGACAATCATATCTGAAGAAACAACTTTTGTAAGAGACTTAAATGACTTTTGCTTGTATTCTATCGGCCGGGCAACATTTAAAACACTATAAATTTTAAAAAAGGTTTGTTTGTTTAGATACTAATTAAAATATTCTATACGCTAAATTTACAGCTACATGTGATGTGATGTGATGTGATGTGATAAGAACCCACCATCAGTACAAAGATCACCTATGTCTGCAGGACTATACTCAACAAGTTATCCCGAGAGAATAGCCAACTTTACGGTTTGTTGTAGCAGGGCCAGTCGATCTCAATGAGGACCTTCGGAAGACTACGACCAGAAGGCCACGTGTCTTCGTATAACAAGGGACTCCACGAACCCTTATTCAGTAGATAAATTCTTCGACTGTCTAAGGCTACTTCCAGTCCCAGTTATGTAGTTGTGATAGGAACAGTGGACATTTTTAGCATAAATGATATGTTAAAAAAAAAGTAAATACAAACAGGAAATTTTGTGGCTATGTTTCTAATAATTTAAAATATTCACTTTAGTTTTTGTTTGTCTTCCAGGTATACCTCGATATAATTGTTCTCTACAAGGTGTTACTTTCTTCACATAAAAAAAAGATATCATAAAAGACAAAAATGCTATTTCTATAAGTTTTCAAACTTGGAATTGAATTTTAGGATACAAAATAAATAACTAGACTAGTAAAAAGTGGTTAAAGTAAATCAATACGGGACATAATATGCGTAAGTACAAAATATGTTAAAAATAAAAATAAGATATGTTTAAATATCCAACTAGTCCTTGAAAAGCTGAAAACAGAATAGAGCATGCCCAATATCAAAGATGTAATTTCAATGAAAGAAATTATTCTAGAATACATGTTGTCAAAACATGTCTTTAAAAAGTTCTAGTAACATTTCTGGGAATGCAAATGGAGTGATTGAAGTGCCCGGTTTGTTGATTTCAGAAATAAATGGCTCATCAAATCATAACCTCAACCTCATCACCTCAATTTAAAAAAAAAATCCTTGATTGCTTATAAGCGCATGACAGCCTTTTGTAAATAAAGAAGATTAAGTTCAAAATTGCAATTTTAAGGTAAATGATATGCTAAAATACTGAAAACCAAATTGTGCCTTTGATGTTTGTCATGATGCTCCAGGCTCTCTCTAAATGGTTTTGGAATGCTAAAATAATTCCAAAGCGTGCTGGAATTTTGAATTGATATAGGAATAGAAATTCATATGATATGACTAACAGGTCGCACTCCTTCACTTTGCTATTTCCAAAATGAGAACATTGCCCAGGCTATGTCAACCAGCGTCAGCATGTTCCAGCTGGCAGTCTTTTGTGATCATATGACTCGAGGAGGCGTGAGGTAAGAACTTATGAGGACCAGAGGTCGGTCGCACCCTCCTTCGAAGTTGTCAACTCATCATTTGAAGGGTGGAAAATTTACAGCTACATAGTCATAAATCCTAAATGCATATTTACCAATTCTGTTTCTTTTTCCGTCGGCCTATTTCCTCACATGGTGACAACCACCGACCCTAGGTAAATGACTCCATCACCTGGACCCTATCTACCGATTCATGAATATGAGCCGGGACCAACGGCTTGTCTTCACTTACAAAGGAAGACGTGACCAGATTTTTTCGCCTAAAAAAAAACCACCGACGTCGACTGGGATTGAACCCAGACCCACTGGGGTGTCAAAGTAGCAGTCACGCTTACCACTACACCACCAACGCTGGTATATATTAACCAATGCCAGTAGTAAATTGTCTAATGAATTTAATAAGAAATGGTTAGGAACACATAAAAATATTCCTTAAATTGGGCCTACGGTTTTCTTGCAAAATCACAATTTATTTTTCCGTGAGAACACTTAATTACAACAGATGTTCAACAAATTTTATCAGATTTAGGACATTTGAACCTCGTGTAGAAACTCTGTCAGCTTAACTAACGAAGTCATGGTGGTTATAAAATACGGTAAGTTGCTGTAATAAAGCGATAAATAATGTTCTTAATTGCTTAAGAACAAGTTAATCGCCATGTTGTCATCGTTTATATTTCGATTACCGCTGAATGAATGACATATTTCGTACATATGCCGAATGAAGGGGCTAGGCTAACATAACATCCCCTTACCCTATTATAAATCAAGCTATTCAATGCCATACACGCGCCCGTCAAAAGTACAAAGCCTTTGTTAACACAGAAAGAATATTCGTTCATTGTACAATAAATAATATTAAAAAAAATATTTCGTTACAAAACATAAGAAATATTCCTCTGCACAGTGATTCCATTCCATGCAAAAGGTGCAAAAATGTTATAAAAATGGATTCTCCATAGTTAAATTATGTATTTCAAAGTAATGTTGGGCCGCTGATTTAAAATATGTTTTCGAAATTGTCGTTTAAGGCCACATTACGATCCTCTGGAATATCCGACAAGATGGAAAAAATAATTATTCATTAACAATACGATTTTTCTCAAAATAATTTTTAAATAAAATGTAAAAAGTGAAGTAATATGAAGAACAACTAAAGCTGCTGAGTGGCCATCCAAAAGTTCTGGAACATCCGTAAAAATTGATTACTTAGCGATTCTATACCGCAAAAATGAAGTGGTTTTAAAAATTTCACAATACAGGTTTATCTCAATTATATGTATATTTTCGATTTTGAAATGTACATAAAATCGAATTGTACATAAAATCGAAACAATATTTTTTTTTAATTATTTCGATAACAAATTTATGCAAATAACAAGTTTAAATTAATGTGTTTATATATTTCTGCACCGATAGTTCAGCATGGTAAATATCGGGTGAAAGCAAGAAATACTCATGTTGGAGCATCAACTTTGACGCCAGCTGTAGTCCAACCACTTAATGGAAAATTTTGTCCACAAAAATATCTGTACTTTTTTAAGCCATGGAGAAATTTTTAATATCCTACCTAAATTTTTCACAGAAATACGGATTTTTGAAATTGGTATGTCAAAATTGACTTTTTTCACATATGTTATGATAACTTCAAATTTATAAACTTCATCAACATAAAATTTTGGTCACATAAGGTCTATACACTAGTTATAGTGTATAGAAAAAAATTCAGCCAAATATATTGATAATTGACAAAGTTACAGAAGGTTGAACAACGCTTATTTTGGAAGCAAAATTTTGCTCGGCTTTTTTTTTGCTACTGAGTGTACCTCTCGAAAAATACAGCAGAAAAAATTGTTAAACTCATGAATTCCGTTTTTTATTCTCTTATAAATCACAAATATTTACGCTTGATTTTTTTGAGTTTTTCAATCCCTTTCACAAATTATGTATGGGAATGTGAGGAGTGGGAAAAGTCTAATAAATCTTTTGCTTCGTGCAAACGAAATTGAATTTGTATGGGAAAATTTTATAAGGAAAGGAAAGAGGGATTGGAATTTCATAATTTGGCGATTCCATAAAAGTTAATAAACGTTAATATTTTAACGTTTTCGATCTCATCGGATTACCTTTTTTTAGTCTCAACCAGTATTCATCAAAACATTATTTTTTTCATTTTGTCGTACAGTAAGAAGAAGTATAACAATGTATCGGAAGACTTAATTTTGAAATTATTTGATTTTTGTTTCAGATTTTCATTTACATACACTTTTATCACATCTGAATCTCTTAAAAATCAAACATATGGTTTTATACCAATGAACAGATTTGGATATTCAGAGGCAGTTTTCTCAAGATGATTTTCCATTCACTATCTTCGCGAAGATTTTTGCCCTGATGTCACGCAACGAAAACTGCGAATTGGGAGGCCAACCGTTCTCTTCTGCATACCGCATCATTACATCAGCGGAATTCAGTGCCGATTCGTCCGAAACCAGCTGAAAGTCATTTTCCGCATTAGCAGAACCCAAAATGTTCATCCTGTCATCGTCAGCTGTATGGTTGAGTACTTTTTCTACAATTTCTGAATCTTTGAGGACTTCAAACTCAGCATTTTCCTCATTGATAACGTTTGACGCAGTGATTTTAGCAAATATTTTCAGAGGTCGCTCCTTAATCATTGAGAGAGGCAAATAATCTTCGTCTTCTACTTCCTCCGGGTTGTACAGCAAATTTTAAGATTTTCTAATGGAAGCTTGAGGAACCAGATCCCACGATTGCGCCACCCAAGGATGGCATCTTTAACATTTATTTTCTTCACGTTGTCATGAAATTCTCCAGATTGTCCAAGAATCTCCTGCATCATGTTTGTCTGTACCGTGATTGGGCCATTTGGATCACATTTTGATCCATCGGTTGAAACACCGCTGTTATGTTTGGCGGTAAAAAGACTGCCCAAATAGCGCCGTCATCCGTTTTGAGCTCATCTGCATTGAAATGTGCGGGCGTATCTACCGAACGGAAACTAATGGCATGTGTACCATGTGTAGAGTTTGAGAATTTTACAAAAAGAAGGATTAACATCTTAATCAACTGTTTCTTATGTAGATATAACTCTATTATTGTGAAGCAAACAATCAGTTTTGATGAAATATGTGTGCATTTGGTTTGCTGCTATTATTTCCGTGTCCGAAGTTTAACGTGGGCTGGCTCTACCATACAAATTTTTCCGCAACGCTAGAACTTTTTTCTCAAATTTTATTGACTGCTCAATTAATCAAATAAGCACACTGAAAATTAATTTTAGTTTATATTACGAAATCGAAGGTAGAACTAACAAATCTTTTCATTGTTTTCTGTAACGAAACTGATTTGTATTATTAATTAAGCTTTGTTTTGTTGAAACAGAAAGAATACTCGTGCATTGTACGAACACAATAAAATGGGCTACGAATATTTTATTTCAAATTAAAAAGAAACGTCTCACTGGTGCTTGCATGAATGATAAACAGATCTTCTTAATCGACTCAAAATGTAATAGAAGAAAAAAGCGCAACAACGTGGAGTTGTTAAGTGTTTATTTAATGTTTCTGACATGGGCATTGATCCTGTATTTTCGGAGAATGCTGATAGTGAATCCGTGGTTGATCTCACTACTCCGTGGTGACTCCTAAGATGATACTTGATTAGTGAGTATGAAGTTATAACTCTCGACAGCGCATAAATTTTTATTTTGGAATAAATAAATGACTCCCCCCTCATGCCGGCAACAACTTCATCTTGCATGAGTATGATAAACGAGAAACAGTGATTGGTTGATATTCAAGAAATTCTTATCGTGCATTATTCAAAAAAGATGGAATGATAGTATTTCACAAAATAAAAAGCAATATGAATGTTTCATACAATATACGAGCGATATGTTCTTCGTACAAAATCCATGTTTACGGAACGAGCGAAAGCTATTTAACGAACATAAATTTTCAGTGCTGAGAATCGAAACAGCAGAACAACAAAAACCAACCCCGATATCACAGTGAAGTATGATAGGCTCTTTTCTGATTTTCATAGCAGCCAATGGGTTTTATGATGGTTCGAAAGTGGTCATCACACCATTCACTAGAACAAGTTCGATATCTTTATAGTCTCACGGAGGTTTTATTTACTTGTACTCTGTACAAATTTCGCAGCTAAATTTTAATTTAAAAGAAATGGCGCGGTTATGGTTGATTTTAGATAAAGTTTTGTTGACAAATTTTTGTTTGCTAATTTGTATAATAGAGTTTTACGTTTTTAATTTTGTCTTGAGTTTAGTTTACGCAGCTGCGTTAAAATAATTTAATAAACTTAACAATGTCGTTATGAGAATGAAATATCTTCATTTTTTTGTCAAGTTTACCCACACAGAAAGATAAAGTGAGGTAGTTCCATTTTTTTTGGCTAACTCAGCGAGTTTTTAAAACTACTATGGTAATTTGTTTACATACCAGTGTATTATAACTAAACGAAATTATTTTCTGCAAAAAAACGGAGGTTTCTGTGTTTTTAACATAACCCTCGGTTCATTAGTTTTAACCATGGTTTTTCTGTCTGTGTAGAAGCATTATGTAAACAAAAAATTAGGAGGATATGTACTACCACCCATTGTAGCACGGAAACTAAGTCCAACAGCAAGGGGCTCTCCTCTCTGTTAGACTTGATCAAGCTTTAATAACCACTGATTATCCACACCATGCCATTGTATGAAGGGCCAAAAAGGGGTTGGGTGGATCGATAGGCAACATCACTGAAACGTTTCCACAGGGATATAAAGAATCTCGTTGCAACAACAAGATTGAACAATTGGTCAAAAGAGCAAGCCATCTAACATGAGGATGCTCCCATGGGCGGGAAGAAGAGCCCACTCTCTTTTTACAAACTGAGAGCACTGAGGAGTTGGCATTCCCACTCTCCTCATCCAGAGTGCTTCAATTGGGTGCCCTGATGGTCCCTCCTATTCCCATGTAATATTTATATAATAGTTTATATATTTATATAAATGAAAAATACTGCAAGCAATTGTTTATATTATATAAGATCTCCTTTCGGTTGTGTTGAGTTCAACTTAGGGTGTACCTTAAAAAAATGTATCTTTTTGTCCTATTTTTTTTTATTTCAATTCTCACCGTAAACTTGTGTTGCAATGAGTTTTAGAACATTTGAAGACCCGTATTTTGGTAAACAAACTTTGCCGCTAGCTTCAATTAATCAATAGTTATTGAAGTTTTTCTAAAAAAAACTACGCTCTTTTCAAATGTTGATTTCTATGATTGGAGCAAACAAAAAAAATAATGAAGACGTCATTTGAAAGGGCATCTTATATTGATTACATTTGTGTGAAAACTAGAGATATATTATTCCTGTATCTTGAGAAAATGACAATTGAATCTGGTTTTCGAAGAAAAACGTCAATAACTATTGATTGGTTAAAGCTAGCGGCAAAGTTAATACATCAAAATAAAAAATTAAAAGCTTTACAACTCGTTTGAACACATAAAAAGCTCTACAACTCGTTTGAACACAATTTTACGATAGAAATTGAAATAATAAAGTTAGGACAGAAAAAACTTTTTTTTATGGTACACCCTAAGCGACGAGGGAAAAGTTGCTCTAAATCGGTCAATTTTTAACCATCAAAAAAATGGTGGTGAAACTTGAAATAAAAACGGAGGCCCATTTTTTTATGTTGATTAAAATTAGGGAGGTCCCCGTTTTCACGAATATACAGAAACTAACTCTTTTATTTGCAGAAATAGTCGTTTATATTCTTGAGCAAAGTTGTAGCGCAAACAAAATCAAGGAATTTCCATTTTTTTTTTTGTGACATGAAAATTGACCGATTTAGAGAAATTTTCCCTCATCAACTTAGGGTGTACCATGAAAAAAAGTTTTTTTCTTTCTTAACTTTTTTTATTTCAATTTTCATTGTAAAACTGTGTTCCAACGGGTTGTAGAGCTTTCAATGGCGCGTATTTTGATATACAGTATGTAAAAAAAGTTTATCCACCCTCTCTCACTTGGCACATTTGCTTTAAATAATCCACCAAAACATTGAAAAACGATTTTTAATATTAAGTTTATTTCTCAAGGGATAAAAAGAAAGTCAAATAACGATAATTTGATGTAAAAGCACGAACTGTTCGTGTCTTAGACCAAATATATAAGAAAACGATAACAAATAATGCAAAAAAGTATATCCACCATATTCCTGAAAATCATTCAATATTTCATGTGACCTCACTTGGCTTCAAGAACAGCTTGACATCGTCGTGGCATTGACTGGACAAAGCTTAGCAGTCGTTTCTGGTGCGATTTTGTCGCATTCAGTTACAACAACTTGTCGTAATGGCTGAATGCTTGATGGTTTGTGTTTCTGAACCTTAATTTTCAAAATAGACCAGAGATGTTCTATGGGATTAAGGTCAGGAGACTGTGCTGGCCACTCCAAAACATTGATTTTCTTTTCCTTAAACCATTGGGATACCAGCTTCGATGTGTGCTTTGGATCCCCATCTTTCTGGAACGTGTATCTCCGTCCCAGTTTCAGTTTTTGTGCACTTGCTGAACGTTTTCATTTCAGTATGTCCAGATAAACCTCCTTTATCATTATTCCGTCAATGAATTCGAGTTCTTCAACACCAGACAAAGCTTTCGAGCCCAAAACCATGACTCTACCTGCACAGAAAATGATAAAAGCTAGTTAACTTAGTTGGTTTTCAGACTTTCACTGGTTCTGCGCCATTTTTGTGTGATACCATCAGACTCAAATAGCATTATTTTAGTCTCGTTTGACCAAATGACCTTTCTCCAATCATCGTCTGTCCATGTAATATGATCTCGAGCCCACCTCAATCGTTTTTTAATGTTTTTCGCTGACAACCATGGTTTCTTAATTGCCACTCTACCCTTCAGACTTTGTAGATGCAATCGATTTCGGATTGTTTGAGGTGTCACATAGATAGAAAATTCACTCTCAACTTGCTTTGCAATTTTTGGAGTTGACAAACCTCGATCTTGTTCCGCCTTTCTGACGATAGTCCTGTCAATCCGGGAACTTGTCTTCGCTGGTCGCCTTGATCGCTTTTCTGGTGTGAAAGAACCACTCTATTTGTACTTCTGAACAATTTTGACAACCGTATCTTTACGTATCTGAACGATATTAGCAATGTGATGGTAGCTTTTACCGCACTTGTGATGCTCTATGATAAGTTTTCGGATACTCAGCGAAATTTGTGCGTTTTTAGGCATTTCGAAACACGAGAACTCAAATTTGAATCACGAAAGCTTCTACACTACGCAGAAGCTGTGTGCAATGTTTACATTCGAAAAAATGACAGGAACCGCGCAATACACGGCAAAATGGTACTAAGCATGTTTGGGTGGATAAACTTTTTTTGCATGTTTTACTTCCCTTTTCTGTTGATCTTGGCATAGATTTTCAAGAGCAATATTAATTCAAGTATATTTAATGGTATAATAATAGGTACTATATAATGGACCAAACTCATAACAACACTCATTTTATCAACTTATATTTGAATCGATGACAGGAAAATTGTAATTTTGAAGCAGGGGTGGATATACTTATTTTACATACTGTATTATATTATATTATTTCAATTCTCACCGTAAAGTTGTATTCCAATGAGTTTAAACATGTAAAGACGCGTACTTTAGTACACAAATATTGCCGCTAGCTTTAATCAATCAATAGTTATTAAAGTTTTCTTCTAAAACCATCCCAGATTCAAATGTAATTTTCTCAAGATACAGAAATAACGTATCTCAAGCTTTCACATACATTGAACAATATAAATTGAGCTTTCACATATATTGAACAATATAAAATGACGTCTTTATTATATTTTTTGTTTGCCCCAATCATATAAATCAACATTTAAAAAGAGCGTAGTTTTTTAGAAAAACTTCAATAACTATTGATTGATCAAAGCTAGTGGCAGTGTTTGTAATCCAAAATACGCGTCTTCAAATGTTCTACAACTCATTTGAACACAACTTTACGGTGAGAAATAAAATATAAAAGTTAGGGCAAATAAAAACATTTTTTTTAAGGTACACCCTAAGTTGATGAGGGAAAATTGCTCTAATTGCGGTCATATTTCAAGCTACAAAAAAAAATGTATAGAGGAAAGACTTGAAAGATGGAACAGCGCCACTTTTGACATTCACAGCGAAACTATCGCGCAAACAAGTGTTAACCTCATTTTTTTACTATTCTTCAATTTTCATTTGCTTTTGAAGTGAATACACTCATTCGAGTTAGCTCTTCCAGGTTTCATTTTTCGAAAGTGTTGGCATAATTAAAATAGCAATTATTTCTTGTGCTTAGTAAGTGGACATTTCCCATCGATATCAAAAGGTTAAAATTTGTGTTAGCTAGCATTTTTGGTGTATTTTTATGACCCAAAGGCATTTCCAAACAAATCGTAGAGTGAAACAATTTTTTGATGTTTTGTGTTTATGGCATCATGTTTGTAAGATGGAATGCTTTTAGGCTTGTAAGATGGAACACATTTTTTTTTTCGTTTTGAAACATATGAATGATAACTACAAATTAGATGAAAAATTAGTATTTTCCATTTTATTCCAACTTGTCTTGTCAGATACGCGTATTTCGTCTACAATGTGCAGACTTCTTCAGTGTCTCGTACTAATAACTCGACTTAGTACGAGACACTGAAGAAGTCTGCACACTGTAGACGAAATACGCGTATCTGACAAGATAAGCAAAGGTAGTTGGAATTAAATGGAAGATACTTATTTTTCTTCTAATTTCTAGTTACAGGTATTCCACTAAACAGCTCAAACCCAGCTCATATGAATGATATTTTTTATGTTTGGAAATGCCATGGAATCAACAATAAATCGAAATATAACAATACATTTTTTGAAATTGCAATTTTTGATGGATTTTGAAAATACGCCATTACTTTTTTTTTTTTTGATGACTATAAATAATCAGTTCCTTGAGCAAAGTTGGAGCCTTTTAGTTCTTCTTTCAAATTATGTCTTTGGATTCGCGGAAAAATAAAATGTTACGAGCAAAAAATGGACCGTGTTCCATCTGACAAGCCTTTCCTTTATATGAAAAGTCCATGAATTTTTTTTGCGCTACAATTCTGCTCATTTCAGCACTATTTCAGCAGATAAAAAAGTTAGTTTGTGTATTTCCGTGACAATGGGGACCACCCTAATTTTCATCAACATCAAAAATGGGCCTTAGTGATACAAACCATGTTGTAAAACATCACTTTGCTGTAAAGTTTCAAGTTTAGGCGCTGGGAGCATGTTTCCTCGTAAATTCGTGATCTGGACCATAGTGCAATGATGCAATTGCTTAGCTGAAATTAGCATAAACAATATTGTGAAAGGATGTTGTAATATAAAATGATGATAACATTTATATGTGTAATGGCTGAATGTCTGCTGATCCTGCTGCAATTGTAGACGGACTTGCATTATCGTAGCCACGAGGGAAGAAAATAATTCAAAATTACTATGCAATACTTGAAAATTCCATGGATAATCTGAAATTGCAAACCGTACAAAGAATACTTCAATTTTTGGTGGTAGGGTAAGACTTCAGCATGCAATTTTACCGGGGTCGCGCTGCCTTCAACTCTTTGCTGCCGCTGCCACCTAATGAATAGTTGACGCAATACAGCGTTTCATACTCAATCGCTAGATGCCAGGACAGACCTTGTTTGAGCCGCACCTCATTGGTGGACAGCCGCTTGACTCCTCAATCTAGCTGAAGTCAGAAGGACAACAGTGCCCAGTGCACTTCCAGCTAAGTACGTAACTTTTAGCTGGCGGTCGTTGTCATCTCTTGACCTGTAAAAGGATGAGGTAGGAACTTGTAAGGACCATAGCTATGTTGCGGGGACGCACGCTCCATCCCAGCTGTCTACTCACCATTTTGCAGCCCCATTACGTAAACAAACAAATTCTCTTCAAACTACGCCGTATCCTGTCAGTTTGAACGTTATTTTATTTTCGTTTAATTTCGTGATATATTGGGTGCAAAAGCGTTTTTTCGCTAATCCCCGTCAGTTTTTGCAAAAGTTAAAATATCCAAAAAGTAGCCAAACAATAATTAGAAGCGAGGAAAAACTCAATTTGTTTTATTTTGAATTCAACCATGTCCCATCCTACTGTTCTTTTTGATGCAGTGCATCGCAAATGAACGGGAAATTGTTAGCCTTTTGGCGTTTATTTACAAATCCTTAGCAGCATGAGTTTGAACAAATCTTTTCAACGCACATTGACTCTCATTTAGTCGATGAATTTTGACCAGTGGTCGTCATAATATCTGTTCATTTTAGCGCATAGCTTACCGAGTGGAGTGGCCAATGGTGGATAACGGTGGAAGGAAGCGAAACCTTGCAATTCACGCGCAATGCTTCATTAATAACAAAAAAAAAAGCCAAAAGAAAGACCTCAGCAAAAATAACAAAAGCAGAGTCCGGTTCTGTCTAGCCTACGCTCTCTCAACTGTGCATATTCGCATATTATAACACACATGTGAGTACGTACAATCACATTCCACAGCAGGAACTTGGATGATGCGCAAAAACCTTTCTCCTGGGGTTCCTGTCTCGTGTAGGATTGGAGAAAAAAGCCTCCGAGCTGTAATGTTGTATGTTTTTGCCCCCACATTGACCACTCCGGCTGCGCTGGCCCGATCGAATAGGGTCGATCGAGATTTGCGAAACGATTTTCAGGAACGTAAATTTCAAGATTTTTCCCAACCCAATCCAACCCTATTTCTCGGCGAAGCAATCCCAACTGCTGTGCGTAGCATTGTTTATGGCAAATAAATTTCGTTGACCAGGGAGATTTCAAAAAAAGAAAAAAAAACACGAGGATACCCATTTGGCACGGAACCGATGGTGCCGGGAATTCAAACATTTTCGCGCGCAAACACGAAATTGATATAAATTTGCCTCTCGTATCATAAAATTATTATTGAATTGAATCCAATTGCTTTCGCTTCTTGATCGTGTGGCATCGGTGGATCAGGACGACCGGCAGCAACCGGTGATGGTGAAACAGCAGGCAGGATCGGAATAGTCGGTAGGTACACACATGAGTTATATGTAATACGAGTGTAATATAGCGTTTCGCAAGACGCCTATCGGGCAGGGCGCAAGAGTCGGAGGAAGTTCCGAAAGGAAACGCGCACGCGGGAAACCTGCTCCCGCTAGGATGGATGCAATGCGAGTCGTCTGTTTGCACAGAGATGCGAGCGAGAAAACTGCAATCGAGCAGCCCGGTGATATCGGAAATTTATTGACATAAATTATAAATATATTTATTTTATATTGTTAACATATGAGTAAACATTAAAACAGATACAGATACAGCGCATAAGATGTGAAGTGGGTTGATCGATCTAGCTGCGCGAGATTGCGCGAGGTTGCAGGATTGGTTTGCATTCTTCTGTAAAGCGATATAAATCACCGATAAATGTATCGATTCTGTTTTCATAGAACACAGAAATCATTATCTCCAATATCCGTCTAATTTCCTACTACAATCCGTCAAACCCATAATTCAGCTTCCCTCGGACAGAAGCACTCGGGCAACACTCATAGCTCACTGCCGAACTGTCGATGTAGTGATCAGAGTGATGCATCAAACATCGGTTGCCCTCCCTCGTCTACGGTCAGCAGAAACACCAGGAGAAACGGCAGTCAGCAATCAACCCCATGAGATTTGTAGCAGAAAGTGTAATCTCGCACATTACGCTGTCTATCGGTCTCCGGTGCTCCTCGACCCACTATACTAGCAGTGCGTGCGAAGGCTCTGCCTTGTGGCCCACAACAGTCCGGATGGAGCAGTGATTGATTAGCGAAGCGGAGGCAAATCAAGATCCCAGATCAAAGACACAGTCTGATGAGCCAGCTTTCTGCGAGCTAAATTCTCGCTCTCGCTGGTTTCGGGCGAATCTTCTGGTCCGTAGCTCTGGACTTATACCTCTACCATGCCTCATATGCTTGTGAATGCCCGCGTGCGCGCTCACGGGGAAACGCGATCGATTGCGATCGCTCACCAATTGCGCGACGTCATGTGTTTTGTGTACGGAGCTCGTGAGAATAGACGTGGAGCTGCTGGTGGTGGTTGTGGTGGCGATGTGGGGAAAAGGTCTAAGAAATATTCGCCACTTGATTCAATGGCCAAAGAGGATGGAAGATGAAGGGCGGGAAGAGGATAGCAATTCACTCGGGGGAACCTCTTCTGGACAAAGGCAAGGAAGTGTTTAGAGGTTTTCGGGCTGATGGAACCGTTTTCAGGTGGAAAAGTATTGAGCTCTAGCTCTGCATTGCTTTTTCTGTGCAATTATGGTGCCAATTATAAAAGTCGAGTCGACCGTCACTTTACTCGACAGATCTTTTTTGCTATTACAGATGTCGAGATCGACGAAAGTTTGTCGAGTTGGTCGACTCAATCAACCGCTCGAAAACTAGTGACTAATATGTCACATTTGGTCGAGTAATGGATAATGGATAATGCTAAACATAAGTGGTAGGAAATTGACCAAGAGTTCGATTCATTAGAAGCCCCAATGTGCCTTGGGTTGGCACACTGAAAGTTAATTTTAGTTTATATTACAAAATCGAAAGTAATACTCACTAATCCATTCGTTGTTTTCAGCAACGAAACTGATTTGTTCTTTTTATGAAGATACATTCGTAATTAATTGCACGCGCAACTGTCAAAAGCACGAAGCTGTTGTTGACACAGAAAAAAACATTCGTACATTGTACGGAAACAATGCAAAGAGCTACGAATATTTGGTCACAAATTAAAAAGAAACGTCTCTCTGGTGGTTGCATGAAAGACTGGCAGATCTACTTTATCGACTCAAAATGTAATTGACAAAAACAAGCGCAACCACGTGGAATTGTCCAGCGTTGTTTTTATTGTTTCTGACGTGGGGTTCGAACCTGAATATTTGAAAAGTGCTGATTCTAAATCCGTGGTTGATCTCACTAGGCCACGCTGACACGTGAGAACAATTTTGATTAATGAGCATGAAGTTATAGCTCACGACAGCGCTGTGATTTTTATTTTGGAATAGATAATTTATTTCCGCCCATACCAGCAGCAACACCATCATACATGAGTACGGTTTAAAAGAGAAACAGCGATTGGCTGGTCATCACGAAGTTCATTTCGTGCATTTTACAAAAAGGTGTAATGATAGCATTTCACCAGATAAAAAGCATTATGAATGTTTCATACAATATACGAGACATTTGTTTTATGTACAAAATCCATGTTTACGAAACGCGTGAAAGCTACTTTACGAAAATAAATTTTCAGTGCACAATAAAAAGCTAACTTCATTTTCTCGTTTTTGATGCCAACATTGCACACTGGGCCAGAATGAAAAATTAGCAAGAATAAATTATTTTCACTATGAAGATGCAACTTTAGAACAAAACTGTTTTCAGCAAAGTTGCAGCTTATAACTAGGGCTTTAATTTGAAATCAATTTCAGCTAGGGTGGTCCTTGAATATATTGAAATAAATAAATCTGTCTCATTTCTTGATGTAAAGCAATACTGTGTGCCACAAAGTTGTTTCTTATTAAATTTAATGCAACTTTGCCGCAAAACCATAGTCGTAGGTCTTTTGTGTCAAAAGTTATGATCATTTTTATGCTTAAGATTAGGGTGGCCCTGAAAAATAGTATTTTTCGCCTAACTTTTTCATTTTAAATTTTATGAAAACGGTGTCTTCAACAAATTTTTAGAACTCATTCAAACACACATTTTGTTGAAGAAATAACGTAATTTAATGCATCCGTTCAAAAGATTTCGTAATTTTAGTCCAAAAATTACGACTTTTTCATATTACATTATTTTTTAAAGGGGAAAAAAAGAGGATACAAATACGATTGAATATGAATGGTACAGATAAGAGGTCTCTTTTGTAAATAAACGTTTATGTGAATTTAGAAAAATTTGGGGTTCAATGGTACTATGAATGTATGTCCTTTTTAAAATAAAATAATAAATCTAAACACAAACCAAAGGAACAAAACCTGTGCAAAGTGAATTATTGTTGTCATTATCAAAGGACCAATTAACCAAATGTAAAAATCTCTTAGTATTTCAAAACATATTCGGTTTAGTTTGTTTTGTGAAAATTTCTTTTGGGTAAAGCGAATAAAACTGACAATGCTTAAGTCATAAAATCAGGAAGAAACTCGTACGACAACTGCATTTAATAAAAAATCGATCGAATGGGATGAACTTCCATTCATGAATAGACCCTATTATATGCTTAAGACCGACACATAAACACATAACACACACAAACATAAACGCACTCCAGACTTTGAGTACTAGAAAATGATTGAATAATCTATAAACCGTTATTAATCGTTATTAAAACCATTCAGAACTTTTCAGCACTTGAAAAAATCCGAAAGCTAGCAAGACATTAATAAAATGGCAGCTTTTTTCACTTTTAAATGGCGCACTTTACTTCTCAATGTATGACGCTCTGAAACCTTCAACACAATGGAAAGCTACCGAAGCAGAGAAAAAAAATATCGCTTTAATAATGGTGCACTGAGAAAAAAGATTTTTAAACGCAAATATAATCTAGTTTCATTTCACAGGAACTTCACGTTGAATTGAGCACAAACATCTAGTTTGATTTGACTGCCTACGGTGGTTAAACAAACTAAAATTTTGAGTTATTGTTTCGGGAAACAAGCAGTTAAGTTCAACTGACATAAGTTTGAATTTACCATAATGTTGGTTCCAGACACATGCAAACACAGCCGTATACACGTTGAAGCGCTTCATACCTAAAATTTTTGAGATCAAATTACAAGAAAGTTCAAACTCGAAGATTTTGCTAACCCTTAAACGCGAATGCCGTTAAAAAAATACTTTTTTATGTTTAATGATGTTTAGTGGTTAAGTAGCACAATTTATAATTTTGGTACGTTTTAGCATGCATGTTTGTTATAAAAATGAACACATTGCAAATATTAGTTCTTTATTGAAATATGGTGATTTACTCGTCATTGTCATCAACATTTAAGAAAAAATCAAGAATTTTATTTTAAAAAGGACATACATTCATAGTACCATTAAACCCCACATTTTTCTAAATTCACCTGAACATTTATATACAAATGAGACCTCTTATCTTTACCATTCATATTCAATCGTATTTGTATCTCCGTTTTTCCCCCTTTAAAAAATAATGTAATATGAAAAAGTCGTTGTTTTTGGACTAAAATCACGAAATCTTTTGAACGGATGCATTAAATTACGTTATTTCTTCAACAAAATGTGTGTTCAAACGAGTTATAAAAATTTGTTGAAGACACCGTTTTCATAAAATTTAAAATGAAAAAGTTAGGCGAAAAATACTATTTTTTTCAGAGCCACCCTACTCTAAAGCATAAAAATGATCATAACTATTGACACAAAAGACCTACGACTATGGTTTTGCGGCAAAATTGTTTTAAATTTAATAAGGAACAACTTTGTTGCACACAGTATTGCTTTACATCAAGAAATGAGACAGATTTATTTATTTCAATATATTTAAGGACCACCCTAATTGCTTTCAAATTAAAGTCCTAGTTATAAGCTGCAACTTTGCTGAAGACAGTTCTGTTCTAAAGTTGCATCTTCATAGTGAAAATAATTTATTCCTGCTAATTTTTCATTCTGGCCCAGTGTGCATTGGCTTTCAAGCCCAGTTGGTTGCCACACGGAGACTCAGAATTACAGTAAATATAATATGCATTTATTTATATTAAGTTAATCTTAGAACTCCGATTTTTTTTCCAAGGTACTCCTAAGCATATCATTTCATTACATTTGCATTAAAAAAAAAACTTCTGAGAGCTGAAGTGAGAATTTCTTAGTAGTTCAAGCAGGAATGTCTCAAGAAAATCAGGACCAAACATCCCCGAAGTTCAAGATCACACCTCGCATATCTAGGATTTTTTTTTTCAAAAGAGCGAATCTAACAATGAGAGGCTCTTTCCTATCTCGCTCTCGTTCATTTATTACAGCGCCATTATAAATCTTTTGAGGGATTCTTTAGTACAGATAGAAACACAACAGTGCTGGCTGCCATACTCTACAAATAGTTAAATAAAAAACGTAACGCTGAATGGAATATGAATGAAAGAGAAGGTAATCAAAGAGAGTCTCTCAATTGTAGATTTGCCCTAATGAGAAAAAAATCCCTAGATATGTTTAGTTGAGAACTTCTCCAAAACCCACGAGAGGACTTCACAGAGCTTCAGGAAAAAGTTTAGGGAGAAGGACTACTTGGATGTTAAGAACATCAAAGGTTTCAGCGTTTTCTTTTCCAGTAATTCAAAATGGATTTTCCAAAAGTTCAGGATTAAAGCTTTCCCAACGTTCAGGAGAAAACTAACCAGGGAGGGAACTACCGATAACTTCTCTGAAATTCAGGAACAAACTTTCTCAAACGATAGGCCTCAGGACGATACGTCTTAGAAATTCTAGAGAGAACTTTTTTAAAGTTCAGGAGAGGAATTCTCAGAAAGAAACTTCTCGAAAGTTTAGTTGGAACTTTCCAGAAGTACTTGAGAGCTTTTCCAAAGTTCTGAAGTGAAAATTTCTGAATTTCAAAATAAGGATTTTTCAAAGTTCTTGAAGAAACCTTTCCAAGGAACAGAAAGAAACTTTCCAGAAGAATAGGAAGTACTTCATAAAAGTTTGAGCAAGATTTCCTTGCAGGTCAAGAACAAACTTCCCTGGAGTTCAGGAGAAAACTTCCCAAAAATTCAGAAGAGAACTTCTCAGAATTTCAGAAAGAAACTTCCACCAAATTGAAATGAATTTTCCTAGGAATTCTGGAGGAGTTCAGAATGGAACTTTCAGATGTTGAGAAAGAATAATCTTAGTCTGGTAGACAACCAATTCGGTCGGAAATCTGGAACAAACTTGCTCAAAGCTCTTCAGGAGAGAACTTCTTTGAATTTCCGGAAAGGACTTCTCAGAAGATCCGGAAGAAACTTCCTAAAAGTGTAGTTGGAACTTCTCAGAAGTGCTAGAGAGCTTTTCCGAAGTTCTGAAAAGAAGATTTCAAAATTTCATAATAAGGATTTCTCGTAGTTCACGAAAAAAACCTCTCCAAAGAACAGAAAGAAATTTTTCAGAAGAAAAAGGAGTAGTTCTTGGTCGTTAGAGCAAGATTTTATTAGAAGTTCAAGAACAAACTTCCCTGGAGTTCAGGAAAAAACTTCCCAAAAGTTCAAAAGAGAATTTCAGAAAGAAACTTCCAACAAAGTGAAAAGAATTTTCCTTATAATTCTGGAGAGGACGTTTCCAATGTTTCAGTAAAATTTTCCTCGGAGTTCAGGATGGAACTTATCAGATGTTGAGAAAGAATAATCTCAGTCTGGAAGACAACCAATTCGGCTGTAAATCTGGAACAAACTTCCTCACAACTCAGGACGATACGTCCTAGAAAGCCAGGAGAGAACTTCTCTGAATTTCCGCAAGGGACTTCTCAGAAGATCCGCAAGAAACTTCCTAAAGTGTAGTTGTAACTTCTCAGAAGTGCTAGAGAGCTTTTCCGAAGTTCTGAAGAGAAGACTTAAAAATTTCATAATAAGGATGCTTGTAGTTCACGAAGAATTTTCTCCAATGAACAGAAAGAAACTTTTCAAAAGAAAAAGTAGTACTTCTTGGTCGTTTGAGCAAGATTTTATTAGAAGTTCAAGAACAAACTTCCCTGGAGTTCTAATCTAATCTAATCTAATCTCATACTAACGCAGCCAATTCTTGAAAGCATCCTGAAAATGATGTTTTCTTGAATACATCATTTTCTTGTCATCGGTCAGGCCAACTGCGTAGTATGTACCGCAGAGAGGATTCCGATGAAATAGAGCGATTCCAGAAAGATCTGAAATCGCTTTACTACTCTGAATCAAGGGAAGGAAGAAAGCGTGGACCTCCCGTACCAAACGCTTCCATGTTGAGTTATACAGTGTGATAATTTGCACCTTATCGTTGGGAGCATAGATGCTAGAAAGATTAGTTTATGCTCCTTTTGCTCTGTGGGTGAACTTTTGGCATTTGAACCAAAAGCGTGGCAATAATTGCCAAGGTTGTAGCGCCTTCTCTCGCTCCATGGGGGTAAGTGGACTAAAACTTACGACGATAAATGCGAAGCTGAAAATAGCATAAAAAATATAGTGAAGGGATGTTATAATAAAAAATGAGAATAACATGTGTACTATCTGCATGTCTTCTGATTCCATGGATGATCCAAACTTATACACTGTATAAAGAAATAAAGAATACTTACATTTTTCGTGGTAGGGTAAGACTTCAGCATGCTATCTTACCGCGCTGCCTACATTGCGCTGGTGGGACTGCCTCCTAAGGTATAGCTGACGAGATACAGCGTTTCTTACTCAGCCGCTGGTGAACAGACCTCCTTGGTGGACAGACGTTTTCCTCGGAGTTCAAGATGGAACTTATCAGATGTCGAGAAAGAATAATCTGAGAAAAAAATCCCAGAATTTTAGGCAGAAACTTATTAGAATGAACACTTCCAATAAGTTCAAGAAGGATTTTCTCAAAAGTTTAGGAGAAAGGTGAAAGGCAATTCAGGTGTCTCCATACGTGAATTTTTCCACTGTGCATAACATCCTTTCAAGAGAACGATATAAGTCTTTTTATGCCAGTAAACATCCAAGGCGCTCCTGAAACAACATTTGGTGGTAAAAAGCAAGCACGATTACTATACGAACGAGTTTTGACGAAATTGATGGCTGTATATTAATGGATGACGAAACATATGTCAAAATGGATTATAAACAAATCCCCGGACGAAAATTTCACCTCGCAAATGGCCGTGGGGATGTCTTTTCAGGTATAAATTTGGTATTTGTTGCTGATTAGTTTGCTCGGAAACTAATGATTTTGCAAGGAACCTGCAGTTGTGGCCTTAAACCCAAGGCTTTCGTTACATCTCACACAATGACGTCGAAAGTTTACATAAAAGAATGTCTGAAAAAGCGGATTTTAACTTTCATTCGACTACACAAGACCAAGGTTATGTTTTGGCCGGAACTAGCCAGCTACCGCTGCTCTAAGGAGATACTAGAATGGTATGCTACAAACAATGTTAATTTCGTCGCCAAAGAGATTAATCCTCCTAAATGCCCTGAGCTTAGACCGATCGCAAAATATTGGACAATTCTCAAGGTAAAACTTCGAGGATGCGGTAAAAAAGTGACAAATGTCTTCAAGGTAAGGATAGTGCCTAACCAAACCGTTTAACAGATAAACGATGGCAAATCCCACGCCCTGAAGCTGTACCGCGAGTGGTTGGTGCAGCTGATATGTATTGTAGTGGACGACGGACTTTTTATTTAGAAAACGCTATATCTCAATAATGCCTGAACCTTTACGGCTGGCACACACTATGTTTTAGGGAATATCATTCTATTGCTTTTAAAATGTTCGATCGTACATAATTCATATGCTTCACTAACGTTTTTGCAATTAATGTCTTCTAGTCATGTTGTGTTCGCACATTTTGTGTATGTCAGCGATGTTAGTGGCATAACATTGGTTGAACTTTCTACACTCCAGCACAATTTGGAGAACCTAGAACATCTTATATGGAGGTAAATGGAGTATATTCCATTCGTATAGCTTCTTTGAGTCTGCTTGAGTAGCGTTGCTAAGGACAGTAGCTCCGTCATGGTTGAGTCTAGTAGATCATTTGACCCGAAGTCTACGACAACTTGGAGAGACTTGAACGACTGATATCGAATGGAGGTGGATGACAGATAATAATTTTACGTTTCTTGAAAATTGTTGGACATGTTTCATCTATGTAGGTCCTATGCTCAGATGTCATAGCGACATAGGCCATGCTTAACATTCCAGGGGAGTTTAGACGACGTAGAACATCCCGAATCATATGTATATACACATTTGGATACTTTTCATGTACCATTTGTGTTAAAAACTAACTAAAAACCATAAAACCGTTTCATAAATCAACTGAGAAATGCAGAAAAGTGTGTCCATAAAAGCACTGCCGGTCAGTGGGAGATTGATCCCCTACACTCACACGCCCTGCCAGTGAGATTCTAAATTACGGCCTAAATTGGTCATAGCATCGAATAAGAATACGACATGGATCAACGGATTAGACTTGACACGCAGGGCTGGTATTCGGGCAATTCTGCTTCCACAGTATGGAAGCGTGACACCTTCCGTGCCAACTCTAGCTTGACCTTCTTGGTTAAAGATAACCATATGGGATCACGATAGGTGACTATCTACAATGTGCGGAGATAGCGATTCGGAAGGGGGACCCAACAAAATGGACGACAACGGAGGAGAAAACAAAAGAGGTGAAAAAGAAAAAAAATTTAAACGACGATGGAAAACGCCAGACAATGGAAACGGAGGTGCGCTAGTGTTCACAAGAAGAGGAATGCTACAGAGTTCACCATTTCCAGTTTGGAGGCCACTGCAAGAACCAGCAGCAGCAAGTCATAAGAATTTCTGACCCAGATGTTTACCCCGCAACGTATCAGTACAACTTGAGGGGATAGTGCTGGGAAGAAAATCGCGATGGAGGTGCTTAGAAACCGGAATGACGAACTCTATGATTATAAAAAGGACAGACACAACGTCCACAAATAAATCATGGAGATGGTGATGCGTGTTAAATAGGCCGTGATTGTAGCCAAACGCGAGCAGGACGCACTGAGGATGAGAGCAGAGACTGCCTAAAAAGTTCTTGAGGACAGCCAAAAGCAACAGCTGAAGCACTGGAGACGTCGAAGAAACCCCTGAATCGATGCTCGAAGAAAAGAAAAGAGACACACCAGAAGAGGAGGACGAGGAGCTGAAAAAGCTCATAAAGGGCGAACACGAAATTATTGCGACACATTCAACAGGGCATAACTTTTTTACCATTGGGTACAAATCAACCAAATTTTGCACACTTTCTCATTGATGTGTATTGTTTACATGCTGTCAAACTCGAAGTCGTGTTTCAACCGGTTCAACGAAAATGGAGGTGAACCAACGCGAGTCGAGAGAACAAATTCTTTCCAAACACCTGGAATTTCCTGACCTGTCGCACCGGCAGTTGGGAAAAATGTTGAACATTCACCATTCAACCGTCTCCAGAGTGTTGAAGCGGTTCCAGGAGCGGTTGACGTTGGACCACGGCAAAGGAGCTGGAAGAAAACCGGGACCGGAGAACAAAAAGACGGAGGGAAAGGTGAAGCGGATGATTAAAGCAAATCCTGAACGTCTCAAGTCGTGATTTGGCTAAAAAGATCGGCATGTCGCAGAGCTACGTCCAGAATGCAAAGAAGAGAGCTGGACTACATACATACAAGGTACAGAACTTCCCAAACCGCGATGAGAGGCAACAATCGATGGCTAAAACTCGGACACGGAAGCTCTACGAGAAGATGCTGACAAATTATGGCTGCTGTGTGATGGACGACGAAACGTATATAAAAGCCGATTTTAAGCAAATTCCGGGGTTGGAGTTTTTCACCGGCAAGAAGGCAAGTTCTATGTGGACGACAAATTTAAGAAGAAGAAAATGTCGAAGTTCGCCTCCAAATATCTCATTTGGCAGGCCATCTGCTCTTGCGGACTGAGGAGTGAGCCTTTCGTGACAAAGGGCATAGTAAATGGCGAGATCTACAAATCTGAGTGCCTCGAGAAGCAATTTTTGCCGTTCTTGCAGCAGCACGACGAAGCTCCGCTATTTTGGCCAGATTTGGCATCATGCCACTATTCTAAAAGTGTCCTGGAGTGGTATGAGGCCAATTCTGTCCATTTTGTTCCAAAGGACATGAATCCGCCAAACTGTCCGGAGCTGCGCCCGGTGGAACAGTACTGGGCAATGATGAAGCGGGAACTTCGAAAGAGCAAGAAGACAGTCAAAGACGAGAAGGACATGTTAAGAAAATGGAAAAAAAAAACTGAGAAACTGGTACCGGATGACACTGTAAAGACTTTGATGGAGGGCATCAAGCGAAGTAAATATATGTATAAAACTACCCTAAAATTTTGGTTTGATTCTAAACATTATAAGAACATTGGCATCACATTTTCGGTGTCGCAATAATTTCGTGTTCACCCTTTAGTATGGTACTTGGTGGGACAGACAATCTATGGATTCACCAAATTCAGCAAGCCGTACATAACAACCGGCACTGTCAATTTCTCAATGAATGCCTGCTGCCTTTCCTTCGGTACTACGAAGGCGATACTCTGTTTTGGCCGGATCGTGCCATTACGCAAACCGGATGATCTTTAAATGCCGAAGGAGGTAAATCCGGCAAACTGAAAAAAGTGTTGATGAAAGTGTGAAAGAAAGATGGCGTATGCGTTACCAGGGTTTGATGGATAGCCTAGAAAAGAAGGTAGAATAAACCAACTTTGCATGCACATACCTTATACGTGTTTATTTATTTCCTGAGAGTTTCAAAAATATCCAACTGAAAATGCATTCTTGGTGATCATTTTCTGTGTTTCTTTCTTTTTTGAGTACAATCTTTACATATGACACGACTGGATTTGGCCTGGACTGGACAGGACGAGAGATTTGGCCGACCTCGCTCGATGAGGGATGCACAAACGATTAAACGCGCCAGCACGATGTTCCATTGACCGCAATTATCAAAATACTACAAGGGACAGCCCAATGGGGTTATATGCAAACGTGACATAGAGGACTACGTAGCAATGTCTAATGAATGTTAAATTCATTATTATTTTTCAATATTTCGTAACGGTAGACAGTCCTAAGAAATGTATTTGATATGATGCTTTTGATATAAGCTTGTTCATCGGAACAATATGGAGACCGTATAAATTTCCGAGCTATTTTTGAATGACTAAAATATTTACCTGCACTTAGTAATTCAGAAAAAGCACCAAAAATGAAAAAAGTGCCACTAAATTATTAAGGCTCTGTGCCAACAAATAATGTGTGATCAGCATTAAAAAATTAGGAATGAGCAATAAAAGATGAGAAAAGATCTTCGGATAATCTAATTGTGACCGGTAAATCTATCAAATAAAGCAACAGCTATTAGTATATGTGCAATTAAATATGGCAGTATTTCCGCCAAATTATGTAATTTGAGCACTCAAACTATTCGCATATGTCTTTAATTTTGTTGGATTTTTCCATAAACAGTAAAATGAGCAATGGATAAATAAATATCCATTGCTCATTATACTGTTTTTTATGGGAAAATCCAACAAAATTAAAAGACATATGCTGAATAATTTAGTGCTCAAATTACATAATTTGGCGGAAATACTGCCATATTTAATTGCACACTATACTAATAGCTGTTGCTTTATTTGACAGATTTTACCGGTCACAATTAGATTATCCGAAGATCTTTTCTCATCTTTATTGCTCATTCTAATTTTTTAATGCTGATCACACCTGACGGCAAGGCTTAATAATTATGGCACTTTTTCATTTTTTATTGCTCAAATCTCTCTTTTAATTGATGATTAATTATGCTGCCATTTTTGAATTTGTATGTATGATTTGATTGTAGACAGCAAGCTTGTTTTCAGGGATAATGTAGACCAAGGTTGCGGCTTATCATTTTTGACTTATCCATATTCATTTGCCGATAGCTCTTCTCAGAAGCTCAATTTCAAAATATAATGTATGATGAACTTGCGGTGCTTGAGTAGATCTACAACTCGGTTAAAACAATACATAGCTCTAATCTCTTATATCTGAGGAATAAAAGCGGCATATATTCGCAGTGATCTTCGCGATGAAATTGCGGTGAAGATCACTGCGATTATCATCGCGAAGATCACTGTGAATATACGCCCTCATGTCGAAGATATAGGAGTTAGAGCAATGTAATGTTAAAACAAAGTTGTAGGTCTACTCATGCACGACAAGTTCATCATACATTATATTATCATCGACCATCTGAAAGGAGATATTGGCAAATGAATGTGCCTGAGTCAAAAATGATAAGCCGCAACCCTGATGTAGACTTTGGATCAATGGGTACCGCAGCTTCGACAGAACGTTACACTTTGCACCAGTTTTGTCAACCTGCTCCCTGAGAATCTCTAGGGAATCTAGGGAAACGCCAAGGTAGACAGGTGAATTGGTCCATTCCAGCCTTGTGTTGTTCAGGGTGTTTTAAGAATCCTCAGGCGGAACAACTCTGAAAAAATTGGAGTGTGTAAAAAGGATGACCTGGGCCTTCGCCACGTTGATACAGATCTTCCATTCAGTAAAGTATTTTGAGAGGACATTCAGGCTTTGTTGCAGTTTTGTGGTTGACTGTGTTATCATCGGCAAACAACGACAGAGATCCATTTTCAGGGAGGGATTAAATTGCAAATTGGTGAAGGAAGGTGTACTCTTACATATCGTTCTTTGCTGCAAATGAGACTTCCAACCAGTTCCACTCCAACAGTTGTAATGCTTTTAAGACGCCTTTCTCAAACAAACCATCTAATGGAAAGCTGAGCTGAATTGCGTAAATAATTATTCGTTTTATCGGATAATATAGCTGGAAGCTATATGATTCCGCAGGTTTCTCTTGAGTATCTCGTTTACGGGTCTGCCCGTCCCTTTTTGGCCCTTCATACAGCAATATGTTGAATTTAGAACGGTAACAAAGCATGATCTTTATGTCAAAGGTAACCGCATGCAAGGCAAGGCCCACGCTAGGATGGTGGCTTCTACATACATACATTGTTGCATATGACCTCCTTAACTTATTTTGAAGTCTGTGATAGGAAAAATACTGTGCATTTATTCAATTCACTCTATCGTAATTATAAGACATTACTTTATAGTTGCGTTATTTTCAATAGTTTAACGTTAAAATTTAATAATTTAAATATTGGAATCGTTATAGTCGGAACATTTCAGATCTATTGGCGTAAACATTTTGATAATCTTTGAAGAAACTACTGAGATATTGATGCTTAAAACCTGATCACTTTTCGTGAGTTACTATTAGTTTTTTTTTTTTGAAATTATACTCAACTCCGGAAAACAAAAACGTAGTCCTAAGGCAAAACACTTTGATGAGCGAATAAGTAGTACGAATGCAACTAAAAAATTAAAGATAATAAACCAAAACACTTCTATTAAACTATCACCAGTAAACGCGAGCAAAATCTCTGAAATTCCACAAGAGAAAACTTATCTCATCAGCATTAGTCAATTTTTTGTCTGCGACTTACAGATCTTTTTCAGCATTGTTGTAAGTCGTAGATAAAATTGGCCTTTTTTCGTAAAGGGTATCAAACTTAGCTGTACACAAAATAAAATCACTTTAAAATTATTAAAAACTATTATAAACTATTAATAAATTTGTATTAGTCGATTACAAGTATGTAGTAAGGAAGTATGTCCAATTTATTTGATACAATGTGTGTTGCTTAGGAAAAAGCGTCCTTGGACATTACCACTACAATTTAATATTTTGCTAACAGAAGCCCTTTTCTTAAATACGTGATTATTAGGTTTTTTGTTTAATTGGGGATTTTTTGAAGTCAAAACGCAAAAAATAGAGCATTAATGAAATAAAAACTTTTTGAGCAGTTTCTTTTAAGTTTCTCTTAGTGATTTTGCTTCAGAGATAATTTGTAATACTAGTTTCGAAAACTGAAACAGTTATTTAATTTTTTCCAAAAAAGTTTAGGGATTACACTGCCACTTGATTATTAGCTTCCTACAATCCTGTAAGTTGAACGAAATGAATTTTGACACAAATAAGAAAGTCATTATTTTACTCCACTACATGGTCGAAAAAAGTCTCAAACCAACGCAAACAAACGTCGCAGCACACTTTTTGTGGATTTCCCCTAAAATCTATCCCCTTTCAGTTTCAAATCACTTCGACACACGCTTTCTCGCTATTCTCGTTCCCTGCATGATAATCCAATTAATCATTGTAATATATTTATCTGCGATCGATGGATGTTTTTTTTTTCTTTCTTTGCGGTTCCCTTCATTGTCCTTTATCCCATGCGCTCGTTCCCGGTAGATCTAATGCTCATCGCTGGCTGAAGAGACGGAGGTTCCTCCGTACGGTCCGTTGTTGCGATATTGCTGTTGTTATTTTCGCGTTTCGCCATCCGGCCGGGCAGTCTTCAGCAAGCCATCAAACCTGTTCGCGTGTTTCCAAGCGTGCCTTTGGCAACATACACGATCACTCGGTGGGGAGGGCATGGAGAGCGGTGCCGCAGACTCACCTGAGAGATCTTCGTCACGATGTGGACACGATCGAGATGGATGGAACATAGTGATAAAACATGATTATTCAGCTTGAAGGGACAATAATAACATTTTGCTCGTTTATTAAAGATTTATAAAGTATTTTTACCTGCGTGGTTTTCTTTTTTTTTCTGCTTGGTTTTAGTAGTGACTCTTAGCTCGCGCGTATTTAGTATCCGTGGCGGTACTAAGCGGAAGAGGAACGGAAAGATCAGCAACAGTGAAGGACACAACGTATGTGAGTGTGTCGGAACGCGTCCCGGGTGACTAGAAGGACGGAGATACGAGAAACTTTGCCAACAAATTGACGGTTAGCTGGAGCTACTCAGGGGTATGTTTATGCGAGGGAAACACCAGCAACGACGACTATGGAGCATGATGTTAGTTGCCGAAGAGGATTGCTTTTATCAGGTTGGTGCAGCCGATGAGAGTGAACGATAAAACACGTAAAAGACAAGCAGCTAAAACCGGAGAAAACATGAAACAGCGACAAACAACTACAATAACCTGTTGCTCCACCACTCTGCCACGGTGTTTGTGTGGAGCTGGACGTCAATTTCTGCTAATTATAACATATTTCAAATTAAATTATTTATAACATGAGCTTATGCTTCCAGGGCGGATGACTGGTTGGTTTGCCGTGTTGTTCAAGACATCAAGAGTGGCTTAAAATGGCGAAACATGGGCAGAGGTGACCTTCTCGGGAAGCATGTTAGAAATTAGATTTTTGCCAGGTTGGAGGCATAAATGGAAAACGAGATGACTGGTACAGCTAATTGCTGATTTGTGGATGGGTGTGCTCTTTTTAGAAATCGTTTTCTTCTCATAGGTTTGTATGATCTACAAGTACTGATAGCTTCCGACCAACACCAAAGATTCTTAATTAGGGGATCATCAGTTTCCCGCAAGTGGGTACACTGAGTTGATAAACATAACGAAAATCAAAACTTCTGCACAATGAACGCGATTCGAAATTGTATGTTTTAAATACATTATGCATGTGTTAATTAAAGGATAAAGAGTAGGAACCTGGATGAGCATGGGCATGAGCGCCCACGGATGTTTCTCTGTTATAAAGGGTGATACGGTCAAAATTTGGTCAAGGGAAAACGCGTGTTAATCGGTGAAATCGTTTATTTAAAAAATCAAATTAAATTTCTTTTTCAAGTTCAATTAGTATAAAATTCAGGAAAAATATTCAGTTAGGCTTCCGCTTTTCCAAATCCGAATTGCCGGGCCTTACGCTTGACCCCTGCCATCAGATTTTGTACAGCCACCTTGTCCACCTTCTTCGCCGCAGAAAGCCAGTTTGCCTTGAACTGCTGCTCGTTCTTAGCAGTTTTTTTGGTCTTCTTTAGGTTCCGCTTGACAATAGCCCAGTATTTCTCAATTGGGTGGAGCTCTGGCGTGTTGGGAGGGTTCTTGTCCTTGGGAACCACCTGCACGTTGTTGGCGGCGTACCACTCCATGGCCTTTTTACCGTAATGGCAAGATGCCAAATCCAGCCAAAACAGTACGGAACAACCGTGTTTCTTCAGGAAAGGCAGCAGACGTTTATTCAAACACTCTTTCACGTAAATTTCTTGGTTGACAGTCCCGGAAGCTATGAAAATGCTGCTTTTCAAGCCACAGGTACAGATGGCTTGCCAAACCAGATATTTCTTTGCGAACTTTGACAGTTTCGTGTGCTTGAAAATATCTGCTACCTTTCCCCTTCCTTTTGCCGTATAAAACTCCTGTCCCGGAAGCTGCTTGTAGTCGGCTTTGACGTAGGTTTCGTCGTCCATTACTACGCAGTCAAACTTCGTCAGCATCGTCGTGTACAGCCTCCGGGATCGCGCTTTGGCCGTCGTATTTTGTTTATCATCGCGATTTGGAGTCACTACCTTCTTGTAAGTCGATAGTCCGGCTCGTTTTTTGGCTCGATGCACGGTTGTAGACGATACACCCAGCTTATTTGCGGCATCTCGGAGAGATAGGTTAGGGTTTCGCTTGAAACTACCGGCAACTCTCTTTGTCGTCTCAGCGGCTTCCGGTTTTCGATTTCCCCGATCCAGACTTCCTGGCTGTCGACAAACGTTCCCCAAACACTTTAATTACATTTGTAACGGTTGATTTGGCAACTTTTAGCGATTTTGCCAACTTTGCGTGCGAGTAGCTCGGATTTTCGCGATGCGCGAGCAAAATTTTGATACGCTGCTCTTCTTGCTTGGACGGCATTTTGACAACTGAAGAGTGAATTCCAAAATCAAAATAGGAGCAACATTCTACACACACACACCTTCAAAATGAGGGGTGTTCAGGTTTTTTAAATGCAAAATTGAAAGAAATACGTCAAGTTGATATTGACCAAATTTTGACCGCCGTATCGCCCTTTAGTCAGATCAGCTGTTTTTACACAACCAACCAAAAATGTACCAAAGCTTTTTATCCTATTATTTTACATATCTAGTGATTTTTCATCTCTTTTAAGAAACATTTAGACTTACTTTTAATGTTTTGAAGAAAATAAACCGCCAATCTATTAAAAAAAATACGAAAAAGGGCCATCGTTCAACTGCAAATCTTCCTCTTCATCTTCCGAATCTTCATCGTTGAATGATTTTTTTTATTGAAATCTTTTATTGTGGTTGATTAACTGTAAAGAAAAATCTAAAGCTATTAACATATAATGTGTTTGCTGAGGTTTCTTATACATAGCTGAAGAATTTTGCAAGTTGTTGAACAACATTGTGTCTTGATCTTCTGCTTAGATTCTTGAGATTAATCCACATTAATCCGGACACCTTCAAATCATTGGAACTTTTGAAATATTTCACGTAGGAATGAAAAATTTCACTGTGGTATAGCTGAGAGTCTATGATGAAAAAGACTTTGATTGATATTTACATTTCATGTTTAGTATTCAAGATGGCGACGAAAGAAAAACAAGTCAATACGGGACCTTGCAAAAGCATTGGATTTGCCTAAATCCACTGTTCACGATGTGCTCAAATCATTTTCGGAACGATTAACGGTGGAGAGAAAACCGAGAAGTGACAAAAACATTGGACGCGCTGATCCTGTTATGGACAGAAATGTGAAAAGGATATTAATGAAAAACCCAAATCTCTCCATTCGGCTCCATTGGCCCGTAAAATAGGGATGTCACCTGGTTTTGTCAAAAAATCAAAACAACGTTTGGGATTTAAGTCGTATATTGTAAAAACAGTTCCAAATAGCAACGAAAAACATAACTTGGCAGCAAAATCACGGGCTCGACGTTTGTACTGCGAATATTTGACGAAGTTTTCATGCGTTGTTCTGGAAGATGAAACCTATGTCCTGGAGGATTTCAAGCAGCTTCCAGGGCTGGATTTTTACTCTGCTATGGCCAGAAATGCTACAGCTGGGCCTTTCAGAACGAAGAAAGCATTGAAATTTCCCAAAAAATACCTTGTGAGGCAAGCAATTTGCACGTATTGCAAATAGAGTAAATCTTTCGTCACTACCGGCACAATCAACAAGGAGCTCTATCAGAAAGAGTGTCTGCAGAAGTGATTGCTACACTTCATCAAAAGTCACAAAGAAAAACCTTTGTTCTGGCCCGATTTGGCATCATGCCACTATGCTCAAACTGTGATGGAGTGGTACCAAGCAAATCAAGTGAACTTTGTACCAAAAACCTCAAACCTGCCAAATTGCCCAGAGCTACGACCAATCGAGAGATATTGAGCTCTGATGAAGCGGAAGCTTTCTGGAAAGAAGCAAGGAATCAAAGACATCAAACACTTCCAGCAAATTTGGACAAAGATGGCTTCTACGATTTCTGAAGAGTCTGTACAAACCCTTATGGTCGGAGTTAAGCGCAAAGTTCGAAAATTTTATGCAAATACCGAATAACTATGTTTTGTCTTCACGAATTGTTAAAACACATCCCATGAATCTGAAATAAACATCTACGACGGAAATATAATGCGAAATTTATGTTTTATTCATGTTTTGAGGTGTCCGGATTATTGCGGATACAGACCTTAAACAAAGTCTTCTGGTTCATGTCGATCTAGACTACGTTACTGTATTACGATTTTTCTTCGTTGAAAACGTCAGACTGGTCTGACCCGTTGACAACGAAAGAGTTTGTGCACTACTGTTTCCAATTCACCTGGATACAATTCACTGTTCGGATCATCAAAGATGTGTCGGAAGAATAGTAGTTTGCTGTGCTTTATTTTTTTGTGCATCACCATGTACCATGCCGCCTTCTGATGATTTCCCAGGTATCCAATAAGCATAAGCATATGCAGTATATCAACCCTAAATCTGAGTTTCAGATGCTACAAGCATTATTTTAGCATTATATCAGCATCTTGAAAGTTATCGGTTGTAAAGCTGTATTTCAAATGCTATTTAAATGCTTGTAGCCTTTAATAAGCATTTCGAATGTAATATAACATTAATGAAGCAATATCATAGCATTGCAGTAAAGCAGCCGTATATTGGGCAAAAAGTGGCATTGATGTTGCATTTACGGTGACTTAAATGCTTGATAGGCGGCCGTAAAGTCGCTTTCGAACTGCTTATTGGTTACCTGGGTTGTTAGGCCACTGGAGTGTAAGTTTTTTAAAACAGCATTCCAGTCTCACGGCTGTGCGGATACAAATCCAGGATCCGGGAGATACGAGAACAGATGCTGGTATATTTCATGAGATGATAATGCACTTTGCAATTGATCTGGTAGCTGTTCTATCTCATTAAACAACACCAAAATGTGACACCTTGAAGATATTGGAAGTCACGATTTTCCAGAAGGCTTTGGAGAAAAGGAAGTTGGTCAGACAAGGACATCAGTCGATTTATGAGGAGTGATCTCGATGTTCGTTCAATGCAGTGAATGCAGGCCTCCTTTTTATTTTTGAAGAATAAGGCTGGAATAAGCAATCCTTTGAATTGGTTGCCCATGCCGAATAAACATTCCGAATTCGGTTTTGATTTCGTTTTGAATGTTTGAGTCCATTAACCAAAGTTTAAAGCTAATGTAAGTGTTGAGTAAGGTGACTTTTTGTAGTACGTCGAGTTTTCTTGGATTATAAAAGCCACAACCTTGTCCTAATACCCCTAATCGCGTTTTCCCAGTTCTTTTTACGAGGCTGCTTGATGTCTGCTCCGTACACTACACCCAGGATGCCAAGGAAGTCTTCTATGTTAAGCCACTTAGTCTGATCTGTAAGATTAATGTTACCGATCATTATTGCTGCTGTTTTGCTACTGATACTGTCAAGAAGCGGTTGAAGATAGATCTCAAATAAATGCAAAAATAAGGGATTTCTCTAACGTACAAATCTCTGAATCCTGAATTCTGGTGTCAGTCGACCATTGATCAGTATTTTTGAGAAAGACTGATTCCATATGGACGCCAAGAGATCTACAAAGTTAGAGTTGACATTCATTTTCCTCATGGTTTCGGTAAGAAACTGATGGTTCATCCTATCGAAGGCATGCTCAAGGTCGAACAATACCAACAGAGAATTTCTACGTCAATGTTTCAATTTAGAGACCTCATCCAGTATTCGACCTGTGGCTTCATATATGGTTCTGTTTCCATTTGAACATTTCTAATGTTCCTGAAGGACGAACAGTAGCAGATTGTGCATTCGCTTTTTAAGTACTTTGGAAAGAAGCTTGTAGTCATAATTAAGGAGCGAGATTGGTCTATAGCTCTTGATAGATCGGTCTCGGCCTTTCTTTTTAAGAGCACAATGATGCCATTACAGTAGTCTTGACTAGCTTGGCCTGCCAGAGCATCGTTGGTGATAAGGATGAGCACGTTGCTAATGATTCTCCAGGTTTCTGAAAAAAATCTTTGGCAATCCATCAGAACCAGGTGACTTTCGGCTGGAACTTGTTCTTTTAGCTAACAGGATCTCGTCTGCCATTATTGGTTCCATAATAGCGTTGTTGAGCTCGTTTGTAAGAGGAATAGTTTCAGATGGGAGAAAGTTGTCCGAAAAGCTTCCTTCTACCAATCCGTACAGCTGTTCAATATACGAATGAGAAATTCTACTAATTTCATTTGGACCCGAAACGTCATTTCCCTCATCGACTTGCAAAGCGGCTATTGTTGCTTTAGAGCTCTTACCGTGCCGGTGATCCACATGAAAGAGTGTAGTAGATTCCCTGGATATAAAGGTTTCGTTTATCTGCCGGAAATTACTGGAAAACACTCGTTGGTGACGTAGCATTTGAGCCTTTATTCTATTAGTTGTTGCTTGGTGGCCAAGATTTCCGTAAAGATTGTGATAGGCCTCGTTCAGAAAATCCCGAACGAAAGATTGATGTTCGCCATTTTAAGAAAGAGGTGGTCTTAGGTTGCGCATGTCTTATCCACCATTCAATCCAAGATTGGTAATTCTGTCGAGATCTTTTCCAGTATATCAATTTTCTAGAAAACTCGTTCAGAACTTTCGGATCATTCAAGATATGTGGTTGAAGTCTCCATTTGCCTTTACCAGCAGGTGTCCCAAGGTTTGATAGAGCTATGCGAACTATGTAAGCCTTGTGGTTCGTGAAGGAGGTGGAAGCAAAGTGCGCTGCCCTTAGCCCATATCTCTCAGTTGTAGATACCAGAATGCGATCCAAGCGAAAGGCTGTGCTTGGTTGTACATACGAAAATTGAACCGTATTATCGTGCCTCTTTTCTAAAAGTCTTGCATTGTATTTTAAAAAATAACCAAAAACTTTTTAAAACATTACAAAAATGGAAAAATTCAAATATTTTTTTTTTATGAATAACGATTTTCTAGGGTGTAACATTTTGCATTCCTTTTTCCACCTTCAACTTTGTCCAGTTAAAAGACAGCAAGTTTTTGTTTTCTACAAAGTTTCATGAAATGATCTAATCTACAATGTTTTAATACATAGTCATCGATTTTTATCAGAGATAGACTTTTTTTTATCTAGGTGTACGAACCCCTTAAGTCAAATTTGTTAACACAAAAATAGAGTACTCAAAAAATGTAAAAATATTGTAGAGAACATCGATGGGCCATCCCTTACAGTTTCGTCGCAAACACCAATATCCCAATTTTTTTCGTCTCACTGTGCGCTGGGCTGTATGAGTTGGTGTAATCGCTGAACCTCTGGCAATTGAAAGCACGTCAGCATAAGAAAAAAAAAATAAAGCCTATCCACGTTGAATTTCGGACAGCAAAATTTTACCAGCAAAAAAATATTTACACATAATTCAAAACACAGATTAAACATTGTTAACCGACTCCGGTAGTGTAGTGATAAGCATGAATACTACTTGGAACCGCAGTGGATCTAGGTTCAATTTCAGGAGATTTTGGTGGGTTTTCTGAGCTGAAAAAATCTGATCATGTTTTCATTGTGTATGAAAGTGAGTCTTGGGATGCAAATCAAGATACAAAACAATGAAATACAATTACTTGAAGAACATTGAACAATATATACAAGTCCCAAAAAATAGAAGTAATTTAGAAAGTATATGCGATGTTATGTACCAAAAACTAGTACGATTTTTTTTTAATATCCAAAATCCTTTCCTATCCCTTTTGTTACTAGCTTATTGCTAAAAAGACTGCTGCAACACTTAACAGTTCTCCATCATAAGGGTCCCCGGGGTTACAGTTTGTTGGCTTCTCACTTCACGTTTTTGGAGCAAAATAGTCGGTAAGTATCGGACCGATAACTCTGATTTTTTTTAAATATGGGCTTGCACAGACGGTGCAATTGTTTTTTTTTTACATAATCATTTATTTGTACAGGCTCAATCGAATTAACTTTACAGAGCCAAATTTTCATACTTTTATACATCATTTATCTTAAAACTAAAGTTAGGAGGGAGGAGCCGATTACTCGCGGCCGTCTCGAGGTTAATAGGAATTACAAATTACGGATGGGAAAGGGGGTGGGAATTTAAAGTTTGGTTTACATAACATATTAAATTTAAATTCTAAATTATCTGAACACTTATAACTATACAACTAATGGTTTTCTTTTGACTTGAACAATTTTTGAAAAAGAAAAAAAAAACACACACACATACACATATAAAAAAAAAACTTAAAGTAAACATACAGGTTAAACTAACTACAATCTAAGGCTAATGTTAGTCAAAAACACATAAATGAGTTTCATGTACTCCAAATCACGTACAGCCAAAATATCTCGAACTGGCACATTGGGTTGTCTACCTCGAGCCCGAAGGGAATCATAAAGCCTCGATCTGAAACCACGATGCTCAGCACAAGACCAAATAACGTGATCTGCGTCCTGATAGCCTTGTCCACACTCACAGAGATTGCTGTCGCTCAGCCCAACCCGGTATAAATGAGCGTTCAAAGAATAATGATTGAACATGAGGTGAGACATGACACGAATGAAGTCTCGACCCACATCCATCCCGATAAACCAAGATTTCTTCGACACCTATGGGATGATAGAATGTTGCCATCGCTCCAAATCTCCTTTAGTCCATTTATGCTGCCAGCTGACGAGTGACTGTTGACGAAAAATAGTAAAAAATTCGTTGAAGGCGATTTGTCGATCATAAATATCGCCTTCCATATCGCCCACCTTTGCAAGCAAGTCCGCCCCCTCATTGCCCGGAATTGAACAATGAGATGGGACCCATACAAAAGTGATGATAAAATAACGCGAAGATAAAGCACTTAGAAGCTCCTGTATTTTCGTGAGAAAATACGAGGAGTGCTTTACCGGCCTCAATGAGCGAATAGCCTCTATAGAACTGAGACTATCCGTGAAAATGAAGTACTGATCCGGTGTTAATGAAGCAACAATTTCTAGCGTAAAATGTATTGCCGCTAATTCAGCGACATATACGGAACAAGGAGCTTACGGTTGGCGCTATAAATTTCATTAAATATTCCAAAGCCTGCTGACTCCTCTATCAAAGATCCGTCAGTGAAAAACGATTTAGTGGAATCAACTTGGCCAAACTTTGCAGCAAATATCACAGGAGCAATCATAGGACGATAATGCTCTGGGATTCCACGAAGCTCCTGCTTCATGGATAAATCAAAACGAACCGAATTGTCGAAATCGGAGAAACAAACACGATTGGAAATGTTCGGCGAAGGGCTGATATCCTGTGTTATGTACAAATGGTACAAGATCATGAAGCGGGTTTGAGGATTCAACTCAAGGAGCTTCTCAAAATGTTCGATTACCTGAGGGTTCATACCTTCACACCTGGTGAGGAGCCGGAGAGATAATTCTGTAAACCGATCCGAGAGTGGCAACATGCCAGCCAGCACTTCAAGACTCATGGTGTGAGTCGAGTGCATGCAACCTAACGCGATACGAAGACACCGATACTGAATACGTTCCAGTTTAATGAAGTGCGACCGAGCCGCTGACTGAAAACAAAAACTACCGTATTCCATAACCGACAAAATCGTTAGAAGATCTTGCGGATGCGCTCCCCACCAGGTCCCGGAAATTGTGCAGAGAAAGTTGATCCTTGGCTGGCACTTTCGCTTCACATACTCAATATGGGATCTCCAGGTGCACTTTGAATCGAACCAGACCCCAAGATATTTAAAGGACATAGAATGAGTTATCGGCTTACCCCAAATTTGAAGCTTCGGTTGTGCTGGGTTATGCTTCCTAGAAAAAACTACCAACTCAGTTTTCTCCGTAGAGAATTCGATACCTAGCTCTAGCGCCCAAGTAGACAAATTGTCTAAGGTATCCTGTAAGGGTCCTTGCAGATCGACCCCATTGGGTCCCGTGACAGACACTACGCCGTCATCTGCAAGTTGTCTCAACGTACAGTTGTCACCTAGACAACTGTAAATGTCTTTGACATAAAAATTATACAAAAGGGGGCTTAAACATGATCTCTGGGGGAGACCCATGTAGCTAAATCGTGAAGCTGTAGAGGTTCCATGAGAAAAGCTCAGGTGCAATTGTTACGTCAATAAATATTTTATTTTCAACCATATTTTGATCAAGTCAGTATGTGTTGTATACATAACAAGGCATGTAACGCCAATTTTTTAATTCAAATTTTCAACTCAAAGGGTCATCCTGATGTGAAATGGAGAAATTGACCTAATGAAATATCACACATTCATAGTCTCCTACGTTGGTATAAGAGATGTTTAAATATCTATGTTCCAAATTTTTTGATTTTTGTTTTTAACTTTTCGACAAAAAGGACCTCCTTCATGAAAAGCAATCCATCCACCTTTATGAATTATCACATATTAAATATTGAGGTGTGTTAATATTATTGTCTTCACTATTTCATTAAAATTCTTAATTATTTTGCAAAGGACCATCCTAATGGAATAAAAGTGAGCAAAGCCTTATGAAATAATATGAATCTAGTAAATACAATTGCCTAGGATTATGAAAGAGGTGTTATAATAATATTGCTTTCAGTATCCCTTTAAAATTCTGAATTTTTTAGATTTTTGCTTCTGAATTTTCGGCAAAAGGGACCATTCTTATGGAAAATAAGTGGGCCATCCTGACGGAATATATATATCTACTACGTGATGATAGTGGCAAATGATTATTTAAAAAATGTTTCAATACTGTTTTCCTTCCATTCAAATTCATTTTTTTAATTCAAAGAGAACCACTAATGAAATACGCGAACCACCCTAATGAAATTTCTCACATAAGATGCCAGCACTTGCCAACAATGATATACTATTGCCATGAATATATCAGCCGTAGAATTCAAATCATTCAAGTGAAATTGAATTTGAATTGAAGCTAACACCAGTTCTCAACGTTTCATGCATTTCTAAGACCTTTGGCATCAAAAAAAAACTTCGATTCCGGAACCTTGGAAAATTTTGATCGCTTTGGGGGTCCACTTAGCGCAGTCCGATTGAGCTCAAATTATGCATGGAGACTTCTTTTGAAGAGAAAAGACACTTTTTTGTAATTTGATGGCCAAATTTTTCCCATATTTTGGATTTGCACCATAATGCTCATGCTATAATGAGTATGCGTATTTTGTCTTCTTAATACCTGCCGAGTTCCTCAGCGCCATATAACGATTGCATTAAAAAAAATGGACAATACTTGCCGATTTTTCATAGGTTCACCTTCACTTTCAGTGACAAAACTACCCATGCAGCATCAGTCATAGTAATCCATGAGTCAGGAGACAAAATTTTACAGCTCTATCAGTTGAAGTCTAACCGTGATGCCAAAAACAGTGAAGCAACTCCGTTTAGAACGGCACACCGCCGCGTCGAAAACGGACATCGTCGGCACTTTGTGGACGCTGGACACGCTCGTTTCGGCATCTACAACATCTTGGCACAATTAGATAACAATCAAAGCATCGAAAGAAAGCCCGGTTCCGGACGGCCGACGACCCTGAGCGACTAGAAGCTCCAAAAGATGCTGAAGAGGTAGACCGAGGGGAAAGTGGCTAAATCGCTGCATGCGCCTGGCCGGCAGGTCGGTTCAACCGGCCAAACAGTGAAAAAGTACCGGGCAAACATGAACATACATCTCAGGAACCGGAAGTCACGTTCACTGGTTTAGAAGCTGCAGGCAATGACGCAGCGACAGCAGCTGAATAATGTTCCGGTTAACTGCTGGAAGGCCGCTTGCAAGGGCGAAGAATATTTTTGCAAGTAAGCTCAAATAATTACCTTCCATGGTAAATGTATCAAAATCAATTATCTGTCTTAACTTTTTTCTATCTCCGTCCGAAAAAAAATCCATTTTTTTAAATGCAAACGTTACCTCGACACCAGAGCTTTAAAAGCTCAAAAGTTTTTTATAATCAAAGGGATCTTTCTTAAAATTTTCGCGGTCAGTTATTATGAAAATGTGTTGTTTTCCTTGATTTTTACGAAGTACGTGGGTTGTTTTTCTTCTTCTGATATTCAGTATCCAAGGGATAGTTGTTGGTACTTGCCATAGCTTAGTTGGTAAAGGTCCAGTTACAAAGCAAAAACAGTAATTTTATCATGCCATCACTTTGAAAAGGTCTCACGGAAGCAATTATTATTGTATCCGGTCGTAAATCTCTTACAAATCAAACATATCACGGCATTTCAACTTTACAGAATCGATCTTTAAAGTCAATCACACTCATAGCAAATAAATCAAATCAATCCAATACCCTTGATGTCTCTCCAAACTCCCCAATCAGCTAAGTGCTAAACATCCATTCATTACACAACCTTATTACGATTATCATTAGCAGTAAGGCACAAAAGTAGCGCATAAAACAGAGCCACTTCAGTCAATAGAAAGCATCCCATAAATATAGAGTCAGCGTGGCTCAGCTCGAACTTGACAACAACGGAAACAAGGGGTTTGTCATTCCGCAGCCTCCCCCTTTTCAACTCCAGCGTATATTCACTCTAACATATAAATAGTGATAAATGCACTTGCAGGAGAGTCTCCTCGCGTTAAAAATTGCATACTGTTATTCTGCCTTCCTTCGAACGAATCCCTCCGCGAGGTTCAACCGGGCATCACTCATCATTTGCTGGTGTTTCTGCCAGTTTACGACGCCCGCCCGTTTGCCTAAGACGACGACGTCCCTCAAAAAGTCTGTCCACCTTACGCTGGCTTTGTTGTTTTGTTTATGCGCGCTATTCGCGTGGCCACCGACGAGAGTGGTTTGCTACCCACGGCTAAGAGAAACGTTTATAAATACCAGGTGAAATAGGTCCGGTAAGATTTTGAAATAAATATTTTGAAATTAGTATAGCTAATTTTATGAACTTTAGTTTTATGCAATCACATAGAGCTAAAAGTTTTAAAGAATTCAATACATTAGTTTTCCATAGTCGCATTCTAGTCTTAAACCTATTGGAATCATCTGGCATAAACTGATCAACGTAAAAGCAAAACAACCACCAACCATCTAACCGGAGCACCATACCTGAGAGCATTGAAACTCGTTGGTCCAAACGTAGCTCTTTCTCGTCAAAGCGTGCCCTCCGGCAGATGAAATGATCATATGTTTTTCTAATCAAAAATTCACTGCAGCAGCCGCGAGGGGCGCGTTCGTTGTTCGTTTGAAATGCAGACCGGTGAAACTTGAACTGGTGATTATCTTCCTCACTGTTGCTTCGATGTTTAATCCGATGCACCATAGCAACCGTCAACAGCGCAGCGATTGCCAATCGTGGGGATTATGCAGATTATGAGCGGGATTGATTGTTCGAAGATAAGGAGACGGGGAAGTTATGCGTCGGAAAGTATCCGGTTCTTTAAAACAACTGCAAATTTAATGATTTTGTATTTACTGAAAAAGACAAATACCAGACAAAAAGACACAACTAAAAATAAAACAAAACAATAACATCGGTAACGTGGTTGCAGCAGAAAGCCTCAGATAGTTCAGCAACAATGGAGAATTTGGCCGCTCAAAACTGTATCTCTCTCCATGTTAGGGGTGGCTGCATCTGAGTCACAGCAGAACGAACCCATTAAAATCACGGGTTTGTTTAATAGAATTAAAATGCGCAATTTTGTGACAAGTTTATTCTCATAGGATAGGCTAATTTTTCTTTTTTTTAGCATTTCAAGCTTATTGGTTTCATATTTCGCTTATTACTTGAATCCTAGAAAGTGTGAGCTGTTTAGTGGAATACCTGTAACTAGAAATGAGAAGAACGCTTAGTATTTTCCATTTAATTTCAACTACCTTTATTGCTTATCATGACAGATACGTGCATTTCGTCTATAATGTGCAGACTTCTTCAGTGTCGTTTACTAATAACTCGACTCTCTCTGGAGGAGGGGTATCGAACAACCATATATAAAATACTGCCTCCAGAAACCCCCACTTGCCGAATTTCATTCCATTTGCTTGCATAGTTCTCGAGTAATGCAGAAATTTAGGTTTCGTTTATATGGGAGCTCCACCGCCCCCCCTTCCTCCCTTCGGACGGGGAAAGGGTCTCAAAGAATCGTAAAAACCTTGCCCAGCCCAAAAACCCCTGCATGCAAATTTTCACGCCTATCGGTTCAGAACTTTTTAAGTCTATGAAGGTCAGACAGACAGACAGACAGAAATTCATTTTTATGTACAGGGTGCGGCAGAAAAAAATGTGATTTTTTTTCTATTTCTTTCAAATCCCATTTTCAACTAACTCAAGCAATAATATCAACATTTTCAAGTGCAGTTATCTTTATAAAGTCCTTTTAAACAAGTTTATTCAAAGTGTCCTCCATTTGTATTAATAACATCCTCGAACCGATGCTGGAAGCCAGAGCTTGCCATTCGGACGTAGTACTCCGACATTGACTGGCAGGCTGGTGCTTCAACATATGCTCAAATCGAATAATCCAACGGATTACGATCTGGGGTGCTAGGAGGCCACAAATCCTTCGGCCAAAACTTCATGTTATCGTGCAACCATTGTTGGGTTCGATTGGATGTGTGACACGGCGCTCCATCCTGCTGTAGGACAACGTTATGGTCCTTGGAGAAGTTGGCCTTCACCCAGGTAAGCACTTGGTCGATATACACTTCGGTATTGATTTTAACTCCAGCATCAATGAAAACAGGCGGCATTTTCAAACCGTTGGACGCCAGCAAGCCAAATACCAGGTGGATGTTTGGTTTGAAATTTAAATTTCACTTTTTCCGGAACGTTCTCCATTTTCTGCAGTGACATGAACCGGTCCGTGTGGCTGTTGGCCGCAGCATTGATGCTGAAAAGCTTTTCGTCGGAGAACAGGATTATCATTTTTTCCTTCTTCAACAAGGGAAGCAATCTCTTGGAACGAGTCACTCGTAGTTCCTTGACCCGGTCCGTCATCAAATGGCGTTTCACCTTGGCTCTGGAAGATGCATGCAGGTCTTCTTTGATGATTCTCCGCATAGATTTCTCCGAAATATTGGCTTCCTTTGCAAGTTTTTTTATGGGTGCGTTCCAGGCAGTTTTGGCACGGACCGATTTGATCACGTTTGGTGTTGCCAAATGGCACCCAACCACCTTGGCCATCTCTTTTGGCTTCTTCTGGGCGAGCAACAAACTGGTGATCACTTCTTTGCGAACATTTTGACGAATTTGTAATAAAACAAATAGAATGTTTCGAGGCAGCAATTGAAAGTAAGCATAAACAAATACACTTTCGACAAAATTTCAGGAACTAGCTACACGAGTTAACCCAATACTGAAGTTGGAACATGTTCGCATAATTTTCTGCCGCACCCTGTATACAGAAATTCTACCTCCAAAATCTACCATATGCCGAATGTGGTCCCATTTGCGCGATTAGTTTTCAAGTTATGCAGAAATTTATGTTTCATTTGTATAGGAGCCTCCCCGTGCTCAGAGAGGGAAGGGGTTTCAAACATTTCTTGCCTTTAAAAACTCTCGAATGCTAAATTTGTTTTTTTTTGCATGATTAGTTCTCGAGTTATGCAGATATATGTGTTTCATTTGTATGAGAGCCCCTCCACCCTTCCAGATGAGGGAGGGGTCTTGAACCATCATAACAACTTTCTCCGGCTCCAAAAACCCTTGCATACAAATTTTCACGCTGATCAGTTCAGTAGTGTCCGAGTCTATAAGGGACATACAGACAGACAGACGCCGCAGCAGAACTCAAGCGCTGCCCTAGCAAATGAAAATAACAAGCTGATATCATATAAGTAACAAGTTCTGTTATCCCAGCTATCGTTTTGATTTCCACTGTTATCGCATAACAAATTTAGTTATCACTATTGGCAAATTTTGTTATCATATGTTATCATTTTGAACACACTATTTGCTTATGAACGTTATAAGTTGAATAGTAAAACTTTAAATATTTCCATATATGAACAAGAAATTTTGCTTTCAATCAAAATATTTTTTCTAGTTATTAGCATGACAATTTGATTTCAAATTGATAACATAATTTGTTACTATTGCAATTAATTTAATTTAACGAATACTCATGAAGATTTTTGTGTGACCGAATCATTGAACCCATTATGGAAAAACGAAAAGTTTCACACAGCAATTGAATATTCACTATTCATACATGAATATCAAAGACCCAACGACTACGAATATGAAGAAGTTTTTGATTACAAGCTCGCGAACTATGAGAATATAAAAAACAAATTAAACTGTATCAACTGGCAACAAATTTTTAGGGACGAAGGAAATGTCGAATCATCTGTTGGCGTCTTCTACGAAATCCTATCCAACATTATCTCACAAGAGATTCCATTAAAGAAAAAACGACGTCACGGAAACACTAAACATCCAGTCTGGTTTAACAGAGAAATCAAAAGTATAAAGAATCACAAACAAAAAGCCCACAAAATTTACAAAAAACACAAAAGCAGTGAACATTTAGCAACTTACTTGGAAATATGCGATCAATTGAACTTGGCAATCAGTAATTCATTTGAAGTATTTAATGCAAAAACTGAGCTTGAAATTAAGTCCTGTCCAAAAAACTTTTTAATTACGTCAAAACAAAATTAAAATCAGACAATTTTCCATCAACAATGCATCTTGACGAACAGGTTGGAGATAACTCGGAAAAAATCTGCAATCTTTTTCAAATTTTTTCAAGAAATCTACACGACATATTCGGAAGAAGATCGCGACCGCGATTACTTTGCATTTTATCCAGAATATCCAAGGAATATTGGTGTCAACCAACTTCAGGTTCAGGATATTTTGCAGGGTTTAAAAAATTTAGACCCCTCAAAAGGCCCTGGACCTGATGGAATTCCTCCAGTATTTATGAAGAATCTTGCGAAGGAATTTGCATCTCCTTTGTTTTGGCTTTTTAATATGTCACTGGAATCAGGAATTTTCCCAACAATTTGGAAAAATTCATTCTTAGTGCCTATTTTCAAATCTGGCCGGAAATCTGACATACGTAATTATCGTGGAATCGCTATTATCTCTTGCATTCCCAAACTTTTCGAGGCAATTGTCAATAAAACATTATTTTTTCAAATCAAAAATCGAATAACAGACAAACAACACGGTTTTTTCAAAGGCCACTCAACATCTACGAACTTACTAGAATTTGTAAATTATTCACTGAATGCAATGGATAATGGGAACCATGTTGAAGCTCTTTACACAGACTTTAGCAAGGCATTTGATCGTGTTGTCATACCAATGTTACTTTTCAAACTGGAAAAAATTGGAATTGATTCTGGACTCTTGAAGTGGCTTGAATCATATTTAACTTTTTTTTAATTATTTAACCGGCAACAAATAATAAAATTCAATGAAAAGAAATCAAATCCCATTCAAGTTACTTTAGGAGTCTCCCAAGGCTCCCATTTAGGACCACTTCTTTTTATTTTATACGTCAATGACATTTCCTTCGTCCTCAAAAATCTGAAAGTGCTAATTTATGCCGACGACATGAAGCTGTACTTGGAAATCAAAAATAAAGAAGACATCAATATATTCCAGTATGAAATTCATACATTCTACATCTGGTGTAAGAAAAGCTTATTGGAACTGAATGTAAAAAATGCAATTTAATATCTTTCAGCAGAAAATTAACAACAACCAACATTGTAATTGCATTAGGAAATCAGAAAGTAGAAAAGTTTGAAAAAGTGAGGGATTTAGGAATTATCTTAGACTCTAAACTTAATTTTATAGACCACTACAACACTATCATACACAAGGCAAATAGCATGTTCGGGTTTATTAAACGCTTCTGCTACAACTTTCAAGACCCGTACACTATTAAAACTCTATATATTGCCTATGTGAGGTCTATACTGGAATATTGCAGCATTGTGTGGTCTCCTCGTCCAGGTATACATGAAGAAAGAATAGAATCAGTACAAAAACAATTTCTATTATATGCTCTTCGTAAGCTAGGCTGGGCCTCACATCGTCTTCCATCATATGAAGCTCGCTGCATGTTGATTGACATCCAAACATTGAAAGAACGACGAGAATATGCGATGGTTTCATTTGTAAACGATATCGTTTCGCAGCGTGTTGAATCAGCCGAACTACTTTCTAAATTAAATTTTTATGTACCAATTAGACGACTTCGAAATCGTAATTTATTTGCTCTAAACCATCATCGCACGGAATATGCTAAAAATGGACCAATAAATAGCATGATGGATTCTTATAATCAACACTGTGAAGCCATTGACGTTACAATGTCTCGGTATAAATTAAAACATTATTTTAAGTCCCTGAGGATACAAAACTAAAAAATTTTTATATTTATGTATAGTTAAGAAAAAGCAAATTGTCTATGTACTAGTCTACAAATGGTTGACGAAATAAATAAATAAATAAATTTGCTTACAATACAGGATTTTTCATCAAGTTGTTCTTAGTGATAACAAAATAAGTTATTATTATGATATTCAACGAGTGTTTTTTTTTTTTGTTATTCATTCTGTTATTTTGGCTGTTTATTCAGCCTGAATGATAACATATTCAGTGATCAAAAAATGATAACCTGGTTTTAGAACTTGTTAACAATTTGGTATAATCCTTTGCTCGGGTGGCCGTACATGTTAATCCGGAACGGGGCTAGAAAATCGAAAATGTTGATTTTTTTTTTGGGCCTCGGATAACGTAGTCGGTAAACGCACGGTCTACCAAGCCAGAGGCAGCGGGTTCGATTCTCGACCGGTCTAGGAATTTTACGGGTTGGAAAATTTCTCGACTTCCTCGAGTATACAGTTGTGCTGCCACACAAATTCATGCATTGGTTTTGGCAAAGAAAGCTTTCATTTTATATATTTCTGAGCTTAAATGTGCATAGTCCCCGAAATTTCCAGAACAACTAATCAGACAGACGTGTAGTAGAATACTGATGCACCGTAATTAGCTTTAAACGAATGAACATTTTGAAAATACTACGAAAAAACATGGTGGTGCTATTTTTGTTACGCTGAGTGCATTGTTAGAAGTGATCGACAATGTTTGACTTAGAGCATTGACCTAGGGCGGTGTTCCGAGTCTTCTTTATCCATGTCACAAAATCGACATAAATCATCTTGAAGTTTTCCTTTCATCTTCAAGTGATATCGGCTCGGACAGTTACCAGTTATAAGGCCTGTATATGAGTTGAAATCTGTTTTGGTTAGATCAAGTAATTTGCGAGTCACTGAAATGTTTGGATTGCCTAGCTATGAAAGTGTTGTTCCAATTTGCCACCAAGTTCAAGCATTCCCAGGCATTCATTTCCATTCTTAGTGAAGAAGCCGATATACCACAGAAGGGTTCAGGTCCTACGAACTAATTTCACAGTGGCCAGGAGCCCAGTACAAATTAATTTGATCACTGCAGGACAGCTTTTGGAGTGATTGAACTTATTCCCAATCATTCTTTAAGTTGCACGTTGCTGACTTCAAAACATTTAGAGCTGCTTGACTGTCTGACCGGTGGATCTTCATTTGCTTAGTAAGATATCGAAATGTAGTGAACATTTACTGTTTACTGATGATAGAAAAAGTCCAAGTAATTATTGGCGAAAGTCAATTATCTGATTTTGGTACGCTTCATATTGTACTTCTTTGTTACACACTATCTGAGGAAGAAAAGAAATGTTCAGAATCATACATGCAAGAAGCAAAACGGAAATCAATTTGGCACTGCTGATCAGAACTCAAATATCCAGCAGCTTCAAAAATTTCACCTTAGATCATCAGAGCGGAAAAGCCAATTTCATCATTTTCAGTTGTTGCGAAATCGAAATCCTGTAACTACATCGTCTTCGATTCGGCTTCACACTATCAATTGTTTTTACGTACCCACCCACGGAGCACACAGAACATGCGAATAAGTAGAGTACAAAAAAAGTATACCCAAGACCATCATCAAATCGGTTGACCGGAAGCCTAGCCCCTCCACCGTCGAAGAAATCTAATTCGATGAATAATTTTATTTCCAATTTTGCCCATCACTTCCTCCTCCGCCGATTGCCGGGTGCGGACAACGCATTGTAGCAGGAAAAAAGAGTTCTTCTAAACACAGAACCGCCCCGAGCGTGAAAAGTCGACCACTTCGGTCACACAGCATTCTTCACACTTTGCGCACTTCCCTTCCGACGGAGGCCAACCTGCCAAGATCAGGGAAAACGGCACCAAGTGTTAGAAAAACTACCATGAATGAACCTCATCGGACCGACCGCGTTGCGCACGTTGTCTACCGCGTGGCCCAAAATCGGACACCGATGGGCGTCCGGGCTGGGGAGGGGCGGCGACGGTTCCAGAAGGGGTAAGTGAAAAAATCGAGCATCGCATGGGAAGAATTAGCATAAAGAATGTGAATGTGTGCTGGGCAGCAGCAGCAGCAGCAGCATCGAGCCAAGCAGGAGAAGGAAACGAGCTCGGACCAGCAGCAACAGAGAAACAGCCTAAACAGTGCGAGAAGAAGGAGGAAAGAAAACAAAACAGCAACCAAAGCAAAAACCAGCGAGCAGAAAATTTAATTTATAATTACAGTCATGATATTTGTGTTTATAAACGAGTTAAGAAAGAAATAAAAATAGAATAATAATAATTATCATCGACGCGCAAAACAGAGAAATAAAAATACGAAACGAACGAGCTTCCTTTGGAGTGTGGAGTTGGTGAGCGAGCGAATGTGTGCGGAGGAAGATGCGATACTCTCATAGTAAGATGATGATGTCGTGGGTGGTGGAAGCGGTGGGGGGAGAGGGAAGGGTCGAGTGTTTGGGCGCTCCTTCTTCAACAAGAAACTGTTTGTATGGTTTTGTTTTCTCACGTAAATAAGTAGGGAAAAGTTGGTGTGCATTGTTTTGGATGTTGGCGATTAGATTTTTTTTTTCGTGGCCGTGTGCTTTCTTCACTGCTTTGGAAGAAAGGAGGAAATTGTATGAATGGAGTGATTATGTTCAGTGCAATGAAACTCGATGTTTCTTTTCATTACGAATCAGGCCGTAAAAAGTGACAAGCTGGCAAACAGTTTGCTAATGAGTATGGGGCGGATTTTGCACCAGCTCGTCTATGCTTGTAGCAGCACTGATGATCGCATTTAAAAAGCGACTATTTTCGGATGGTTGGTAAAAAAGACCTGAAACATATATTTTATCAAATAAAATTACGTTTTATTCATTACGGTTCTTAAAACTTCCCTAGGTTCTTAAAACTTTGGCTATAAGTGTAAAAAAGAAGCTTGTAGGCTTTTTCATTGATCTCCATTTTGAGCAAATCATCCGTCGTTTTGGCTAGGAAATTATTTGAATATACTCTCCTCTTCAAATTGGCCCAGAACTTTTTGCTTGGCGGAGCTGGGGCCGCTTCACCGAGAAGATCTCTTTGACCAGAATCTTCAGCCGTTGTTTCTGGATTTTCGCTTGGTTCTTCTAAAGTTCCATTTCGTCCAAATACTTCTTGACCGACCTCCCGGCCCAACGCACGGAAAGAAGTGGCTACATTGCCTTCCGTCTTCCTTTTGAGCTTCTGATAAATCCTTCGGTCGCTTAAAACGGTCGGACAGCCGGAACCAGGCTCCGGAAGGGCCTGAATCCTGTAGATGTTTTTGCGATCGTATCCGGCTGACACGAAGTGAGCCACGATGGCCGACTTTTTCAGGCCCGGATGGCGCAGCTGGTCGAACAAACCAAAGATCGAAGTTGTTTCATTGTTCTCTTCTTACTTACCTTCCCAAGCAGATCAAGGCCGGTGTGGCCTCTGTTGAATACAGTAGTTGTCTCCATTGTATTCAGTCTATGGCTGTACCTTCCCAGCCTTGCTGTCTGTGGAGAGTCCGCTGGTCGCCTTCTACTGGATCGATCCACCTTGCTCGTTGCACGTCTCTTTTGCTTGTAGCCATCGGTTCGTTTTCGAGAATCATTTAAACAGGGCTGTCGTCCGACATTCTTACGACATGCCTAGCCCATCGTAGTCGATCGATTTTAGTAATAATTTATATGTTCTCCCAGCAACTGATGCAATTCGTGGTTCATTCGCCTCCTCCACATTCCGTCTTCCATCCGCACTCCACCGTAGACCGTACGCAGCACCTTCCGTTCAAAGAGACCAAGAGCGCGTTGGTCCTCCACTAGCAATGTCCATGTTTTGTGGCCGTAGAGAACTACCGGTCTAATTAATGTCTTGTAGATGGTCAACTTTGTGGTTCGGCGAACTTTGTTCGATCTTAGCGTCCTTCGGAGTCAAAAGTAGACACGATTGCCAGCCATAATGCGCCTTTGTATCTCTCTGCTGGTGTCGTTATCGGTGGTCACCAATGAGCCAATCCTACCAGCTTCACAAGCCCAATCCTACCAGCTTCAGCCTTAAGTCTGATGTTCGTTTCCGCCATCGTTTCAAAGTTACGTGCTACGATATCAACGTCGTCCGTGAAGCCAAATAGTTGGACAGACTTCCTGAAGATCGTGCCACTCGTGTCTCCCAAACTCTTCAAATCACACCCTCCAGTGCAATGCAACAACTAACACGACAATCCATGACCTTGCCGTAACCCTCTCCGATATTCGAAAGGACTCGAGAATGTCCCTGATACTCGGACGTCACACATCACTCGCTCCATCGTTGCTTTGACCAACCGCGTCAGTTTTTTCAGGATTGTAGTTGGCTCGATTAATATAAGCTGAATTGAAATCGACGAAGAGATGATGTATGGGCACGTTACATTCGCGACATTTCTGAAAAATCTGGTCCATGGTGGCGCCTGAATCGATGTCTCCTAGAATGATTTGACCACACGCGACACGGGCAAATTTTAAATTCCCATCTGTTTCGTGATCCACCTGTAAGACTGGCATGTATTTTTCGCGACAGCGCCCCTTATTTTTTGTCAAAGCTCTTTATACTTGGAAGCCATTTCAATAACTACTTGACCGATTATGACGATGTTTTGCCCATGTTTATATTATACATATAACTAGTTTTACTTAAAATATTGTATATTTTTACTCATTCAATAGACAATCTTGAATGATCTTTATTATTCTGGTTCCCCATCTGAGAGAAGGAAACACACCACTACCCCAGACTCTGTTTAGCAGCTTCAGTAACGCGATTTTGTCGGTAGACGTCGAAGCATCGAATACGTACAGTAGCTCGTCCAGGGTGAAGTTCGAATTATAAGTATCGTTGATGGCTGGAAGAAAGTCCATGGGATCCCGTTCCGTTTTTTTCTCACTGTTTGTAACAGTAGGGGATAGATAGCTAAGGGCCACTGATCTCTCACAATAATGTTGAGCATTGACATCCTCTTAAATCTTCTGCCTTACCCGTGTGCCCGTCGAACCGTCTCATAACCGCTTTACTCTGCTGACACCTTCCTATCAGGATGTTCATCGTTCACGACACTTCTGTCGTAGTCCTACTTGAAGATATTTTTCCAACGAAGTCCTTCTATGATCGTTCTCTGGACGTTTTCACTATTTTTTTACTGCTGCCTTCGCTCTTCAATGCTTCAGTGCTCTAAGTCGTTTTCTACACAGCTTCATTGCTGTTTCTATCTTCGGATTCTACCACGGAACCAATTCCGTGCCAACTCGTCCTTATGTTTGTGGAACGCTAGCTATTTCCGTTGATAAAATCCGATCGATTTACTCATCAATACCAATCTCCTCACCGTAAATCAACGGATTGATGCTGTTGGAAGGTTGCTAGTCAAACAACGTCCGGTTTGCTTGATCGTACAGCCATCTTCTTTGCTTTGTTATAATCTGTGAGCATTCTGGTGAAGAAACCGTAATTGGAAAATGATCGCTGATGTAAGTGTCCAGAAATTCCTGCCAGATAAATCTGGGTGCTAGCATCTTTGAGCAGATCGAGAGATCTATAATTGAAGATAAACTGGTTACTGGATCCGTTTGTGTGTGTGGTCCGTCGTTCAGGATTTCCAACTGTTCAGTCAGCGTCCTCGGGGCGATGTAAAGGCCTTATGTATTTGGCATCATGGATTTCTTGACGGGGTCATGTGCATTGAAGTCACCAAGTAACAACAATGACACTGGCAGTCGCTTGAACAGACCATTGAATTAGGTTTTGCACTATTGTTGAGAATTTGAGGGTATGTAGATTGACACTACTGTCATTGGGGTCGGAAGATAGACACGATTCGCAATGGCTTGAAGACCACATTCGAAATGGATGCGTTGAAATGGAATCCCTTCACGAATGGTAAGATGAACTCCTTGTTACCAATACCGACAACAACGGGTCGGAAGAAGCAAGGAATAGTTCTTGCTCGGTAACAACAACAACAACAACAACAAGAACAACAACAACAGCAACAGCAACAACAACAACACAAAAACAGCAACATCAACAACAACAGCTTTCTTTCACCGAATAAAATAGCCTCTTTCTAGCTACCGGTATGATACAGGCGGACTACTTGTTAATTGGCACACCTCTCCTGTACCGCTATTGGGAATCAAAAATCTTTGACAGTGGTTTGTTGACACTTCTATACAGAACGTTCTCTAAGTAGATGGTTAAAGTACAAACAGTTGAAATTGAACATAAGTAAAACTAAATTCATGGTAATTTCGCGGAATCCAGTTAACGAAGACGTCTCTGTTAAAATTGATGATGTAACAATTGATCGCGTTAGTGAGATTAAATATCTTGGCGTGATTATTGATGATTAAAATTTGACTCTCACATTGACGATGTCATCAAGAAAATAGCCAAGAAGTACGGTATTCTCTGCCGATTAAAAAACGATTTAACTATTGCTAGTAAAATACAATTGTACAAATCTATCATCTCTCCTCACATTGAATTTTGCCCTTCCATTTTGTTTTTAGGTAATCAAACACAAATATCGAGATTACAGCGTTTGCAAAATAAGATAATGCGGTTGATCTTGAGATGTAACAGGTTCACTTCCTCCTCTTTTTTGTTAGATGCCCTACAGTGGCTATCGGTGAAGCAGAGAGTTGTGTATTTGACAATGGTGTTCATTTTTAAAGTAATAAACGGTTTGCTGCCTCGATGTTTGTGTAATCGAATTGAAAGAGGAAGTGATATTCATAGATATAACACTAGAAACGCGGATGATGTTAGAACACCATATTTTTTGTACGGAGCTTCACAAAATTCGTTGTTCTTTAAAGGTATAAATGTTTTCAATTCGATGCCTATACACATCAAACGTGCAGCAACACTAACAGATTTTAAGAGACAATGTATTTCACACATCAAAGCTGCCTTTTGAACAGCTACTCTGATATTTTTTTACTCTTGACTAATTTTGTATCTTGACGATGTTATTACAACGGATATTTTTGTATGGTTTATTGTGAAATGTTTTATATTTGTCATGGGGCACAAACAAACTATATTTTTCGCCTCGATGATGATGATGGATTTAAAGTTTTTACATTGTTATTGTAATTTAAAGTAGCCTTCATTTTTTGTGTAGTCTTCAAAAGTTTGAGCCTCACGCGCGGTATACAGGTATAAAGGACTTATTTTTGAATTTACAAAAAAAAATATGCGTCTTTGATGCTTGAGAAGATGCCATGAAATAGTAGTGGGTTGTCTGGCTGATTGTCGGGGAATTCTTTGTCAGTTCTGTTGTGGTTGAAAGTAAAAGTTTGACTAGGGCCGGTCCAGGATTTTTTCGGTTTGGAAATTTTCTCGATTTCCCTTATTGGGGATATCCTTGGTCAGCCCAAAACTAAGGTGGCGGTTCCATTAGTGTTGAAACCTCACTCGGTAGCGGGCAAGATCGGATATTGGATTGTATTTTGATAATGTCCTTATACAGGATTCTGTGATTTGAATTGTAATAGAATTTTCTGATCGCTGGGTTTAATTGCGAACATTTGTGGTTGACATCAATAGCTTTTCACAATTATATCGCTGTAAAGCAAATGAACAGTTTTGGAATAAGTTTATATCTGTAGATACAATCAGTTCGTTTTTTGTTTTGCATAACTGATTGAATTGTTTTAAATAAATTATCTAATAGATAAATCGTCTAGCTCAAACCTTTGTAGGGGTAAGTGGCGGGACCATCATCATCATCCAACAACTGTTGAAAATTTGATCAAAGTTGTCGATAGTGTTCAGAAATAACGCCAAATGGAACTCGAAGAAAATATATTGTGCACAAGCCGAAGTGGTTCCATCCCATGCTGGCCTAAAGTGCTGAAGATGCCAAGAACAACAGTTTGTCAAGTGCCCAAACCCTACAAAGAAACCCTGAGTGTGGAAAAGAATTAGGGGAACTGCGATAAAAAAGTGGAACCAGGAATCGCCAGCTGCGCTGCAAGGTCCGAGATGTGGCCAGAAGGTTCAACGCCACCTTACAAACAGTGCGATACATCCTTGCCAGGGAAGGATACAAGTCGTACAAAGCCAGTAAACAATTTGCACTTTGATCGATGACAAAACAGACGTCAAACTCGATTTTAAACAGCGTACCGGTCAACAGTTTTAGCTCTTTGGATCACCAATAGTCTAGGAAGTAAGGCGTGGTTTCTGTAGCTCTGCTGCCTCGAGTGATTCCCAGCAGCTCTCAGCCAAATCCACACTACTCACACCTAATTTGAATTCTGTTAATTTTCATAACATTAACCAATTATTATATGTTACTTTCATCACTTAAAACGTCTGCTTCCTGTTGTTTCGTCATCAAACGATACCTATGTAAATCTTGAATGTAATATGAAAAGACGTGTTTTTAAGCCTTGTGGAGATAGATTTTAAAATTTTCACTCCAGCAGAGTTTTCTTCACCGCTTAAAAAAATAAAAAGACATCGCAAAGCACATTCAGAGTCTACGAATAGTTCCTCATAACGCCGTCACTTCTAAGGACGAACCGTCATTCTAAACTGTTTTAACAATTTGTATTTACAAACGATGTTCATTATCTTGTATTCAATTGAGGCTAACCTCCTACCGGACGGAATACATGGGAAATATATTCCTAACATTTTAATTCTTAGGAAAATTTTCACAAGTAACGAAAAGCAACAGGACCCTGAGAATAATGTTCAGCATGACCACTGATTATGAAGAAATTTTCGTACAATGTTTTAAAATATTCACCAACTTAATTTCTTGAATACTTAAATATGAACCGCTTGCTGAGAGTATCCTAGAGCTTACCCTCCCTACTAACATAATTCCACCTTTCCTGTGGCACTTATGAGGGACTTATGAGTTCTCCTCATCTCTTTTAAGTAAATGTCAGAATAACATTCCTTCCCTATCTCCACCAGTTGCAAGAACCTGGCCAGGACAGCACCGGTCTCTTGGAAGGCGATACACCCTTTATCTAAGATGAAGGCCATGAAATGATGAAAGCGCGTCTCCCTCTAAAGAATATTTCAGAGATTGTACCACCTACGATGTTGTACAACCTGGTATATGCTATGCTATGCTATGCTTACCGATCAACAGTTTTACATCGCGACTAGACGTGGAGATGTGCCGGGAAGATTCAAGTTCCTGTTCGCCGACAAGTTCGGGCAATAGGCTATGATTTGACAAGCGATTTGCAGTTGAGGCTGAAAACGAAACCATTCGTCGCATCCTCGACAATGACATTCCAAGATTACATCGAAGAAATCCTAAAAAAGCGTGTATTGTCAATCATCCGCAAGCATAGTGACAAAGGCCCGATTTGTTCAGCTGCTACAACTCCAAGGCCGTTCTGGATTACTATGCTGCCAATAAGATCGACTTTTTCCCCAAGCTAATGCATCCTCCGAATTGCCAGGGATTTCGACCAATCGAAAAATACTGGGCAGTATCAAAGCAGCGACATAAACGAAGCGGCGGTGGAGCCAAATACTTAAAATGCAAGAAAAATGGAAATAATGCGCTGATTTCGTGTCAGTTTCCACTGTGCGGGCGCTGATGGGCTCCGTCAAGGGAAGGTTTGAGATTTGGTTCGGAAATGCAATTATCGTATGCTGTTATTTTGAAGATTTAATTGTTGTTGTTGTTGTTTTTTGATTAATGACACTTCACATTTATCGGATGCATTCATGCAAGTTCCAGTTGTTCAAAGTGTAGGAGAGTGTACAGTATGAGATTCGTGGTGTTATTTATAATAATATAATTCATTTTCACTGAGTTTTTCTCCTTTTGTTAGGGATCCTCCAAATAGTTCACTTTCATTGGCCTTTTTTCATTTTTTTTTCTTCTATTTTCTTCAATTTTCAAATAATATTCAATTATTGCAATTGCAATATACTTCCCCTCTTGGCTTTCATCACGTTCTTCGGTTGTATTACTATCTTCAGATACGACAAATTTATTTCATTTGTTTTCTTTCTGTTCGTTCATTCTGTTTTTTTTCGTCATCTTCTTCTCCTTCATCTTTTTTCTTCGTTTCCTCCCTCTCCTGCATCTCTCTTTTAGTCATACTCGTCTTGGTTTTTTTTTCGTTTACATTATCTTCATCTCCATCGTCTTCTTCTTTGTAATCTTAAAGTTATTAAAGTTTTAATAAAAGTACTGTATAGCAACAAGTTTGATTTTAAAAGTACTGTATGGCAACCATTGATGGACTTTTTAAACCTACCAATTAACGTTAAGTCAGCTCTTATGTATGTATTTGAGGATGGTCGGTATGCTACTAAGCTAAAATTTTATATTTTAAAAATGTCAGAAAATAAACATAACGTAAACAACATGATAAAATATTAAAATATCAAAGCTCCTTCTCACTGCTAGGTACCTGACAGATTCAAGTCTGTCTTTTGAGGATGACTTGGCGAATCAAAAAATTATCATTTGCAAAGGATCCGTTCCTGTGGCAAGAGAACCAACAATTTTGTGGCGGATAAGGTAATAAATTCCAAAGTGTACTAAAGGAAGTGTTTTAACAAACGGATATCTCATGAAAATACAGGTGCTTCACGTTATTATATCATCACTTTTGTATGGGTCCCATCTCATAGTTCAATTCTGGACATTAAGAAAGCGGACTTGCTTGCAGAGATGGCGCTTTAGAAGGCGATATTTATGATCGAAAAATCACCTCTGATGATTTTTTTTTACCTATTTTTCGTCAACAGTTACTCGGCAGCTGGCAGTATAAATGAAGTAAAGGGATTCTTTGAACGCTTATTTATACCAAGTTGGGCTGAGCGACAGCACTCTTTGTGAATGTAGAAAAGGTTACCAGGATGCAGGTTACGTTTATTGATCATGTTCTGAGCATCGTTGGGTCAGATCTGAGCTTTATTGGTCTACGTGATCTGGAGTGTATGAAACTCATTTATGTGTTTTTAACTAACAATAGCCTTAGATTGTCGTTGGTTTAAACTGTATGTTAACTACTAGTTTTTTTTAACGTAGGACTACGTTTTTCTTTCCTATACTGGGTGTCATTTTAAAATTTCGAAAAACGAGAGCGTTACGCTAAAGTGACAGGTTTTTGATCGCTAATAACTCTTGTTCAAATGAACACAATGACGTCATTCCTACACCATTTCATAAGAAAACCGTAGAAAATGTTTGAATTGAAATTACTTTTAAGTGCTATTAGTATAAAAAGTTAAATGTTTTACTTAAAAATGACCTAAATTTACTCCCATACAAATCTCCGTATGAAAAGGTTCAAAATATGTTTTTCCCTTTCCGGGTCTTCAAACACGGGTAACAAATGGTTTGAATTATCTGCTTCTTTTTATTTCATTTAGTTTCATTCCATGATGAATGCAGAAATAGCCACACCACTCAGCTGCAAAATTATTTTGCTTCGTTGCCGGTGTCTGATTTTATAACTGAGGCTCGTTTCTTCATTAGAATTTTTTATCCTACTGTATTTTCGTGCCTCTCATTATTCGGGGCTATGCTATCAACGCTAGTATATAGCACGCGAGATGAACCGAAATGATTTCAGTTTTGGACACGAACTCTCTGCTGGTGGCTCGAACAGGTCTTTGTCCATCCGCCACAGTCCGCCCTGTTGTGTATGTTAGAAGTTAGATGATACCATTATTACTATAAACCAACGCGGTCCTTCGTAAACCTTTGTGGGTTGTATCCCTGATGTAACAAACCATTATTATTTTTTGTCTGGGTTTGTTAGTTTGCTTTTCCTTTCTCTAAAATTTTCAAGTCAAAAGAAAATGACAATTTAGAATTTCAAATCAAATAAATTTAAAATAAACGTTAACCATACTTCAAATTCCCGCCGATCATCTCATCCATTAAATTGTTATTCCTATCAATCATCTCCCTAATTTAGTATTTAGATAACTGATGTATATAAATATGAAAACTTGTCTCTGTAAAGAAGGTTCGATTGAGCCTGTACCAATAAATGATGTAAATAAAAACGGATATTACCTTTCATCAACGGTACAATGACCTTGGTGTCCAAATTATCACAAAAGAGCTGAATCCAACAAATTGTCCCCAGTTGCTGGGGATATTGGGCAATAAAAAAGCGAAAACTAGAGATGACGGGAGGACATTCTCCAGATGAAAAATTATAGAAATCAGCTTGCAAGACCGTAACTGAAGAAAACGTGCGTCAGCTCAACAAAAAAGTGCGAGAGTTTCTTCCGATTTGATATGAACGTTGTTACCTCTGTTCCATCATGAGAAAGCATTCGATTCAAAGAAAGGTAAAAATTTTTACGCATTTGAAAATAATAATAATTATAACAAATATTTATCGTTTTCTCCACAATTTTTGCATTTCAAGGACCAATAATCTTTTTTTAAGTAGGTTAATCTTTCTTTGAAACTGAAAGGAACAGATGCTTCCTGCAAAACTCTCTCCCACGAAACCCAAACGGCATTCTAAATTCAGTGACATCAATTTGCCGTCGGAACTTGTCGTTCACATACAAACATGTTTGCGCGTATCCCCGTGCTCATGGGCATATGTATGTACAACAGAAATTTGACATGCAGCACTTATTTCACAAAACATTTGCCACAATCCTTATTCGGTGACAATCGATAATCAAATGGTTATATCTTTTGGAGCAATTTATGATCCACTCACATTCCTTTCTTCTATCCATACATCCAGGAATCTTATTCAAACACTTCAAAAGCTCATCCAGCGATCAAGCACCTCTCCCTAGCGTTTAGCCAGTATGAAGCACGAAGGCAAAATCCACGGTACCACGTATTCACATTACTTCATAAATACTATGTTATTCATGTCATATCAACACAATCAACCTCCAGCTTGGCAAAAGTTTCATATCTCTCTGCTCAGTGCGCACGGCTTCAAAGGCCTAACACACGACGAAGACGACGACGATGGCCGGACGGCAACGCTCCGCTCCGGCCAAGTGTCGTGGCCGTGATACATGCTTGATCTGAGACTGCCGCTGCTGCTGCTGCTGCTGCCGTCCAAGTCCATACAGCATCCATCCATCCATCCATTCAACCGTCCTTCCGTCCCCGGCAACACAGTACTCCAAGGTATTCCGATCCCTCGCCACAATTCCGCACCACCCCGTCAAGCTACCATTAACCATCATCACCATCATCATCATCATCATCATCACCGTGCTCCTCATCGTCTTGGTCTTATTCATCGTTGTCGTCGTCGGTGTGAGTTGTGTATTGTTTATGCCTGGAATGCAGCCCACTGTCTCTCATTCTGTCCAGGTCCCTCGCCATCTCCGCTGGCATTCCTTCCTTCATCTTCCACCCCGCATTGACCGCCGTTCACCAGCAGCTGGTTTCGCTACACACGCTCACACACAGGTCAAAAACTCTCTTTCTACCCGTCGGCTATACCATAAATGCCAGACAAAGATCGTGAACGATCATGTATACACGTATTAATATTTTTTCCTCCTTCTTCATATCTTACGCGCTGGCCACTTGCGCAGACAAGAAACCATTCCCATCAGCTCCTTTGGCTCAAGAGAGCGTACGACTCTCCCGAATCGCGCTCCGAAAGCTCCATCATACTGGAGAAGCTTTGAAAAAGTATTTGTATCAGGTTGTTTGTTCTCCCGGAGGAAGTGCCAACCAACACAACCGTTACCGCGAGAGACTTAAGCCGGTCTTCTTCCTCACAACATATTGTTTGCCACGATTGACTCCCATGTAAAATAAAAACCCCTTATACTTATTGCCATCTCACTCGTGGAATGTGTCTCTCTTATTGACGATCATCATTGATCTTTCAGCAGTGGCGGGTTGTAGGTGACGACGATCGCGTTTCTACCGTTCTGCTTCTGCGATTGTGCCGGGACAAGAGATCGCGACTTTGCGGAGGCTCACTCGCGCTCATCGGAGAAAAGCTCGCCCATCAACTCACGCTGGGCGATTGAGTCGGAGTGAGCTTTTCACTGTCCCGCTCACTGGACAACTGCTGACCCGAAGACACCCGCACTCTACGATGGATTTATGTTTGGCTGCTTGGATCATAGTTTTGACTCTTTGGCGGCGGAGAGCTGCCTCAGCCGGGGTTGCTTCTTTCTGGTGGTGTTGTTATTATTATTATGATTCCATTCTTATGTCGAGCACCAGTCAGTGCGGTGTGATATTAGTGTGTTGGTACGCCGTATTAAACTCCTTCACGCGACGCACCTTTGAATCGTTGGCGTTCGAGGCCCGAATGGTGCGACATATTGCGATTGGGACAAAATAGTTTGTGGTCATTTGCATGTATCAACAGGGCTTTGATCTTACTTTTGAATGAACTTGGAAAAGTTTGAGATATTTATTTTTGTGGATTTTCATTTTCAAAGGCTCAATCGAAGCAATTTTACAGAGTCAAAGTTACATTTTCCATGTAGGCATAAGAACTCGTTTAGGCCTGAGAGGACGAAAATAATAATGAAGATCCCGCCGTTCAGGGGAATTCTCAAAGGATTTGCATAATTTGGGATTCCTTAGACTCGTAAAATTACCTTCTTGTTAGCATTAGCATTGACGTTTGCACACCTCGTGGATGGAGCTACCATGAGGAGTTATTCATTTAAGGAATTCTTATCTTCTCAAACTCACAAAGCTATAATCTATTAATTCGCGATAATTCATTACTTTCACTAAATATACTCATTTAAAATGCCCAACTAGTGCACACAACCTTTTAGGCTGAAAATTGCGATAAAAATTATACCTCTTTACTAAAGTAATCGTGAGCCGCACAAAAGATTGTTAACTGAATTTCGATTACTAATAAACACAGAATAAAATCATTATCAAACCATTATGTATGTCTTCAAGTTAACCCTCTCAGGGCTGCCGGTGGAATAGATCTTTCTCATCACACCCAATCCCCATTTTTTTTCCTTTAAAGACAATGAACTTCTTAAAACGTTAGCACTAATAACTTTGTTTTCTATGCACTCTCCATTTTGTTACAAATTTTTGAGAGTACTTACTTGTTCCGGATCACCAAAAATGTGGTAACCAAGTGGAACGTTTTGGCAACTTTGTAAAGTGATTAAATCAAGCTGAACAATGCATTAGGTCCTAAGTAACATTGAGAGACTCTTTTCGTCGACTTTCTCTTTGCGTTCCTACGGCTTTGTAAGAACATGTTCAAGTATTTTCAACACACAGTACGGTAATATAAACTGTAATTAAGGATCCAATGCGTCAAAAACATCAGCAAATCATTTGATAGACACACTATTAAGGAAAGAGAAAGTTGACAAAGAGAATCTCTCAATGTTACTGAGGACCTAATGCATTGTACCATATGTTTGATACATGAAGCTGTCAAAAAATTTATGCTTTGAAAATTTTTAATAATGCATACTAACTACCCATGTTTTATTTTCCATGAGAGAACAAAATATGGGTATTTTTCTACTGATCAATGGGTAAAAAATATCTTAGCAGTCTCCTGGCTCGCTTTGTATAGTACAAAGTGTGCTGTTCGAAAAATAATAATAAGCTTCGCGTCGGAATTCAGTCAACAAAAACACATAGAATATGGAAGATCTGAAGGCTAAATTTGACTAAAGGCTTCTAAGAAATGAGGGGAACGTTAAAAGTTTAATATAATAACATAAAACTAATCTTTAAAAATACTTTCCATGTAGATAATATCAGAGAATGACTACGAATTCTGTTACATATCACCAAATGAGGGATTCCAAAAGCTTCTAACGAGAAGACTCTTGATAAAGAGCAGATTTTTTTTTTAATTAATTGAGTTTTACATTTGTTTGATACCGATTACCGGATACTGCGCTGGAAGAACAGCTTGTAAAGCATGCCGCATGGAAACTTAATGAGGGTGGTGTAGCAGATGTGGCACCCCATCTTATTTCTAACGGCTGGATTTAACGTTTGCATTAAACAAAATGGTCTTTTTTCGGATGGTGATAAAACAAAGCTAAGGCAAATAATTGATTTTGATAAATTTTCCATTGAAGGTAATTATTTAAGCTAACTTTCCAAAAAAATTCTTCGCCCTTCCCGCAGTAAACCGACATGGCGAACGAAAAAATGCGTGTAGGCATGTTTTTGAATTCATTCTTTGTTTTATTTATCAATTCCTCCTCAGTTTTCGCAACAAAACTGTTGAAATAGATCTTAAGCTTCAGGTTGTCACAGAAGTTCTCAATGGGACGCAGCTGGGGGACGTTGGGCGGGTTCTTCGACTTAGGTACCACATTGATATTCAGCCGCTCCATCTCTTCCAACGATCGCTTCGAGTAGTAAGTCGACGTCAGATCCGGCCAGAGCACTGCGTCTTCGCCCGATGGTATTTTTTGATGATCGACGCAACCTCCGGCAGGCATTTCGTACGTTATATTTCCCCGTTCACGGCCAGTCCGGAGCGAAAGAAGAGCGGCTTTGACAACCCCCTGCTCGCTGATTGTCAGCCACAGCAGCTCCGAAGGCAGTGGACGTGACTTCCGCTTACTGAAAAGTATGTTTATGTTTGCCAGGTACTTTTTTACTGTTTGACCGGTTGAACCAACCTCTCGGCCAAGCGCAGGCAGCGATGTAACCACTTTTCACTCGGTCTGCCTCTTCAGCATCCTTTCGAACTTATTGTCGCTCAGGGTCGTCCGCCGTCCGGAACCGGGCTTTTTTTCGATGCTCTGAATGTTATCTAATAGTGCCAAGATGTTGTAGACGCCGGAACGGGCGTATCCGGCGTTCACAAAGTGCCGCACGATGTTCGTTTTCGACGCGGTGGGGTGCCGTTCTTTGAACACGCACACTTCTGAACGGCGTTGCTTTACTGTTTTTGCTATCACGGTTAGAGTTCGACTTGACGTGACGTGAAATGATTCTGGTCTACTTGTTGCCACGAGTGGCGTTTCCTGCTCGAGGACATCAGCCGCCAGGTATTCCACCGCCGCAGCGAGGTAGACGGAGGCACCGCTACCAACGCGCTTAGTGTTATGCCCTTTCGGAGCAGACAGTGAATACGACCGAGTGGGAACTGCAATCCGACTGCAAATTTGCCACGAAATATTGCTAGCAAGTAGAGTGTGCCGGACGACTTGACGGTGCGCAGGCGAGCGGGGCTAAGGTGTCCCTTTATATTTTTTTACGGTTACTTACTTAAATATGAAGTCTGTGATAGGGGAATACTGTGCCTTTAGTAAATTTACTCTGAAATATTGACATTATTAGACAACACCAAATATATGCATTATTTTTAATAGTTAAGTGTAAAATATCAATAGTTTTCATTGTTGGAATCCACGCCTAGAAATACTTCCGATCGATTGAGGCAAACATTTAGAAAACGTTTGATTAAACTACAGAGATATTAACGCTCAAAACCTGACCGCATTTAGTGACGGTCGCAATATATATTCCTTTAAATGTTTACCCCAGTGTTGAAAACAAAGACGTAGTCCTACGTCAAAAAAACAGTTCTCTTTGGCTCTTCGCATAAATGAATTAAGTTCGAATCGTCAATTTTATTTCGAAATACTGTGTATGCAAACATTGAGTTCGTCATCCAATGTGGCAAGCCATGTTGATGCCAGAATGTAGTTAAACAGGACTAAACAAACAAACCGGATGTGTCATTTTAGATGTTAAGATGCACACTGCTTGATTTTTGGAAGTTTTGATCACTCTTCACGGTGCTAACACAAAAAATCATCCTATAAAGTACTTAGCTGAAAGCCTACTCAGTCCTGACGATCGAGTTCTGAACGACGCACAGTAATCGGAAAAGCTTTATTTCACGGAAAAATTAATAACTCCTAAGGGTTATTTTTTAAAGCAAGGTGTCTTCTACAAAGTTGTTTTTAAAATAGTTGTCCATTTTGTGGTGATAGTTTCGTAGTTCAAACTTTAATTTAACTTTAAAATATCTCCGAACTAAAGCAGTACACAAGCGCTGGACGCTCCAGTTGTGAATGAGCAGCCTGTAGCGTGTTTCATTGGCTTTGTTTAGATATCGGGGGGGGGGTACTCGTAGATGAATAGAAACATAGGTTTTATAAATTGCATCGAGGGTTGCAATACATGTGCTGGTTTGGATTAGGGTGTCCCTTAAAAATCTTTTTTTTTTATTCTAACTTTTAAGTTTCAAATGTTAGGAACATATAATCTGTGCGGCATGAGTATTCGGACTCATTGATGTAGCATTGTGTTTCTATTATAATACGCATTAAAACAAGAATGAGATGATTTTCTGGCCAATTCTTACCAAAACAATCATAAGGTCGAAAAGAAAAAAATACATGTTTTAAGTGAAAATTACCCCTGACTTTTGAATGATAAGTTGTATTAAAAAATTTACAACAAAGATGTGCGCTATAACGTTTTTTATGTTTTGTTTCAATATCACTTTTCTCAAAATGAGAAACAAAAGAGTAAGGACCATTAAAACTCTCAACTATCAAAACTATCAATTATTAAAAAAAACATTTTAGCAGTGGACAGGAATTTCTGCTAGAACCAAAGTTGTGAAGAGATAATTATTTATATAAGTAAGTATTGAGTTATAGCACGGAAGGTAGTGAAATTGAATAGAAGTAGTTGAAATTGAGCCTAGGTAATGTCTGAAAGGAGGCATTCGATCAAGCAGACAATCTCTTGCCTGGCTACCCGGAAAAATTAACATACAATTACAATACAATGATATAAAATAACATTGAAATTTATTTCCGACCATGAATCTTATTGTTCATGAATCAGATAAATGAAAAATCCATATTGTCATTACAGAATATCTACAATATACACACACCATATGCTAGGATTTTCCACAATGGTGAAACAATACAATTTATAGTAATTGACTCCAATTTGTTCGGAAAATAATGATTATTTCTATAGTTAAGTTACATAACAACCCCTCTTTTCTATTTTTGATGGCTCAATTTATTTGGATTCTATTGTGGTAACAATAACTCCTATTGTCATCTTATCGTTTTGAAAAATACTATTAATCGTAAATACTATATATTCTATTGTATGGTTAAAATATATTCAATTGTTAATCTATAAAAATTACTTATTCGGGTACCCCAGTGGCGGTGTAGGCAAGGGCAAGGGGACACATCCATACGTCGGTTTAATTTTAGGATGAGAATGAGTAAAATATCGATGTTGGCGTCCATCAGAGCCTGTACCTTTTGGGTTGTGAATCAACTCGGCTCTCTTGAACTATTGTTTTTTTTTTCACAAGTTTATTTATTTGTACAGACTCATTAGAACAAGCTTTAACGCTCTAAATTTCTTCTAGTCTTAAAAATAAAGTGAAAAATAATTATGTTTCTGTCTGAAAGATAATTTTTAAAGTCAAAATTTTGAATTGATTCTCATAAACATTATTTAAAATGCTTGCCAAACGAAGGAACTTCTGTTCAAAGATCAAATTCGTGTTGATTTCTCTAAAAACACTCATTAAAAAAATGTTCAGATCTCTAAGATGACCTCCAGGAGGTCAATTCGAGTGCTTGACACTGAAGAAGTCTTTAAGTAGCAGACGAAATAGGCCTATCTGTCAAAAGATAAGCTCATGGTAGAAATCAAAGGAATTTGCTCGCGTATACTAGCGAAAAATTTGAAAAAGTGTTTCAATGTTTTATTTTTTATTTTTTTAAAAGTGATCAAATGAAGTGTTTATTTTAAATTCTCCTAGTTTCCCAATGTATGTTTCCCAATAAATGTTTGTTCTGTAAAATTTCAATAGATTTAACAATCTGTTCCTCGAATCAAGATTTTGGTAAAATGCTGCTATCGCTGAAAACGCTGAAAAATGTGCTCAAGCGCAAACCACAGAACTCTACACTTTAACATTTTACAACAATTCTTGCATTGGTTGATCCTGAAAACCGAATGGAGATCATATATAATAGATACAAATGATTGTAGTATTTTTTATTAACATAAATATATACACAATTATATTGATAATTCATCGGAATGGAAGGGACCATCAGGGCACCCGATTGATGCACTCTGGATGGGGAGAGTGCGAATGCCAACTCTCCATTGCCTACAGTTTGTGATTAGAGGGTGGACTCTTCTTTCTGCCTATTGGGGTATCCTCAAGTTAGATAGCTTGCTCTTTTGGCCAATTGTTCAATCTTGTTGTTGGAAAGATATTTACTATTCCCCCGTGGATACTTATAAGTGATGTTGCCTTTCGATTCACTTAAACCGTTTTTGGCCCTTCATACAATGGCATGATAAGAACAGTCAGTGGTTATTAAAGCTTGATCAAGTCTACCAGAGAAGACAAATGACATACTGAGAAACTTTGCCCAAGACAGCCACTCTCTAGAGCTTCATTGGGCAAAGATAGACTGCAATGCCATCTTTGCGGCCTGATCTGCCACTAATAAAGGGCGTCCACAGTTAAATTACATCACTTTCAATAAGCTATAACATTTTGCCCTTTGGGTTGATTTCAACGAAATTTTGGGTGGAATGAACTCAGCGTGTATTGTTTACACTGCGTGAGTTTCATTGTGAAATGTGTCGTAGTTTCAAAAATGGAGTCGAAGGAGCAGCAAGTGCGCAAGAACATTTTGCACACGCACCTCGTCAACCCACTTCTTTCGCACCGAGTCATCGGAAGGATGTTGAAAATTCACCAGTATACAGTGGGTCGCGTCATAAAACGTTTCGGTGAACGTTTAACTGTCGATCGGAAGAAGGTGAGTGGTAGAAAAAGTGTTTCGTACTGTGTGAAGGATCACAAGCGAATGGTTGCTGCCTTTAGACGCAAACCCAACTGTTCCGTTCGGGATGTCACGAAAAAGCTGCACTTGACCAAAAGTTTCGTGCAGTAAGCCAAGAAACGAGCCGGGTTCATTCAAAGTTCAGAAAACTCCAACCCTCGATGAAAAAACGACTGCTGCCGTTTCTCAAAACACACAACGTTCCTACTCCAAGGATGTTCTGGTGTGGTACAAGACGAATGGTGTCAATTTCGTGCCGAAGGAGCTTAATCCCCCAAACTCTCTAGAGTTGCGGCCAATTGAAAAATATTGGGCTATAATGAAGCACGAACTTTGTAAGCATCCTAAAGTTGTAACCACCCGGATAAAAATAACCATACAAATACAATACAATAATATAAAATAACATTAAAATCTATTTCCGACCATGAATCTTATAGTTCATGCATCAGATGGTAATTGGTAATGGTAAAGGGTGATACGGTCAAAATTTGGTCAAGGGAAAACGCGTGTAAATCGGTGAAATCGTTTATTTAAAAAATCAAATTAAATTTCTTTTTCAAGTTCAATTGGTATAAAATTCAGGAAAAATATTCAGTTAGGCTTCCGCTTTTCCAAATCCGAATTGCCGGGCCTTACGCTTGACCCCTGCCATCAGATTTTGTACAGCCACCTTGTCCACCTTCTTCGCCGCAGAAAGCCAGTTTGCCTTGAACTGCTGCTCGTCCTTAGCAGTTCTTTTGGTCTTCTTTAGGTTCCGCTTGACAATAGCCCAGTATTTCTCAATTGGGCGGAGCTCTGGCGTGTTGGGAGGGTTCTTGTCCCTAGGAACCACCTGCACGTTGTTGGCGGCGTACCACTCCATGGCCTTTTTACCGTAATGGCAAGATGCCAAATCCGGCCAAAACAGTACGGAACAACCGTGTTTCTTCAGGAAAGGCAGCAGACGTTTATTCAAACACTCTTTCACGTAAATTTCTTGGTTGACGGTCCCGGAAGCTATGAAAATGCTGCTTTTCAAGCCACAGGTACAGATGGCTTGCCAAACCAGATATTTCTTTGCGAACTTTGACAGTTTCGTGTGCTTGAAAATATCTGCTACCTTTCCCCTTCCTTTTGCCGTATAAAACTCCTGTCCCGGAAGCTGCTTGTAGTCGGCTTTGACGTAGGTTTCGTCGTCCATTACCACGCAGTCAAACTTCGTCAGCATCGTCGTGTACAGCCTCCGGGATCGCGCTTTGGCCGTCGTATTTTGTTTATCATCGCGATTTGGAGTCACTACCTTCTTGTAAGTCGATAGTCCGGCTCGTTTTTGGATCGATGCACGGTTGTGAGACGATACACCCAGCTTATTGCGGCATCTCGGAGAGATAGGTTAGGGTTTCGCTTAAAACTACCGGCAATTCTCTTTGTCGTCTCAGCGGATTCCGGTTTTCGATTTCCCCCGATCCAGACTTCCTGGCTGTCGAAAAACGTTCCCCAAACACTTTAATACATTTGTAACGGTTGATTTGCTGCAACTTTTAGCGATTTTGCCAACTTTGCGTGCGAGATAGCTCGGATTTTCGCGATGCGCGAGCAAAATTTTGATACGCTGTCTCTTCTTGCTTGGACGGCATTTTGACAACTGAAGAGTGAATTCCAAAATCAAAATAGGAGCAACATTCTACACACACACCTTCAAAATGAGGGGTGTTCAGGTTTTTTAAATGCAAAATTGAAAGAAATACGTCAAGTTGATATTGACCAAATTTTGACCGTATCGCCCTTTAATTGACTCAAATTTGTTCGGAAAATAATGATTTTTCTACAGTTAAGATACATAACAATCCCCCTTTTATATTGTGGATGGCTCCACTTACATTAGATTCTATTGTGGTAACAATAATTTCTATTCTCATCCTATCGTTGTGAACAATACTATTAATCGTAAATACTATATATTCTATTGTATGGTTACAATATATTCAATTGTAAATCTATGAGAATTTTTTATTCGGGTACAGAACAGGAAATGTTGAAGTCATGGTTGAAAACGGAAAAAAATGTCGGTTCAAGCATTGTACAAAATTTTATGCGTGGTATGAAGAAGAAAGTTCGGGCTTTTCGATTTGGTATAGAAATACAGTGAAAAAAAAAATAAACCAAGATTACACATTGCATTTTACTCCCTGAATATTTCTTGATAATCGGTTGAGAGGCTTGTTTTTGAGGACGAGTTTAAAGTGATGCAATTTAACTGTAAACACCCTCTATGATGATGTCAAAAATGTACAAATGACATACTAAGGAACTTTTCCGAATACGGCCACTCTATACAACTACGCTGGAATGTTTTGTATGAAATTCTGTTCACACATCGGAATCAAAACCTCCTTCCCTCTGTAGCAGATTCCTGTTGGCCAATGTTACTGGAATTAGGTTTGTCCACCACCATCCGGTTGAAATTCGGGTAAATATTGACCCTAATGTCTCATGTGTCATTTTTTAAGGCTGATTTGTATTTTCACCATAATCCACCTGAAACATCACACATCTGTCTCTTCAATTGCAACAACCCAACCTTCTGTTTGATAGCAAATAAATACACCCATGACGCTGCCCTCATGACTCCAACCACAACCTTCGCTTATTCGACAACCAACCAGGTGCCACGGGAGCAACAAAACAATCAAATCCTCCCCCAAACCGTCTAGTGGTCCTCGAATGTCCCACCGCCCGTAGCGGATGACGAACGACGGATGCCCCAACAATCAGAGGCCCCCAATTAGCAAACTATTAGACCATTCAGTCAAACTAATGACGCGCGCGCTGCTTGTTTATGTGCCGATCGCGCAAATCAGTCCCGGAAAATATTTCAAACACTCCCTGAATCTTCGGGTCAATCAACCGCTCGGGCTGCTGCTGCTGCTGATGATCATGATCATGATGACTTTACACACTATGCTCTGACTGGCCCTACAATATGCTGCGCTGCACTGCCCCGGTTGCTGTGCTCTGCTCCGTGCGCCTCCGCCACTCCACGGAACGTATGAGCACCGAAAACAGAAAATAGCCGAAAAAGAGCCCAAAGCGTACGAAAAGAGCGCAACGCACCACCATGCCTTGGGTTGGAAGGGAAGATAGGAGGAACGGGGGCATTCAGGAAGAACGAACGCACAACAGTAAGAAGCATAATTTGAAGCCTCTCCTAATTCTTGCACACTTATCATATTTTCTTCTGCTCGCTTCGTCTCCCGGCTGCATCCGCCTGAACCGCCTGCCCGTCGAGCAAGTGAGAGAGCCATAGAAATATTCTCATTATTACATATTATGTTTGTTTACGCTCGCTGCGCTCTCACTGGGCAGCACTTGGTTTTCAAAAGAATTCTTCCATTCCATCGTGGTTCGTTCCGTCGGAGATGGACTAAAGACGGCCGCTACGATCGCTCACGGTCACTTGATCGAATCGGGCGGAGAGCGAGAGGGAGTCAATTTTCCGAGTAGGAGATTCTACCGAACGGAGCGCGGATGATCATTGCTCATTCGTTCGTTCGCTTTGTGTGAGTTCGATTATTGGTATTAATTTTAAAAGATTCTTGCAATTCTCGGCGCGAGAGCGACGGATCATTTCATTCAACTCCGCGCTCGGGTTTGGATCGGTGGAGTAGGCGAGGAGATTCGCTGCAGCGGGGATTAAAAGCTCTCTCCTACTCTCTCACGCTCTTTGTCTGACGGTGAAGGTTGAGTGTGTTGGTGTTGAGGATTGCGAGCAAGAAAGAGAGCCATCAGATGAATATGAAATACCAGTTGGGCAGGTTTTTCCTGTGCTTCATTGCAGTGGTATGGGTGTGGTGTGTGCAGTACCGGAGAGTGTGCTAAGGGTGAAGTCGAAACGATCCATCGAGTCGGCCGTACTCACCAGTCTTGTTGTAGATTTCGTTCCAAGTAGTCCACCTTTTCGTTCGCGCTTCGCGATTTAATCACTTAAACACTTGAGCACACAGGGACAGTGCAGTTTCGTCCCGTTGGTGTTTTGAGAAGTTGCGGCAGTGTCAAATAAATCAGCAACTCCTCTGACTTGAAGTGTCGTTCCTTCGTTCGGTAGTAGGACTGCTGCGACGCGGCGGAGAACTACCCGATTGTTGTGTTTTTCTGTGCGGTGGATTACCGATTTTTTTTTATTTATCGAGAAACCCGGCAGACACTGAACACTGATCGTGATCGTGTGTGGATTTGGCTTTTGTTTTGCAGTTTTTGTTTTTTCGGCAAGTTCAGATCCCAGAGAACAATCAATTGCGAACTCAGCGAGGACGTTTTTGTGTGTGCAAAAATCGGAAGATCGTGAGTGAGAGTAGCCGAGAAGGGCGCAAACAGCGATGATAACAGTTAATTGTTGAAAATCTCAGTCCTCGGGTTAAGAAGATTTTGTTTTTCTTTTTTTCGTGTCTGTGCCTGCTACTTCGGAGCAGAGGAGGATTATTTCGACCAAGGAAAGTGTAACACGAGATTCACCGTGGTGGAGAGTAGAGGTGGCGTACTTAAAAGTCGTTTAAAAATCCGCCACCTGAGGAGAGACCGAGTGCGGCGGCCGTAAGATAGACAGGCCGAGAGTTGAAAAGCAGCTTGAAAACTCGACGTGCAGATAAGGCGAGAGAAGCCAAAAACCGTCCAAGGCCCGTCGTCGCACTTCTTCTAGAGACCAGGAAGGCGCGAACGAGCGATCGGACAGGCGAAAAAGGGCTTTCGAAACGGAGAGGCAACCGGACAGCCAGACGAACGGAATAAAAAAAAAATTATGAAAACGAGATAGTTTTAAAAGAGCTACTCCGGGACAGCGCGCACAAAACAGAGAGATGTTTTCGAAAAACGGCCGCCACCAAGGACCGGCGGAGGCGCGGTGACGTAAAGCCCAAGATCAACTCCGGACGACGGCCCCAAACTGAGGCTGTGGCCCAGCAAGCAAATGTGGTGTCTTTTATGAATAATTAAACATATGGAAAGTGTTGAGTGGAGCATTCGACGAGGTAGACGACGCAGTCGACGACGACGGCCGACGGCAGCCGAACCGTAATTTGAGCACGCTTTGAACCGAAGAAATTGACGAAGATAAGTTTCAATTTTTCCCGGTCGGTTGTTATTGTTGATACTTTTTTCAGTTGTCTTTTTTTTCAAGAAGAAATTCAAGTGTAGTTCAAGTACTTAAACTTGTACAATTTTGATCGCCTATCCGCTGGGCTGAGTGTGGCAAGAAGACAACACAGACGGGTGGACTTCGTGTTCTGCAGCAAGCGCGAAGAATCCCCCTCCAAAAGGTGAAGTTCAAGCGAAGAAGAGATAAGCGAAATAAAAATTCTTGCCAAGAAGAAATTGTGGGTGTAAGAAAAGATAAAACGAGGGAAAAAAAAGTCGAAAACAAACGTGAAACGGAGTTTTGCCCGAGAAGAAAAGAGCTTCGGAGAAACCTGGCAGAGCGAAAAGGTTAAAAGTTTGCTGAAAGAGGAAAAACGAAGCTGTAGTGAACACCATAATTGCGATAGTAATAACCACAAAATTGTGATAATCTATACATGATCTTGAGGGCGAAGAGTGATCGTGAGCGAGAAGAATAAACGAAGTCAGAGAAACGCTACAAAACGCGGGTAGTACAAGACGAAAAAGAATCTCTAATAATGTGTAATTTTTCAAAACATATCATAATAACAATCGGTACGAAAGTTTGCAACGAACCAACTAGAATCTGTCTCAATCGGCGACCACCGACGGAACAGCAACGGCAGGCGCATCTCGCAGTGAGCATCCTATCCGCGTCAACAAGTGTGTAACAAGCGAAGAGATTTAATAGGATTGTAAAAAGTTTATCACTCGTATAAATCAATTATAAATCGAGACAGCGGCAGCATCAGCATCAGCATCTCGGAAGACTGCTCTACGAGCCCGTCTCAAGACTTGGTCCACGTTTCATTCCGGAGACATCACCTCCTCTAGGAACATAGGCGAAGAGTGCACACGGCAAGAGCGAGGGCCGCGCAAAATGTTTGACGTTCGTACCGTAGAAGCCGGTGGAAGTTGTGATCAAGATCGTGATAGTGATACAATGTCAATCACAGCGAGACGACGACGTGCATTTCAGCGGCAGGCCTGTTTACTGAGCGTTATGGCTGCCTTTTCCCTGGGGCTGGCACTTGGCGTGTTTGTGCCACTAATTGGTATGTCACAGGCAGTGACGAAAGGATCATCTGATGTCGGCAGTAGTAGTGGTGGTGGCCATGGCGCTAGCATCGATGCTGATGACTCAGGACCCTCCCCACTCGGGCGGTTCGAACATTTACCGCACAAACTTCCGCACTTTCCAACGATCGACGATCTTCGGGGGAAGGACTCGTACAACTCGGTATCGTTCATTGCGGAAGAGAAACTCAAGGCGGAAGACGTTTTCCGGCATGCGTTCCACATCGATCAACGGGACGATAAGGACACGATGATCATCAAAAAGTTTGATCCGGAAGATCGATACATCAAGGAGTATACTGTGCGCCGAACGGCGGATGGTTTGTTCCACAAAGGTCCCGAAAAGAAATTATCTCAACCGTCGATGATTGAGCAGATCCTATCGTCCAATAAACCGGAGGATGGAAACCCGGATGAAACGGTGATCGATATTGTCAGCCAGAACTACGACAATCAAGAAGATTCGGAAGATCCGGATGGAGTCATCCTGAATGACATCTACTGGGGATCATCGGTGGAAAATGCTCTTCCCCGAGGCTTCGGCAAACGGCAAAGTGACTCTTGGACTCGCTACCTCCAGAATGCGGAAGTCGATCATCTGGAAGTCGGATGTGGACGAATGCAAAATCGAATGGTCGTTTTCCGGGATGGAACCCGAGCTTGCGCCCGGTATCGGCAAAACACCGATCAAATCCAAGGTGAACTCTTCAGTTTCTACCTCGGGCAGCTCCTAAACATAACGAACCTCGCCCCAAGTGCGGCCTCCATCATTGATATGGAAACGAAGCTGTGGTCCTCGGTCACGGACGATATTTCCAACTCCCAATGGAAATCAAGCAAACCGGTCGTGATAACCAAGTGGATCGGTAGCCTCGAGCCGGCTGGCATTCCAAAGCCATTTCAACCGCTCGAAAGGCACCTCAACAAGTTGGACATCAAGAACATAACCGATGGTCTGGATCAGCCAAAACCTCCGAAAACCTTACTCGATCACCTCGGTGCGACCCAGCCACCGGAACTACAACCCATCCGACCGCCGGGAGCTCCTATCGGGGAGTCCGTTCTGAAACGGCTAGTCGAACTGGCCCAGTGGTCGGATCTGATTGTTTTCGATTACCTGATCGCCAATCTGGATCGAGTAGTCAACAATCTGTACAACTTCCAATGGAATGCCGACATCATGGCCGCTCCGGCGCACAATCTAGCCCGTCAGAGCGAATCGCAGCTGCTGGTCTTTCTGGACAACGAGTCCGGTTTGCTGCATGGCTACCGGTTACTGAAGAAGTACGAAGCCTACCACGGGTTGCTACTGGACAACCTGTGCGTATTTCGGCGATCGACGATCGCAGCTCTGCAGCACCTGCGGGACAACAACGTTGGCCGACGGCTGAACGAGCTGTTCGAGCGGACGACCACGGCCAAGATTCGGGACGTGCTGCCACCGCTGCCGGAGAAATCCATCAAGATACTAGTCGATAGGATTGATCGAGTGTTAGGTCAAGTGCAAAAATGTCGTGAAATTTTCTCCAACCGATAGCCCGCGCTCGGAACGGCAACAACAATGACGACGACGACTTCAACGACGACGGGAAGGAATCGATGGTGAAATGAAGAAAAAAAAAGTACGCTGGTCGTGTTCAGAGAAAAGTATCTGTAGCTGCGGGATCTCCTGCGACTCAATCGACTGCGGCTGCGGCGACGGCGGCGGTCGGGAGAAAGCATCGTTTGTTTAGTGAGCTGTTTTGTTGTTTCGTTTGTACACTTTTTTTTGTTTTGTTTACTTGTTGCCGTGGCTTAACTCCTACAATCGACATTCTGTGCACATTTCGGTCCAAATCCCAGCAGAGAACCAAATAGAGCGGACGACGACGACGACGGAGAGGAACAAGGAGGCCCCCAGCCGAGCCGAGTCCAGGTGACCTCGTGGAATCGATATTGTGTTTGCCCTGTAAGTTTTTGTTTGTTGTTGTTGTTGTTGTTGTTTTTTTGTCTGAGCCGTCCGAGATTTAGGGGACTTATCGTGATTTTGAGCGCTCGCAAAGAACCAAGGATTTTAGTCATCTCCAGTAGAAGGAAGTGCGGGAGAAGGTAGCTAGGAAGAAAGAGAGAAGGGTAGAAAGACAGAAAAAGAGAGAGATTGAAAGACAATATAAAATAGTTTAGCCAGGATGAAAGAAAGCAAAACGATGAGCATGTGTATGAAATATTGTATATTTATAGATATTATTTGCAACCGGGGAGGGAAAATAGACGTAGGCGCCAATAATTGGCGTTGACGACGACGGACGACTGTTTGTTCGGGTTCCAACAACCTCTTGGGTTTTGCGCTTCTGCAGTGGCTGATGGGAAAGGGTATTCAAAGGGTGAGGAATTTTGCGCAGCTGTGCTGTTTGGACGGTCCTCTCCACCACATGAGGAGATCGATTTGTGCCTGTGGCCAAGGGGTTTTTCTTTTCGATTGCATTGTTTGGATTGTTCGGATGAGCGATGATTAGCCATAATTTTCGACGGCACAAGGTGCGTGCGCGGTTGACTGGGGGAGAGAATTGTGGGCCCGGCTTCAGTTGGTTCCCACATCCCATTTTGGAGAGCGTAATTGAAATCATGGAATTGTAGGTCGAATGGATTTGAGTGCCAGAAACGATAAGGTGCAAACGTTTGACGGGATTGTTGATTGATAAATTGGAATTTTCTCTCGTATTATGCCGAGGCAAGAGATGAGGGCTTGGCAATGGTTGAAAGTTATGTCCGTTCTCTGTTAAGAGTACACAATTGATAAATTTGAACAGCACCAATTGTAAGTGAAAACCTTTAATAAACAAAATTTTCAGCGTGCCAAACGTCACTTCGGAACTCCTCACTTGGATTTGTCTTCAAATGTGTTAATGCAACTTATTCTTATCATAAGGCTTGTTCGCGACAAAATCTGGACAGATATAATTTGGAACAAAACAAATTTGATGTTAGTTCAATCAAGATGCATTTTTTATTCATTTAATTGTGTATTATTAGCAGTGTGTGAAAAAATTGACAGCCCGAAATGAGTGCGAAAAACAACAGTATTCAATTCTTTGGTCTTTGCTGAACACACGAATTACTAATAAAGAGAAGAGGCAATGAACGAACGAACACAAGCATTCGGTCCCCTCCAAAAAGGTGACTCGCACCGAATGTCTTCATTCATACAGGATGCTACCGACACATTTTTCTATACAGATCTCCGGTTCAATCAGTCAAAACAAAAAGAAGAGAGCATCACAAAACACAATAATCGCAAACATTCTGACTGAATGTGTTCTTGCTATCACCGAATTTTGGCTCTTCTGAAATTCAGTTATGCACCGAATCGGTGAATGACGAGATGGATGTTGGATAAATTCACGGGATACTGCTTATTGAATTTGAATTTTTCGCACCCTGATTATTAGTCATCTTAAAATTTATGACAGTTACTTAATTACACTGTATTAAAAAGTTACGATTTTTTTAAATTATTCCAGCAATTCCAGACTTCTCTGCAACATAGTTAGCTGCTTTTGTCAAAGATTTTCGATTTTTTTCTATAGTTGTAGCTGGCAGTTTATTTCGAGAGAGTTGTCTCTTCACGAGAGCCCAATACCGCTCGACAGGTGGCAACTTCGGGCAGTTTGGTGAATTCACCTCTTGTGGTACAACATGGACTCCATTCGCTTTAAAACATTAAAATAACATTTTTGGCGTAGTGACAAGATGTCAAATCAGGCCAGAATAGCGAGGAAACGTCATGACTGCGTAGAAATGATAACACACGCTTCTTTAGGCACTCTTCACAGAATATTTCCTTGTTTACCGTTCCGGTAGTGATGAAGCTTTCGCTTGCTCGATCACAGCTGCATGCTGCCTGCCTAACCAAATATTTTTTGGGAAATTTGGCCTTTATCTTCGTCCTGAAATGCTCCTTTATAGCGTTCCGTTGCAAGGCAGTAAAATAAGACATTCCGGGAAGCTGCTTAAAGTCTTCCAGCACATAAGTTTCACCGTCAATTATCTCACAGGAAAACTTTGTCAAATATTCGCGATATAACTTGCGAGCCGGTTTTTAGCCGTCACATTCTGTTTATCATTACGGTTCTGTACAGCTGCCACCTCAAACGACTTTATTCCTTGCTTGGAAGTATGCACGAAAGTTGGGGACATTTTGATTTTTCCTAGCCACAGTACGTACCGAAAAATCTGGTCTCTTCTGCAATATTTCCTTCACCTTCGCGTCCTTCTGGTGGTCCTGAAATCCCTTTTTGTTCAGCTCCCAGCCTTCATGGCTGCTGTCAAACGTGTATCGAAAGATTTAAAGAACGTCATAGGCAGCGCTTGGAAGGAAAAGCAAGCTTTTTTGCAAAGTTTTCTCACTGACAGATCCGGATTTTCATTGTGATTACACACAATTGCGTTTCCGCACTTGCTCTTCTTCGATCTAAAAGCTTGCAGTATCACCAAAAATTGATTTTAAACAATAAACAGACAAACATTCATCAGTTTGTGAAATATTTCACGCGTTGATGAAGTATTTCTAGAGACATACGTGTTTAGAGGCGTCCAGATTTTTGTCGCGAACAAGCCTCAAATGAAATTTTTGAATGGAAATTTTTATTGAGCTCCTTCATCAAATTGCCAACACAACCGAAATTCACGTTATTTGAAAGTTTCTTTTTTTTATATACAAATGAATATGTAAGCAAACTATTCGTATTGCACGTTAAAGTAAGACTCATACGAGCAAAAGAGTGAAGGCAATAAGTGCAAATATTATTTTTTTCCATATACGAGCTTGTTTACCATCGTAAATATAAGACTCAACAGCCCAGAAACACCAGAAACATGTTCTTTGACAAGAATATATAAACTTTGTTGTAAAAGAGTCATGAGAATGACCAAGCATGTCTGGTCTTGAAGAAGTTTTGAGGATGTTTTTCCACACATATTCGGTTTAAACGTGGTACCAGAATAGCGAACACCTTTTTGTTCGATCAACTTACATTTTGGTTCTTGAAAATACCAATGTTGACTGTTTGTCATGTTACCACTACGGATTATCTTCACTCACTTTTGAGTTGCCATACTTTTGACTGATTTGAGTCAAAAGAAGTCAATTTTGGGTTGTTTGGGAACAGCATGTATGCTAGTCGTTTGTAAATATGTGGATAGGTTGCATTCAAGATGAACTTTGAACATGTTTAAAACATACTCATGCAATAGTAAAATTATTCAGAATAGATTGTGGATCCATATGATGACGGTTGAAAATATTTACATACCGTATATTTGAAATACTTTAATAAAAAACTTACTCAAATGTAAGATTGTGGGGCCACTATAGAGGCCAAATATAGGCCAAATTGGGCATAGAAGTTTGTTCAAATATACAGTGAAGTAACAGTTTGGGAAGTTGTTTAGTAATTGTAATAAATTGTAAAGCTTAATTTGAGTTCTTTTAGATGATGCGATGCCCAACATAATAAAAAAAAAACGTATTGTATTTTCCATCATATTGACATTAATATTAAAAGAACTTATTTGTTACGATTACGATTGGAGTGCGTGAGACGATTGTTAAATTTGGTTACAAGGAAGTGCTGGGCTTGTAAAACCGTTGATATTCGCGTTATTTAATTCATGAATATTCTAGCTGCATCGTATACTCACTAATGAGAAACGAATACTAGTTTGAAAAATAAGTCAAGGTACAGTTTTTGTTGGGTTTCAAGGCTGTGGCTGGAATGAATGCCGTTTACTCTGTTCAATTTCATAAAAAAAAACGCAAAAAAAAAACAAAATACGAACATTTGAAAATCAAAAGTGTTACTAATGTAGACTTGTACTGAAGACTTTGAAAATCGCCATGTTTTTTTTCCCTCTATTATCGAGATTTTCAGCCCCGGGCTGGTTCATCTCCCGTCGTAGTCACTCAAATACCTTTTTGGATATTTATGTAACTTGTCCTGGGGTTAGACTCGAACTCGTGACTTTGGCGTGAGAGGTATGGATGTTAACCACTACGCCGGGGTCGCCCCAAAATCGTCGTGTTGATTTTGTGAATTTCATAGAGAAATCTCACTAAAATCCAATCAATGGCCCATGAAATCAGGGATGGTAAACGGAGAGTAACACTGCTAACCTTGACCGCATATACTATTATGCTACAACTTCCATGCAAAGAGCACTAATTTTCTATTGCGAAAAGTTAGAAACAACATCTGGAGTAGAACCAACCAACGGCTGAAAGTCTCTCAAATAAAGTCTAATCAATCAAAGTCTTACAAACGATATCGTTTCGCCTTTGACAAATCTTGTTTATACTTATTTTTAACTTTGATCATTTGAGTACCGTGCCTACTTGAAAAAAAACATACCATTATGTTATAAGCATGCTGTTGGAAGCATTCATAGAACACAATATTCGGATGTTCTACAAAACATCAGCTATGACCTTAAAGATGTTCAGAAATGCCAAATTGATTTGGTTTTTCGGTTATATACGTTTTGACGTTTTGAGGAAAAAATTGAGGTTTGTTTTAAAAGGTGTATTTCTAACATTAATATGACAAGTGGTGTTATTTGGGATCTCAAATCAAATTCGATTTTTTAAGTCTTACGATGTAATCCGATTAAGTTTGTGACGCTGTACGATGGATTCTGGACACATCGTAAATTAGCATTAGCATTAGTATTGACGTTTGCACACCTCGTGGATGGAGCGTCGATGAGTTTCTTCACACAATAATCTCCTCAAATTCACTTCTCGATCGCTCACCTGACCACACCACCTTTAAAAGACACAAGGAATCCACGTAGTCTTCAGTAGATATCAAAGGAAAAGGGAAATGAATAGTTGGAGAGAATGGTTTGGCGTATAGATCTAAAGTTTATTTGTATGGTCGTTGGGAGCACCGAGTCTAAGAAGCTTAAGTGATGCTCCATTTTTTCTCCAAACGGTTGAGACTTAAGCATTGACTTTAGTCCTAGCTCAATACGGCTTATGGTTATAGCACCATTAATAGTTCTCTTAAATGAGAAAAATAGCTAAGTACGGGTGTTGAAAAAGAACTTATTAGATTTCTCGGACTGCTAAAACAACATTGCATTACCTTAAGATATTGTCAATTTTGGTTTATTCTCAATGTTGTGGAAATTTTGCAAAGTATGGTGCTCTGTACGAATAATAGAACATTTGATCGATTGATATTGTGCAACTTGAAAATTTTTCAGGAAATCACAAACATTTAAAGATAAGAGAGTTTCATGGTGTGAGTTCGACACAAACCTTCCATCATAATGAATAGCAGTGACTTGCTTATGTTTAAAATCGCATCTTTTTAGAAGTTTCTTTAACTGATTTAGGACAAACATGGTACTTCCCAAGTAGCATTGAAAACATAAATATTCAATTGGGGAACTAGGAGACTTTAAAATTAACACTCAAAAAAGTTTTAGGTGAAAGTGATAAATATTCAAGTTTTATTTTTCATGTGTCATGCTGTAGTCTATAACAGTGTGATTTGACTAATTTTGTCATGAAAGTGTTCGTTTGATGAAATTCAAAAGTAGCTCCATTTAGTCGACTAATTTATTTGTCATGCATGTGTTTGAAATTTTTCAGCTAGGACATATTGGTTTACGTCTGGTAGCTTGTATACATATTTTGTTTAATAAATGTATCAACATAAGTCTTCCGTATTTCAAGAAGCAAACATATGCGAGAAAGACCAAACGTTAACAAAACTCGTCAGGTATGTTTGATTAGCGCCGTATTGGACGGAAAAAGGCAGTTTTTGAGCTTTCCTTAAGACAGATATACATCCTTTATGTATTTATGTCACATATATGTTTGCCACTGAGCCTAGTTCTGTTTTGCTGGAATGAAATATTGAAAATTCCTGTTGCCAATTGCTTTCATGATCGAACATCAGAATTGATGAAATTGTTTGTATGATAACAGGAAATTGCTTGACTATTCTCAATCTCATATGTCAAGACGATCACGTGGTAAGAACACCGATCTGGTAAGCTTGGACTCCTTAGTATGAACCTGGTTGATGAAAACTTTTTTTGCCGACGAAACTTGTTGTGTTTTTGTTTATGACATTTATCAAACATAAATTATGTTTCATGGGCTCCACCTTCTGCGCTATTTCAATTCTATAGTAGAACCCGAAAGGTTTTCTATCATCGGGATGGTAACATAATCATTTGTCACATTTGAGCAAAAATGCATGCAATCAAACATTTTGTGTTACTTGGGCTGGAATGAACAAAGTGACTGTATAGAAGGAATTGATTTCAAAGTTTTCTAAATTATTGTTTAAGGATGGCCTCGCAACATAATTTGAAGGGATAAATTCCAAGCTCAATTAATCAAAATACAAGTTATTGTGTTTATTAATAAAGATATTTGATAGGTGATCATATTTGCGTTGCAATGCGCTGCGTTAGAAATTGAATAATCCATGCAATCACGCTGGAAGCTGGTATGAGATTTTCTGCATCACTGTTATTTCGATTGCTTATTGAACGCTGAAAAATGTAATAACTGTTCAACCAGGATTCAGAGTAGATAAGCATGAAAAACATCTACTGCCCACCACGCTAAGGTAAATCGGAAAAATGGGAAGATAAAGGTGGTATAACATCAACTTAAATAATAAATAAATAAAACCTATATCTATATTCATTAGAAAACTGTAGCTTATTTGTATATCTGAGGAAAAATGTTGATGTAGGGGTTTTAAAATAATTCAAAAACAATTTATAACTATTTTAACAGGGGAGAAAACACCTTCAGAGACACACTATGACATATCTTAACACGTCAGCACAGCAGGACGAATTTCCGTAATTCCTGTAACCACTCACACGCATGTTTACATCATCTGCTGTTGGCTGCCAATAAGCATAAACTTTCAATTTTGGTTCGACAGAACGAAAGATTCTGGACACAAAGCAAAGAAGTCGAAAATTTTCTCTTCTTACGATTTAACGTAAACACTATATAATGTTATTTTGAATTAAAACGTGCAAATATATGATACTAAATATAAGAACATTGTTAAAAGACGTCTGGTTGTCTGGGTAGACTCTCATTATGACTAATTTTGGACCCATTAAAATTTGTAAACTTATAGAATACTTAAGAAATTTGAATCGGGTGATAATTTCACCTTGACTTTAAGGGTCATTTTGTTCAAAACTTTTGTAAAATTGTCGATCAAATTTGTTAAAATTCTCAAACCTTATCAACATGTTGGAAAATAACCAAGTAAGTAGCTCAAATGCTGTAAACTTGAGTTGCGCAAGTTTCACCGACCCGTTTGAATGCTGAGTAAAAGTAAATGGGTTCCTATAAACAGACCTCTAAAGAAGTTTAAAAAGTCCATTAATGGTTGCTATACGCAGACAAAATTAATTAATTTTAACAAGCGCGTAAAATTTCCCCTCGATTAATTCAAGCCAAAGAAGGCGTAAACAACAACATTGCTTGCAATCTTTCATGCGTCATACAACAATGTTTGCAATCTTTCATACAACAGGCTAGATTCAGGCGTTATCTGGCGTTATAAATTCACATGATATATACCATTATTTTCTGACAAATCTAGTATTCCATTATGTGCCTTAGATAGCGCAGTAAAAACAATGTTTCTTATGTCTGTTTACAGTACTTTTATTGAAACTTCAAAATGACAGCATCAGATGGTTACATTTCTCCAGTTCAAACGAAATCTCGAACATCCCTCTTGATGGAGCCCATCAGCACCCACACAGAGGAAACGGATACGGAATCAGCGCATTTCTTCCATTTTTCCCGCATTTGCTGGATGTCACTGCTTTGAAATGGCCCAGTAGTTTTCGATTGGTAAACATTTCGGACAATTCAGAGGATTCATTCGGGACCAAATCGATCTTGTTGTCAGCATACCATTTTAGAACCATCTTGGAGTAGGTGCAGCTGGCCAAATTGGGCCAAAAGATGACTTTGCCCCTTTGCTTGCTGCTGAACGGCAATACACGCTTTTCAAGCATTTCTTGACGTTTACTCGGGATGTCATCGTCGAGGATATGACGAATGGTTCCGTTTCCAGGCCACAACTGCAAATCACTTGCCAAATCATGGCCTTCTTCGAGAGCTTGTCGGCAAACACGAACTTGAATCTTCCCAACACATCGTCATGTCCAGTTGTGATGTAGAACTTTTTACTGGTATCTTCCCAAAATCGAGTTTGACGAATGTTTCATCACCGATCAAAGGGCAGCCCTTGTGTTTCGACAAAACATGGTCACCCAAGCAACACATAACGGTCGAAAATGGTAGCAGCAACGTGATTGTGACTTAATTGAGTCCCAGAGCAGTCATTTTAACTGGCCTGCAACAAGTGTGTTACTAGGGCAAGAGCCTTGCACGCTCTTTGGTCATGGAATTCTCCTTCATGTGCTGCTCCGTATGTTTACTGGCCTTGTACGAATTGTATCCTTCCCTGGCAAGGATGTCACGCACCGTTTGAAAGTTGGATTTGAACATTCTGGCCACATCTCGGATCGAAAGACCGTGGTTGGCTTTAATGCACCTCAACACCTTGCTGCGCAGCTAATGATCCCTGATTCCAGCTTTTTCGTAGGTCAGCTGATGCCTTTTCACACTCAGGATTTTTTTGTAGGTTCGACCACATGACAAACTGTTGTTTCCGGCTACTACAGCACTTCAGGCAGCATGGAACCAGACCTTCGAATTTTCCAGGTGCTTGTGTACAATATTCTTTCTTCTTTTGAGTTTCATTTGCCGTAATATCTGAACGCAGTCGACTACTTCGATCAAACTTGCACCAGTTGTTCTCTACAGAAGTGTAAACAAACAACTGTCAAAGATTTTTGATTCCTAACACTTTGTAGCATGCTAGCGACACGCGGGGGTGTACCAATTTTTTTAGTCAGCTTATCGGTTAAAAATTAGGATTTCGGTTAAAAATACAAGAGCAAGCAATTATTAAAAATCTAGTACATTCACAGATTTTTGTTCAATTTAATGCACGAAAATGGGGCGTCACAAAAGATAAAAACCCGCATTAATCCACCGATGGTGAGACTGAACCCTTCTTACATTTCATCAGAATTACGAACTCAAATGTGGCCAATATTGTACTGGATACATATTTTCATCAGAAATTCCAGGAAGATCCAAGAATATTCGATATGTCATACATTCAGTTTTTAGAATGAACTATTTGTCAATCCTGGACGGATTGTTCATCGATGTGATTAAAATATTACCATTATTAACCTTTAATGACCTGTTTATGTTATTTATATAGAAGGGGAAATTACATGAATATTAGAAATTTCATACAATTAGTCCATAGAATGCATTATTAGACAATCCTAAGTGTCAATTATGATTATCGATATGGATTCAAGATGCTTAATAAGTATATATTCGTTGAAAATAGTAAATGGAGACTTTGTGTAATTTTCGAATATACTCGTTGCAGTTCAAAACCAGACCACTCGAGCCAATCGATGCTGCTCTAATTCTATACAGTCACATAGTGTGGCTAGTCCGCTGTATGTGCTATACAACGCTCCAGATGCGACACAATAGAATGCAAGCGGCATCAATTGGTGTGATTGGTCTTGTTCGGTTTTGCACTGCAACGAGTATATTGTCATCTCACAATTATGTGCTCTCGATTATTGTTTTGGTCATATCTCCATGAAGAATTATCCAATCATAATGAAATTTTGACCAGTTATTTGGAAATATCATAGCTTTGATTTGGCACCAACAAAACTAAAATCAGTACACAAATAGCTCAGTATGTAATCGGAGACTAAACTGTTTGATTACTATTATAATAGGCCTTCAAGTACTGTTTCGTTCATATCTTCGTAACGAAATGTTCGAATGAAAAAATAATCAAAAGCGTTCTATGGGAATGTTGTAGCTTCCATTTGCCGTCAACAGAACTGAAATCGGTTCACAGATGGCTGAGAAACCGATGTGACATTATTTGTAACGCACACACACACATGCACACACACACACACACACACACACACACACACACACACACACACACACACACACACATACACACAGACATGTGCTCAGTTCGTCGAGCTGAGTCGAATGGTATATGACACTCGGCCCTGTGGGCCTCGGATAAAAAGTCGAGTTTTCAAGCGATCTTAATACCCTTCTATTGATGTAAGAAGGGTAAAAAATGCATTACAAATCATGTTAAGTTCTTGAGAATTTCATTTATGGCCGATAATATTGAATGCAATAGCTCAACTTTGTAGGGAGTGGGTCCTCCTTTAGCTCGGTAGGTACAGGCGCGGATACAAACACCATGTTGGGTTCGATTCTCGGTCTGGTCGAGGAATTTTTCAGTTTTTACTCTATGATTTTTACATCACTCAGAAAATTCTGACTTTGTTCTGTGTTTCTTTTTACCCGAAAACATTACTAGTTTAATCGTGTGTTTAAAGCCTTCTACAAGTCAGGGCTATGGTCTTTGGAATCCTCATGAAACCAAATTTGTAACTTCTAAGGATTTTTTTTATGTTTGGCAGCTACCAAGCATCTACTCATTTGTTCATTGAATCTGTTAGTTTTTTTTACTTTAATTTTGATATTATGTTATTTCTATCTTCTTTGTAGTCGATTTCACGCGCTGATGACCTAAATAAACGGCATTTAAGTCTCCAATATTCGTATGAGTCTTTTTTCATTCGAAATAGTTTGATTTCAATTTTAAATCGCTTCATTTTGTGTATTTTAAGTTCCAAAGTTGTAGAGTAAAGCGATGCATTCGCAATAGAAATTTTGGATTTCGGAATCTTATTTATGTCAAACTTTTGACTCAATGCACATTCACAGTTATTTGAATGACAAGTTGTTTCTACAGATTACATCGAGTCTAAATTCTTGTCAATTACACAGAAAATAATGGTAAATGTTAAGAGACGCGTAAAATTTCCCTTCGTTCAATTGAAGCCGAGGCAGGCGTGAACAAATAAATTGTTTACAGTCTTTCATAAAACAGACCTAATTGAGGCGACATTCAGGTTGGATTGACATGAAACATCCCATGAACTGCCAAACCTAGCATTTCTTAAAAAGGGTTTTCCATTAAGCGTTTCCTATCTTCATAGTTGAATAAAACGTACTGTGTGTGAGTCCACGCTTAGCTCAGTTGGAAAAGGCGTGGCTACAAAGCAGCACCATGCTGGAGGTGGCTGGGTTTGAATCACGGTCTGGTTCAAGAATTTTTCGTAAAGTTAAAATTTCTCGACACCCTGAGCATAAGGTATGATTGTGCTTGCCATACAATTATGCTAATGCAAAAATGGTACCTGGTATCGAAAGCTCTTAATTAGTAACTGCGTAAATGTATGCAGAACACTAAGTTCAGAACAAGCACTAAGCAAATTGCGAAAACAATAAGCTTGAAATGCTAAGAAAAAAGAAAGAAGTGTGATATATTGACAAGCTTATTTTTTAGTTTGGAGGCCTATCAATACCATTATGTCTGGTAGATGACATCGTTCGGCTTTGCTTGGTGGCGTGCATTCAAAAAGTCCAATTTTCCATGTCTCTGGCGCACAAATCGGGCTGAATCTCATTGATGGTTTGAGTAATATTCGATTTGAGTGCATCGGTGGTTTGCCACAAGAAGAAGTCCAGCAGGATTAAATCGAACGATCTTGGTGGTCAGTTGATATCACTAGCAGCACATTTGTTGCAAATCTGTTGAATTAACGTATATGTGACTCAATTAAATTGCAATCAATTTGCTTCAACGAAATAACCATGCTTGGACATCGTTTACAGAGAATATCGATTGTTTTATTTTTTAATAGCTCAAAATTGAACGGATAATGTTGATAACTGATTTGATACGCGAGAATATTTCCAACCGATTGATGTAAACTTCTTGTTAATCTGTCGAGAATTTATGAAGTTATAAGCGTTAAATTTGCACCAATATTTTTCGCTTATTTTTAAATTTTCAATTGACACAAAATAACCACAATCCACAATTGAAACATTTTTCCAGGTTGAATTTTATTTGCTCTAACTCGTCGATTGAAACTGGAACTCAAAAGGTCAAAGGTAACATTTGTAAAAAATGACATCTAGCGCATTTTTCTGGGATCTGCTTCCCGAGCAAAGGATTATACCAAGTTGATAACAAGTTCTGTTACCGGGTTATCATTTTTTGATTACTGAATATGTTATCATTCAGGCTGAATAAACAGCCAAAATAACAGAATGAATAACAAAAAAATACTCGTTGAATATCATAATAATAACTTATTCTGTTATCACTGCGAACAACTTGATAACAAATCCTGTTTTGTAAGCAAAATTATTGAAATAGTATCAAATTATGTTATCAATTTCAAATCAAATTCTCATGCTAATAACTGAAAAAAATATTTTGATTAAAAGCAGATTGTTTTGTTCAAATATGCTGGAAATATTTATAGTTTTACAATTCAACTTATAACGTTCATAAAAAAAAGTGTGTTGAAAATGATAACATATGATAACAAAATTTGCCAATAGTGATAACTAAATTTGTTATACGATAACAGCGGAAATCAAAACGATAACTGGGATAACAAAACTTGTTACTTATATGATATCAGCTTGTTATTTTCCTTTGCTAGGGTTGCTCTCACAAACAAAATAGCACCAGAAACAGATAGAGGGAGTTATCACCTTTCCGTCAGTAGTAGATATAAAATTAACATCGATCTTATTTTAGAAACTATCGTTGGTTTGCAAACTTTTCAGTGCCAACCAAATTCACTCAAATTTGAGTAGCTTCCCTTTTGACGAAATTCAGTGAAACAAGACTTAAATCTTGTTTCCCGTCCTATCTTTTGTTGCTATTCATATGCCTAAACGTTACAATAATTCCCGATTACACTTGTTACTTGACATGCTGACAAGTCCAATGTGAGTATCGCGAAAATTTGCCACTCTCGCCTCGAAGCATTTTTTCTGCCGGTTCTTTCACATTCCATTACCAATTATCGATCGATTATGGATGTGACCCATGAATGATGAGTTGGAAAAGTGCTTTTAATTTGCTAATTAACAGCCAAACTCAACTGATTGCAAGGTGTCCAATTGAATAATATGATAATTCCCTGCTTGGCAGACGCTGTTCAAGCCTTTCGCAAATTGCGAGCGGAGAATCTTCCATTCAAAAATCAAACAAACAAATAATACAAAACGAAAACGATCCATGCATTTTCAAATAAAATTATTTGAGTGAAGAACTTATGGCTTAGTTGACAATTTATTAGAGTAATTGAAAAGATCGTGTTTTCCACCGTCAAGTGCTGACACAGTATCGATGCTGAAAAGTTTTTCATCGGAGAACAGGATTTTATATTTTTTTCCTTCTTCAAAAAAAAAATCAACCTCTTCGAACAAATCCCTCATAGTTCACGCATTTTTGCGTTTCTTCTGCCACACCCTGTAGACTAGCAACATTTATAGCTTAGGTCTTATGAAGCTGGTAAAATGTTCCTAAAACCAACTATAAAAGTACATAAGTAATGTTTAAAATGAACAGATTTGGCTAATGAAATCAAATACTTCAACTTGTATGATAACGTTATAAGCGAAACATTTGAAAACAGAAAATTGGAGCCTTTAGAGGAAATCGAACTGGTCTGTTTTCAAATGAGGCTCCAAAAAAAGGATAACTGTATTTCAATGTATTACTAATCAATTCCGATTAATTGGTGCATGTAAGACATTGAAATTGTGTGAAAATACTATATTTACAAATACAAATACAAATTAACGGAACAGTGCACTGTTTTTTCGTATCAGAACATGAAAAAAATATTGAATTTTAAAAACATGCGTTTAAAAATCCATCTTAACAATTTGTCATAATTTAAAGATTTCAAATTCCCATCCAAGTAATCCAAGAAAATTTGAAGGCATTCAAGTAATCATAACTCAAGAATAAAACAACATACACGGTTGATCAAAACGTCAGGGTATATATTGAGCTTTTAAACGATAAAAAGTTATTACATTTCACCGTTTCGATCGAATTGTCGCACTTTGCTTGTGATCGATGCCATCATGATCTGCACAGTCGCTGGTGACACTGTACCGGCGAACTTATTCCACTTCAAACGCATTTGTTGTGCATTTGTCACTTCTTTACCGCATCCTCGAAGTTTTCGCTTGATAATTGCCCAATATTTTTCGATTGGTCTGAACTCAGGGCAATTCGGAGGATTAATCTTTTTGGCGACGGAATTAACATTGTTTGCAGCATACCATTCTAGTTGCTCCTTAGAGTAGTGTCAGCTGGCTAGATCTGGCCAAAACATAACGTTGGTTTTGTGATTTTTTGCCAAATCATTAGTTTCCGAGCAAACTTCTCAGCAAAAACAAATGTACACCTGGAAGGGACATCCTCACGACCAGTTGCAGGTAAAATTTTCGTCCGGGGATTTGTTTATAATCCATTTTGACATATGTTTCGTCATCCATTAAAATACAGCCATCAAATTTCGTCAAAATTCGTTTGTATAGTAATCGTGCTCACGTTTTGGCCGCAAAATTTTATTTCAGGGAGCGATTCCGATATTTACTGTCACCAAAAGACTTGTATCTATCTCTTGAAAGGATGTTACGCACTGTGGAAAAGTTGGAATCGTATTTCTTTGTCAAATCACGTATGGAGACACGTGGGTTGCCTATCACGTACCTCAACACCTTTCTCCTCAGCTCTTTGTCCCTGGTGCCACTTTCATGATAGATGCACTGTGCTCAAAGTATACTTGTAACGTTTGATTACAAGACACACCGTTGACTTTGGGAACTTAAATACTTTTGCTATTTTTGAGGCAGACCACGAAGGATTCTTTAGATGTTTGTGCACTATTAATTATCTTTTCTCAAGTTCCATGATCCGTAATTTTGAGATGCGTCGATCAATCGGAAAAATCTTTTCACCAATTTCTTTGCCAATGAAACTTCAACAAATTCCTGTCAAAGGTATTGTTCCAACCACAAGGGACGCGGTAGTGTATTAAACCATGCGTTCAGATTTACCTTGAATCGAGCTTTAGTTAGTGCATCACGAGGAATATCACTTCATCTTCAGTTTCTTCGTCATAATCGCCCAATACTTTCAATAATTTACAGGACCATTTGCTGGATTATAAGCTCTTTTGAAATAAACTCGACTTCGATGTCAATGTGCTATTGATGCTATAATGACAACTAGCTAGATTTACCCAAAACGGAACTGAACTATCATGGGATTGAATGAAGAGTTGTAATCTCTTTTCTATACTTCGAAATTTATTGACCAACCTGTCACAGAAACGCTTGTATTCTTTAAAAAAAAAAAACAGATTCCATGCCAAAGCATAATTTCTTGTCACGAGCAAGAGCATTGTCGACTTTGAACCCCAGAATTTGTTTGACATCGGCTTTCGCACAGGGTTTTATCGTCCATCAAAACACTTCCGTCGAGTTTTGTTAGAACTGGTCTAAAAGCTTCCAGGGCCGGGCTCTGGTCACGGTATGTTATTGGAGGTTTTGGGTAAGGTTTGTTATTTATTCAAACACATTTGTTGGACATAGATTCAGGGCATATAGTCATAGACACTCGCCCTCACATACAGCGGTGACACACGATACCGCAAAACAGAAATAAGAAGAAGAAGAAGAAGAAGGACATGGATTCGTCGCAGCATACATGTTTCTCGTCATATCATAATTCGAGCTGTTGATAGGGTTTCCTCGAAACAAGGCATAAATATGTTGTTTTGCTTTCAAACTTAACGCTTTAGTCAGCTTTAGTTTTTATCGCAATAGTTTAGTGTAAAATTTCATGTTCATTATTCAAGTTTGAAATTTGTATAAATAGCAATGGTGTCTTTAGTTATGGGTAACGTGAGACCTTGTAAAGAACCAGTACAGTATACCCTAGCAAAGGAAAATAACAAGCTGATATCATATAAGTAACAAGTTCTGTTATCCCAGTTATCGTTTTGATTTCCGCTGTTATCGCATAACAGATTTAGTTATCACCATTGGTAAATTTAGTTATCATATGTTATCATTTTGAAAATACTATTTTTTATGAACGTTATAAGTTGAATTGTAAAACTATATATATTTCAAGCATAATTGAACAAGAAATTTTGATCTTAATCGAATTTTTTTTTTCAGTTATTAGCATGAGAATTTGATTTCAAAGTGGTAACATAATTTCAAACTATTTCAATAAATTTGCTTACAAAACAGGATTTTTTATCAAGTTGTTCGCAGTGATAACAAAAGAAGTTATTATTATGATATTCAACGAGTATTTTTTTGTTATTCATTCTGTTATTTTGGCTGTTTATTCATCCTCAATGATAACATATTCAGTGATCAAAAAATGATAACCTGGTATTAGAACTTGTTATCAATTTGGTATAATCCTTTGCTCGGGTATGCATTTAAGTATTTGATCCATTGCATATTGGATCAGCCTATAAAAGCAAATGAGTCCTATACGAATAACATGCAGTACAAGATGCGTTTGAAAGCATTATTCTTTGATATTATGATGATACATAGAGACTGATATGCATTTATAGTAAGTTATTTCACTTGTATTTTTTTGGTGAGATCCTTCCTTATTTTTATTGCTAACAACTTTTTTGTTAGGAACAAAAGAAATTAGCGAAATAACAGCACATTTACTAGTACAAATAAAAACAAAAATAAATGTGTTAATTGAATCTAAGGTTCAGTATAGCCGTGAAATTTTCTGTTTTGTCTGAACATTTTTATAAATCATCATTTATGTTAACATGTTTCTACATGTTAACATGTAAGGTCTTCACTGAGATCGACTGACCCTGCTGAGAATAGTCCTGCAGCCATAGGTAATCCTTGCAATGAAGGTGGGCTTTTATCACATCACCTCACATTTCATAATCCGAGCTGTTGAGATCAGGCTTGATTTTATGAATGACTTTCAAGCTAAGTTGGCGTAAGGGATTCCACTACGGCGCTTGATTTGCCCCTGCTGGCAATTGTGATTGTTTCCTTGAACATATTAATCACTCACACAACAGAATTTTCAGTATAATCACGCTGTTTTTTCAACTCTCGTTATGATGAATATTGCAGAACCACGTTAGTTTTCAGCTGTGCAGAAATAGATCCAGTAGAACTGTTTATAACAATAACTTTCCTCATGAACGCTTACGTTGTAATCACTAGTTTTTTTTAAGCCGAACAATGCAAAATGGACTGTGGAGTCCATTTCAATAATTTTGTGCTTTATTCAAATCGTTGCTTTGTTAGAACAATACATTGTTGTTTAGCACAACCTTCAGCTATGAAGATTCCAAATGTCCAGAAAGGATAACAATGTATTTGAATTAGTTCTCCAATTCCGGACGAAATGCACCATCACAGCATATCATTACCAGTAACGTGATATACAAATGTTCCTATCTAGAAGTTCCTCGCCTGGTTTTAGCCATGCTTTTGATCGCTTCTTGGATCCAATTATATCAAATTTGCTCTTACCAGATCAAAGAACCTTTTTCCAGACAGCAGTAGTCTAACGTATAACGTTTGTATTATATACCTCACATAGACATGAAAAACCTTTGGGTTCATCGATGGTGTGTTGTCTTTGTTAACAAAGAGATGGTTATCCGATGTGTGCAATTACAATTTTGCCTGTTCGAAGGCTTGTCTTTCGCTTTTCCGTGAACCAAATGAGTTGAAAATTTGTCTGTAGTCTAGAAGTAACCTGAATTTTCAACTGAATAAAATCCATATTTTTCATTTATCACTTGAAACAATAACAGACACCACTCACGACAAAACAATAAGACCATCTTTTGATTTCCACAAATGATGCACAAACCTGAGATTCTGAGTTCTGATTTTTGACGTACGAGTGATTTTAACATCACTATCCATAGTAGCACACCTGTTGCAAGTCGGTAGAAATAACTGAAATGTTGATGTAACCAATAATGACAAATTCGTGCTACTTGCGATACCATGGTTTGCAATTAAAATACTCCAAAATGGTCTCAACTATGGAAATCAAAAAGAGGTCCTTTGTATTGGTATTGGTTTGTCGTAAGTGATGTCTATGAATTTTAAAAGGGGCATAGGAACATAAATATTATAAATATGTAACAGATGAAAATTCATTGCTCCTAGGCTAAATTCCAGCTTAATTAATGCACTTGAAGGTGATAAACAATCCTTCTCCATGTTTTTAAATGGGAATCCGGAATTTTTGTTAAGGTGAGCCCAGTTATAATTGGAACATAAACTATTGCGCATATTTCGGATATACGTCAACAAAATAGTATTTTGTTTTAACTCAAAAGTTCGACTATATATGAACTTTAGAGGGAAATTTGAAGAAATACGTTTCATCAACCGGCGCACACAATTCTCATCCATCATTTTGGCAATCTAATTTCACTTAGTTCTCAATCCTTTGATGCTTTTGACGACACTGCCATTCACTTTCAGCTTCCTCTTCATAATAGCCCAAAATCTCTCTATTGGTCTGAGCTGGGGACAGTTTGGTGGGTTGAGTTCTTTCGGTATGAACTGAATCCCGTTGGTTTCATACCACTGTAGCATTGTTTTACTGTAACGACAGCTTGCAAGATCTGGCCAAAACATGGCAGGTTCATTGAGGGATCTGATGAATGGAAATTTTTGCTTTTGGAGACATTCCGTTCTGTACAGCTCGGAAGTAAATTTCTTATCAGTGATGAAAACCTTGGTCTTCCTACCGCAGCTACAGATGCCTTGCCAAATCATGTATCTACGTGCAAATTGTCTTGCAAAGACAAACTTGAATTTGGCTGGAAAATCTCCTAGAGCTGTAGCCAAGTAAAATGTTTGTACTGGTAGCTGTTTGAAATCGGCCTTTACATAGGTTTTTTCATCCATGAGGAGACAGCCCTTGAACTTTATCAACACCTGATCACACAGTTTTCTGGCACAGATTCTGGCCACATTGTTCTGCTTTTGATCCCTATTTGGTTGTCTAAGGCACGGTATGACTTGAAGCCTTCCTGGAGACGAATCCGTTTCACGGTACTGCATACGGCGCGAAACAATTTGGCTAAATCGCAGTCTGAGATGTTGGGGTTTGCCTTAATGTTCATGATGACTTTGTTCCGCAGTTGACGGTTGACAGTACCCACCCGACGCTTGCTATGAGGCTTGCGATCCGTCAACAAAGTTTCTCTGTACTTTTTCAAAACGCGTCACACGGTATTTCTGGGAAAACCCAACACTTTAGCAAGTTTTGGTCCAGACCACGAAGGATTTTCCAAATTATTGCCTTGTTTTGCTGATGGAATTCGTTAGTTCTACAAAATAGTCATTTGCAACAAAATCGACTTATTTGTCTGTTCAAAATCCTTGTTGAATCCTATCAACGTCGGTGGTCTGATTCAAGCGAGTTAGCAGCAAGGAAATCCTCCATCACCGTTACTTGAGAACTCAACAAACCATGAAGCAAACATTGTGATACAGCTTATCACTACCTATTTCCCTCAAAACCATGAACGTCTTTCAAACATCCAAACTTATCTCCCCTTTCGTGATTCTCTCGTGCATTCCCCCTCCACTAGTGCAGTCCCCATCGGCTTATCTTCCCGAAACCCCAACATCTTCCGTTACTTCAACGACTTCTTCTTATCACCTCTGCGCTCGTGCCGCGGTATCCATCCCTCAGCTATGCCAAAACGAAAAAAAATAACGAAAAAAAAAACATTCCAATCCACTCTGGGAGGTCACCCAGGGCCGCAGCAACAACACCGTCGACGACCCCTGCGCGCAGAAACGTTCTTATCGCGCACTTTGCTTCCTAGCTTGATTCCTAGACCTCCCGAACCGAGCCGCGAGAAAGTCGCCGCCGCAGCAGCCGCATGCTCCAGAACCAGATCATAAAGCAACAGCAACGGAGGAAGAAGAAGAAGCAAAAAAATCTCTCAAACAATAACCCACCACCTACCGGAATCGTTGTTGCCGGGGCTGGGTAATTTTCCGCCGATACGTACCTCCATACGTTTGGCAAATATGAGACCAAACCGATCCGACGACGACGACGACGGCGTCAACTCCGTGTAGTTGCTAGTTGCAGCAGCAGCAGCAGCCAAAGGGCCCCAGCCGGCTTTAAAACAATTACACTGTGCACATACCTTATGCCCCGTTGCGTCGCATCGCTCGCCAACGTTCATCATGCTCGTGTTTTCTGTGGCCAGAGGTCGTCCCCACCACACGAAGAGAGAGCATGTAGCATGAATATTGAACTTTCTGCGGGGTTGGCGACCAACCGGGGGCTGGTGGTGGCGCGGTGGAGTTGCTGAACTTGGCAGGAAGAATGGGAGGTTGAGAGCTGTGTGCGATATTTTTTTTTCGCTTTATGAAATTTTTCGCCTTCTCCCCCGTCGGCTGCGGCGGCGGCGGCGGCGGCGGCGTGCAATCGGTGAATGGCAGACCCCAGTTTCAGCAGGTTGGTTGGTGGGACGGTAGGCAGCGCAGACAGGTGACGGGCGATTATGGATCGTTTTGGGATGGGTGCTAGCCGGTGGAGTTACTGGGGAGACGGTGGCGAAAAGGGGGCTGCGGATGGCCTAGACTTAGCGAGGCATAGAAAATGAGAGAAAGAGAGGGAGAGAGGGTAGAGCGAAATCGTTAGCTTCAGTAAATGAGTGGAAGTTGTGGGGATTTGTTTGGGTGATTTTGTTGTGATTTTTACTCAGGAATGAGTAGATTACAATTTGAAATTTATACTTAAATCCAAAATGGTAAAGTTTTGACCGACGGCAGAGCATTTAGTGTTTCCACAAAGGTCATTGGAGTTGCGTTCAGTAGAGTGTAGAGCGATGAATTGTTCCATATCGAAGAGAAAGCATCGTTTACCCATTTTCAGAGAAAGATTTTGGGAAAAACAGTCTGAACGATTCTGTTTGTTCTAATTTAGCTGAACTTTTGCTTAGAATTATTTACCACATCTCCAATGGAGGAATCCAGTTTCAGGTAAAAAGTCGCAGCTATCCGTTTATGATACTTAGAAAAATGTGAACGAGCTTTCCTAGTCATTTTTGCTTGCTATTGTGAGTCAGAGCTTCATTCAATCGTTTTATTACACGTGAAATAGTAGATTTTACAATCCAATTTTGATTTAAATGTCACGATGTGAAACATATCTATGAAAAAGATAGTGTCCCTTGACTAATGTGCAGCGATCGATTACGTTTCATATTAAAACGTATACATTATTTGAGATGTTATTATTGATATTGATGCGCTTGCTTACATAAATTTAATAAGAAGGTTTATAATATACAAAACAAATAGTTTTGCAACTTTAAATTTAATGCAGAATTTTAAGATTGTTTTTGTTTAAATTACGATTTGTTTAATCTGATGTTTGAGAATCATCGTGTTTTTAAATACAAACTTAGGACTAATGTTATGTTCTGAATAACATGCTTATAACATGTTAATGTATCATCTATGTGGATTATTGCACCAAAGTAACAAATAGATTGTAACCAAGTAATTTCACAGTTAAAACGACTTCGTAAACGCTATTTTATACTCATAAAAATTTGTTAAATTCAATTTGCTAGTTTGACACCTGGTGAATTGGCTTCTGATGCTCATGCTTTTTTGCAATTATTTTCACATAAAAATAACTTGATTATGACCAATTTGTTATCATGCTATCCTTTAAACTACAGACGTAAGACATCATGTCAAAAGAATTTAATGCAGTGCATGTTCAGAAATTCTTATGTGACATAAAATGTATCTATTTATATAAAAATGAATTTGTGTCTGTCTGTGTGTCTGTTTGTTTATCTGAACCTTATAGACTCGGAAACTACTGAACCAATCGGCGTGGAAATTTGTATGCAGGGGTTTGTGGAGCCGAAGAAGATTCTTATGATAGTTCAAGACTCTTCCCAACTCTGTGAAGGGAGCTCCCATACAAATGAAACACAAATTTCTGCATAACTCGAGAACCAATCAAGCAAATGGAACTAAATTTGGCTTGGGCGAGTTTTTGCAGGCAAGACATGTTTTTTTTATGGTTATTCAAGACCCCGCCTCTCTTTGGAAAATGGGGCAACCATACAATTGAAACACTAATTCCTACCAAACATGAAAACTATCCCTTCTGCTATGCAAATGTGTATGCAGGGGTTTTTGGGGCCAGCAAAAGGTCTTAAGATAGTTCGAGATCCCCCCACCCTCTCGAAGGAGGACTCCCATACAAATGAAACACACATTTCAGCATAATTCGAGAATTCTCCATACTAATAAAACCAAATTTGAAGGAGAAAAATATGTCTATGGTGGTTTAAGACCACTCTGCTTTCCGAAAGAAGGGAAGGGTTCCCATAAAAATGAAGCAAATATTTTTGCAAAACTCGAGAACTTATCAAGGCAAATGGAATCCATTTTTTCCAGAGAAGTTTTTTTAAGCCTAGACATGATTCTGTGGTTGTTCCAGACCCCTCCTACTTCTGGGAGGGGGGCTCTCATACAAAAAAAAAAACATTTTTTTTATACAACTCGACAACAAATCAAGCAAATGGCATGTTTGCCAAATTTGCCATGTGGAGATTTTTTGCAGGCAACCGAATCGACCGAGTTTTTTTCGATGAGACGGCACTGCAGCAGACTTGTCAGATTTTGGTTTTTTTTGCACATACACTATATGTTGGTACTCCATGAGCATCACTATGATCTTGGCTTAGTGGGATAATGCTTTATCCGACCAAAATACATATTCTGATGAGGAGTTTTCGAAGAATTTGGGAGGAGTATTTTCTGCACGCACTCACTTTAGAAAAAATCCTAATTGATGGCCAAACCACTTAGTTTGATTCATGGCTTCGAAATTACCTTTTGGGATACTCTGATGCACAACAAAACCTTCGATTCAAGTGCATAACTTTTCTCTTGATTCTAAAAAACTTTGATTATGAATTTATCATAAATATTTAATCGGATATCCGATGAATGTATTGAAATTTTATGTTCAAGAATCAATTTATTCCTGCATATGCTCCTATTCATCAATGAACTTATGTTGGGACGCTACCACAATGTCATAAAAATGTCAAGGTCCGAGAACTCACATGGGAAACAGCCTTAAGGACGATTTGGAAGAGTAATAGATTTTTCCTTGGTGTAGTTTCCTGGCACTTCGATATAGGAATGTAGTTTTTGCCGTCGCTAGCACCGGTGGTTTAGTGGTGAGCCTTAATCCAAGCCAAGGGAGGCGTAAACAACGAAATTGTTTGCATTTTTTTATACCTCATACAACACAACTTGCAATCTTTCATACAACAGGCTAGATTCAGGCATTATCTGGCTTAAATTTATATGTAATATCCCATTATTTTCTGGCAAATTTAGCATTTCCTTTATGTTCATTAGATGACGCAGAAAATTCCATGTTTCTTTTTATCTGTGTACTCTGCACCCCAGTGGGTCTGGGTTCCATCCCAGCGGAGGGTGGTGAAATTTTTCTGAGACGAAAAAATCACTGGTCACGTCTTCTTTGGGAAGGAAAATAAAGCCGTTGGTCTCAGCTAATTTGTTGATGAGTGCGGTATGTAGATTGGAAGTGCCCTTCTCTGGTTATGAAATGGTCTAAGACTGAAACCCACCTTAATACAAAAAGAAAACATATATAAGAAGATGATGATTTCGTCATCCAAAATTAAAAATATTTCGCAGTACTTTCAGGTAATCTAGTGGCATTGGAATCTCGCGGTTTGGATTTACTATACTATCAGCAAATACTCAGCTGGCAACCTGGTATTTTTTTTCCTCTTCTTTAACGTCTTCCAAATATGTGACTTTGACAACACTTTTTAACCATTTTTTCTTGAGCGTAACGTCTTTTAATTAGTTGTTGATGTTGGAAGGCCGCTTACAAGCTTCCAGGCTACTGACACATACCATATGAAAAGTCAAAATTAAAAGCACTTTTTTCAATCAGTAGGCGATCTTGAGAAACACTTTCTATGAAACAACAAATCCTTTGGTTAACCTAGTTTTTTTAGTCGTTTTATGAACATTCAACATCATCAGGGCTTTTTTATATGCAAGATTAACGCCCTCCAACTTTTCTTATTTCCGTAGCATCCTAACAAAAGTTCATTTTTGAATAAGTGTTTCTTCAGAAATAGGTTCTTGAACTTAAAATAAGTTTAATCAACTTTAAATTAGTTCATATTCCGACGTTGTGGTTAGCTTTCATACCTGTCATGCCAAAGTTAAGAGTTCAAATCTGATACCCAGATGAGTCACAAAAATACCCAAATTGTGTTTGAATGACTACGATGGTAGATGAACCAGTCCGAGGCAGAACATCTCGATAATGTTAAAACAAATCAAAACAAGATCAGATTCACAAAACACCCGAATCAAAATTTTATAGAAATGTATAGTGAGAATCAATACACAGATAAAAAGAAACATTGGATTTTATGCGTTATCTAATGGACATAAAAATGCTTGATTTGGCAAAAAATAATGGTACATTTCATGTAATTTTACTCCAGATAACGCCTGAATCTAGACTGTTGTATGAAAGATTGCAAACATTGTTGTCTGGCGCATGAAAGATTGCAAACAATTTCATTGTTTACGCCTCCTTTTGCTTGAAATTAAACGAGGTGAAATTTTTCGCGCGTGTTAAAATTAATTGTTTTTTTTTCTGTGTACAGAAACCAGAATCCGTTAAACATTGAACTCGATAGACGAATCGAAATGGTTTGTAAAAGAAACCTATTAAGCAAAATGGTGAATTATATGATAGATTTACAGTATATTTACATGCATTTGTTCCCAGCTGCTCTATTCATTACAATCGGCCGAATTATCCAGAAATGCATGAAAGAGTTCAAAGAAAGTGCCAACTTTTTCAGGTGGATGTAATTATTTTCGACAGCCTTTGCTTCGGCTATTGTTCCATTTAAACTGCGTGCACATCACTTGTTCTATTGCAGACAATACAACATGATTTCAATTTTTAGATGCGTGTGGCATGTTTTAAGAAAAATGCGGCATACCAGACCAAGTGATCATGTGAATACATTATAAGAAGTATTTTGATTTTAATTCTAACCAGTTAATCAACAACAATGAAGGCGATATTTTTTCTGCATCCCTAGTAGCATACTCATTATAAATCAGTCAAAGTAACTTCAAAGTGACTCAATTAAGTCACATAAAAGTTGCTGCAACCAATAATGACAGTTTTATGTTAGTTGAGATCCCTTACTAGAATGTTGAACGAGGAAGTTATAATTGAATAAGAAACATGAAAATTTCTGTGCAGTGACTTGAGGTAGGGTAGAGCTATTATAACTTTATTATGTATGGTTGGCCCTTTTGTACAGATCGTACAGATCAAGTCAAATTAATCTGTGATCTCAGCGTTATTAGTCGAACAAAATGCTTCATCAAGCGCTACATTTTGAACGTATGAAATTTGTGAATTCCCATTTTTTTTGTTTTTTTTTTCTAATTCCATCGATAGGTCATCAATTGTTTGAATGTATTTTTAACGAAATCTTATTTAAAATACAAATTTGGATATGAAATTTTTCAACATATTTATTTAAAATGAAGATGGTTGAGTCTAAATTATGTGTGCGCTTAAATTATATTCTTAAGTTACATTTCGAATCCTTCTGAAGCGGTAGAAAAAAAAGCATTGATTCATTAATACCTTATATGTCTTAGAAAGAGCACCAATATGTTAGTGTTGGTTTACATAGCAATCGTTAAGTCAGATACCCTATTTGATCTTAATATAGCATTTTCAATCTGGTTTTGACTTTGCAGTGTTGCTAGTGAAGAACCGTTAGTCGAAATGCCACTTTGCCAAACGCCATTAGGCCGAATGTTTCATAAGGTCAAATGGGTCAGTACGCCGGATACATTTCAATTAAATAAATTATTAGCCTGAAAGGCATTAAAGTGAATGGATCATTAGGCCAAATTTATAAAGATAGGGCATAATATATCATGAAATCTTCGGAACACGTAAAAATGAACTCGTATGAGAGGTTATGTCTTTTTTTAAAACATAGGTTTTTGTTTCGAGTTCCAACACTTTTAATCAGCCTCTATGTTATGTTGAAGATAAGGTTTATAATTTCTTGAAATATGCGTGACATGAAAACTATAAACTTTCCTTCTCTCGTTCAATCATGCAATATCTAGAAGACGTCTAATTCTTCAAAACGTTCAATCTGTCCAACACACTGAACATTCTGGATGATTCTTTTTTGTTTTGTTTTTATTGAACTCTTTTAGAGCGTGAACTCAATAATTTGTAATGAACGAAATATTTACTTAAAATTATGAGCTGTTCCTTCGAACTTATAATCTCGTCACCTGCCAACAAATTCTTATAGAACTTAGTATATTTGAAATGTTTCGGGGCTTTTGGAAAGCAATAAGTTCCTATCAGCAAATTAGTTTTAAATATGTGACAGTAACTTCGTTGTGACTCAATTTAGTTATAATCGAGTTACTGTATCCAATAATGACAGCTATGTTCTGCTTGGGTTCTAACTGATTGATGGGCAATATGAGAATTCAATACGATGACTTAGGAATAAGGTACATTAGAACATTCATGGAATTTTTCATTTGTTGAATCATGAGCAGTTCTTTCGAATTCCAGTATTTTCAATTTGCTAACACGCGTTTTTGAAAATTGAACTCTGGTTTTCTCGAAATAATTGAGACAAAAAATCAAAGAATTTGCACATGAGATCTTACCTGATTACATGTCGGGTTTGAGTCTTTCTATTCATTTATTTTGAATAGAGAGTTATTCTAAGCAAACACAAAAAAAAAGATATCAGTCACTACACAGCTTAAATAAGCAGTGTGAATTTCTGTTCGATACCATGCACATAAATGGAGTGAGAGAAAACTTATAAAATACGTTATAAATCGTGTAAAATTTTAAGACGTTTCATACATTGCTGATAATGTTGTATACAAAAGATCTTCTTCATTACAACTGTTCCATGCAATGAGCTGCCTCATGTGGAAGGAAATACATTTTTACATGCTCTAATATTCACATCACAATTAAAATTCTGATTTTCTTTTTGTATAAGTCAGCTCTGTTATCAATTCAACCTTAAGACTCATTCTCAAATGGCCAAATGGCATCCGACCAAATTGCATTTCGACTAATGGCATAGGGTGTACTACCAGCTTCTTTTGATTCCTCCCTACGGCTCTACTGCACAGAAGAATGTTATCAAAGTTCAAATGTAGAAAACATACCGAAGAATCTGGGTCCAATTTCAAAGATGCAGTTGAGCGAACGTAATTTTTTTCTGAAATATTTAGTCGGAAAATTGGCCTTGAAGTGAAGAGAAAAACAGCATACAGTTATTGTAGTTTGCATGGCACCCTTACGAAAAATCATACGATGGCAATGATCGTATATAAGCGATTTTTTGCCAAGGCATTTAAAAAGTTTAACGCTTATAGTTAGTCTGTTCTTTTGTGTCAAAATTTCATGATATTTCAGCAGTATAATCAAGATTGAGCCACCTGCTCCCCGAAATTTTGAAAATTCTTCATTCAATAATCGAGAGCTAGATGGCATTTTTCCCTCAGTACCCAACCCAAATCAGCCGGCCAGTTAGCCACAAAGCCCAAGAAGCGCGGAACCAAAGAGATAAAATACAAAATATTTAGATGAGACACGGCACATCGCACAAGCCTTGCGGGAATAAGCTCTACACACAGCCAGCCATCAACCATCACTAACACCAACTTCACCCAGCAAATGCGATATTATTTTGGTGCAAATACACGCGCAAGTTAGGCTCTCCCCAAAGGAGAAGAGAATAGATGGATAAAAAGCACAGAAAAAAAAGTTGCTGTTGCTGTTGTTATTGTTCGCCGCGATGGTAAACCAAAATGAGTGCAAATACACACAATTACGGCAAGGAACACTCACAACGCGGTGACTGGGGTGGGAGAGTTAGGAGACAGGGGTGGTAAACGAAGCAACAAAGCAAACCTCAGCCACGACTGTTTGACTAAAATGTGATCTACTATACATTATATAATTTATCTAAAAATTATCTATAAAATTCGAGCAAAGTATAAATAATAAACCATAGAGCGGTAGAAGGGAACGGGGAAAAAAATCCAACAACAGCGATAGGATGAGGCACCGCCGGCCAGCGAAAGAAGCGAAGAAGATTTAATGTTGAAACACGGTTATAAAATCCTATCTTCAGCTTGGGCTCAAGCGACTCACCGGCAACACAGGCACGTAAATAGATAGTATTTCAACGAGGAACTCAGCCACGTTGAAACAAAGTAATAGGAAACGAATTCAGCCTTCAAAGGGAGGGTATTTGTTTTGCAGTTAGAAACAAAGCTAAAAATTGTAAACGAAAAAACAATAATCTCTAAAAACCACTGTAAAAAGTAGGAACAAATCTGTACCAAAAACATAACGAAAGCACAGACAGTCGTTGAAAATCGCACATTCTTCCCATGCAACGCCTAGGGCCGCAAATCTCCTCACCCAGCCAACTTGGACCGTCGCATGACTTGAACGCTAGGTAAGGCAACGAACCTGCCTTCGTTCGAAACGGGACGCCTTGAAACGAAACGATAGCAAACTGCTTGAAAATGCAATTTTTTTGATCAGCCCGGTGGCGTGGAGAATTTGATTAATTTTCCCAAGCCGAGGACATAATTCTTTGCGAAATTCAATCAGCTGTCAGTCGCGCAAGACGGTGAAGGAGATTTAAGACCCCCAAATTTTTAGGCGGTTAGCTTCAGTAATTTATATTTAAAACTGTAATAAAGCTTGCACATTTTTTTCTTTTGTTGTCTCCCTGAGGAAGTACGGTAGAATGGAAGACAGATTTAACACCACTCGCTACTTTTCGGTTGTTGGAATTTGATTGTGATCTAGTCGGTAGCCTACTTGTTTCTAGTTCAAAATTATTGCATTTTATGTTTGTTCGGATAAGTGAAATCGAACGAAGAGGAAAATTATGTAAGTTAAAAAAAAACAAAGAAAACAAAAAAAAAACAAACTCGAAAAATTGTATCAAAATCTGTTAAACTTTTGTCTCCTCATAGTGTATAAATTGAGCTATTGTAACAAAAATAATATTTTTTTTTAATATATGATAAACGCATTGAAATCGATTTTAAGAACCTAGTTAACTGTACAGTCAATCGAAGCGAACGTTAAAATGTAATGTCAGAGTGCTCGTTTGTGTTTATCTAATGTAAATTATTTGTAAATACTGCCAAGGATGTACATTTGTAGCTATAACGGTAAATTGAATAAAAACGCAGAAAATGTATTTTTAATGGAACAAATTAAAACAGAACTGAGTATGTTTACCATTCGAAAACAATCCGAACCATTACCAAAGAATTGCACAATCTGATCAGGAAATGATGAAAAATTCAGCTTCTTTTTGTCAGCGTTGTTTTCCTCTTTATGAAAGTTGTTCACTTTTAGCCAGCGTTGTTTGAAAGTCTTTTCTGACGATATATGGTAAGTACAAATAGATTTATCTCATCTAATTTCAGTTGATTTTCAGGCAACATAACATTGTCTACTCATAAGTTTCAAGCAATAATCAAATGATAACCAGAAGAATAAACGTTTGCTCTTCACAATGCTCTTTTGTATTAATTTGCTTAAATTGGTTCATTTGCCTAAAGGACCTTAAGATGTCACATGTTAGACATGAAATTCAATAAACCACAATGAATGTCAATTACCCGCCGGGGTCGTAATATATTAATATTCTTCTAGCCCCCACAGTAGAAACCCAACTATTGAAAATGGCGTGAATGTATTCACGTTGCATTTCAATAAGGCTTTGAGCTAATAATGATGAAACTTTAATTTTGAGGTTATTTGAAGAGATAAGTACGAATCGAGGGTCATTTGCAGCCATTCCATAAAATACCAATGTAGTGGGTCTCAGAATTAAAAAAAAAATGGTAGTTTTGTTGCTATCACAAAATAAAAGACACGTATTTGTTTTTATTTGTGCATTAGGGTAACCATTTCCATGTTAGGGCGGTTTCAATAATCTTTTTTTTAGTGTTCCCAAAAATGGATTTTTTTTTAAATCATAATTTATGAATCACTGAACTGATTTCAAATGATAAAATATCCAATCAAGATAATTGAACAAACTCTGAAGAAAAAATATGATGGCATTTTCAAATTGGAATTTTGTATTGTAATTGTAATTTGTATCTCGTTTTCCAGATATTTATTTTGAAATAATCAAGTTTTAGGTTTTTGCGCCATGCTCATATGCGACTTAACTATCATGTGTATAAATTGATTTATGATGACTTAAACATAGTCATATTATCTACACTAGTTACGGATTTTAAACTACCATGGATTTCCCAAGACTTTAATCAAATTTTATAGATTGCTGTTGGATATCATAAACTGTCACAGGGATTCGAAGGATTTTCAAATAAAGTTGCATGGGGTATCAAATTGAGTATTTAGAAAGTCCATTTGGGAGATGCATCTGTCACGTAAGTGTGAGTTTCAAAGGCCTTAACTACGAATACGGCCCAAGCCGTTTGAGATTATGCAGTGATAAAAAAGTAAAATTGGTCGACAGCAGTTCCTTCATCTGTAAAAATTTCCACTGCAAGTAGTATTCACTCGCACCTGAAGAGCCTATCGCTGGACCGTGCGGAGTTTCTGCTGTTCAAGAGCCAAGACAAATAATGTTTTTAAAAATGTGTTGGCAGTCATGAGCATGATGCCACGTTATGTGAAAGTAACCAGTTTCTTAACGTCTGCTTTACCACACCTACATTTAATTTATTAATACTCAATTTGATACACAGATAGAAAGAAAAGTTTGATTCACTGAGTTATATTATGCACAGAAAAGGAACGCTAGATTTGGCAGAAATTAATTGGATATTTCATACACAGTTAAACCATATTGAACCTAGATCTAGTCTGTTGTATGAAAGATTGTATGCATTGTTTTATGGCGCTTGAAAGATTGCAAACAATGTCGTTATTTACGCTTCCTTTGGTCTGGAATTAAACGAAGGGAAATTTTATACGTGTGTTAAAAATCATTTGTTTTTTGTGCCGTATGCATTTATAATACAACTCTACGCATGCTTATGACAATTTATGATTCCCACCAGCAATCTATAAATTTGAATGAAGTCTTTGAGAAATCCATGGCAGTCTAGCACCCGACATTGAAATAAGTGTAGATAATTTGAGTCACCATAAATCAATGAAGACACATGATAGTAAAGTCACATATGGGTATGGCGCAAAAACCCAAACCTGATAACTTCAAATTAATTCGACTCGAAAATGAAGAAACATACTTTTTTAATTTTTTTAAATAAATTTTGAAAATCGGTCTGAATTTTCAAGAAAAAAAAAGCGTTCGCTAGTCAGACACCATGAAAATCGCAAATTACAATAATATTTTCTTCAGAATATTTTCTTCAGAGTATGTTTAAATATCTTTGATTGGGTTTTTTTTTTCTTTGGAAATCGGTTCAGTGATTCAAAAGTTATGATTTCTTAAAGAGAGTCATTTCTGGAAAGCTAAGAAAACAATTTTTGAAACCGCCCTAACATGGCAACGGTATCCCTTATGCAAAAATAATAAAAAATCGTGTCTAATATTTCTTGATACGGAACAAATCAGCTAATATTCAAAAATTCTGAGACCCATTATATCGGTATTTTATGGAATAGCTGTATGACTACATTTGAACCATACCTAAAAATATACCCTGCCACTTTACGACTTCACTGATGCCCCGAAACAACCCTTAGGGAAGGTCCATTAATTATGTCACGCAGTAAGGAGGGAGGGGGGTTTGAGAAAACGTGACGGTCCATACAAAAAACAAATGATGGTCCATACAAAAAACGTGACACGTGACAAGGGGGTGGGGGGGGGTTATAAAAAATCATTTTTTGCGTGACGTAATTAATAGACGTTTCCTTATAGTAGTCAGCATATAAAATTAATCGAAATGTGCTGCGGATTTTTTGGGAGGTATTTTGTGTGTCATTTGAGTATACAATAAGGAATTGCGATCTACAATTTTAATACAAGCCTCGCCTCAAATGCTACTTGGTAGTCTCCCAAGTGATTCGGAATGATCGGAATTGCAAAATTGGACAGATTGTTATGTTATAAATTGTACCATCTTATAACATATTTTAAAAAACGTCGTTCATGTAAATTGGCGCTTGTTATTTGAAAGTTAACTCATATGGTCCACTTAGCTGATTTGTAGCTATCTTTACAGAGATGAGATGATAAAATTAGTTAAAGAGTTGGGCGGTTTTTTTGAGTGAAGATAATTGAAACCGTGTGCAACCAGAGGTTGTACAGACTTAACGTTTATCATTAGACTACGGATAACATGCAGTGGACTGGCTGAAGCGAAAACTGAACCCTCGTTTTGTGATCTTTAAAATACGCTTGAATGACAAGTTACGCCTCTAACCGCACCGCCGTAAACCCCACAAGCTTGGGTTAAATTGTTCATGAAAATCATGAAAATAATGACACACAATCTAGTGCGATTTCTTTGAGCGATCTATTGGTTCCTCTTTGCTGTTTGCTATCCTTCTGGAAGGTTGATCACGGACCTGGTTTCCCTATGTTTCGGATCATTCCGTATAAAGGATGGCAGGAAAAAAAATCATTAGAGTTGATATTTATATTCCGTCTAATGAAATTCACGGTTATCGATGGATAATCAAAATAACAGTGACAGCAGATTTTTGACCCGCACTTAGAGCCGACTTCATTAATTGCAGAAAATAAAATTCATGCGTCATAGAAGTGACCGATTTATCATGGTCAACAATGACACGATAACCATGATTGCCGGAGAGGTAATCATCATCATTATACTAGGATACAATCAATTTCGCTTCTCATAAATATTTGATGAAAATCCAAGTTACTGATTACAGATTGAATCAAAGAAGTGTGGTTTTGTCATCATATTAAAGGGTGATACGGTCAACATTTGGTCAAGGGAAAACGCGTGTATATCGGTGAAATCGTTTGTTTAAAAAATCAAATTAAATTTCTTTTTCAAGTTCAATTAGTATAAAATTCAGGAAAAATATTCAGTTAGGCTTCCGCTTTTCCAAATCCGAATTGCCGGGCCTTACGCTTGACCCCTGCCATCAGATTTTGTACAGCCACCTTGTCCACCTTCTTCGCCGCAGAAAGCCAGTTTCCGTTGACGGCTGGGATGCGGTATTGGTAGGAAATTATGCACAGCAGTTGCTGGGTGGCCTCACAATGGTTCAGGCTTAGTTGAGTTACCTGCATTACGATTGGCTCGTTGGAATAGCGGCTGGGCACTTGCCTCCCTCCCATGACGTGCTTATTGTCCGGTTTTCCGGCGCACATCAAGTATTTGGGGAGCTTTGCAATCCCGCGCCTTGTGGCTTGAGCTGCCACACCTTCTGCACATGTTGCTCCTATCAGGGCCTTTGCACTCCCAGGACATGTGCATCTCTAGGCATCTGAAACATGCCTTCGGCGACTGGTGTAGGCTTAGTGGGTATTTTTACCATCCCACCTTCACCTTCGCCACTTTCAACGGTGCGTCCGCGTTGACTGCCGCTACCCTCATGGTTGCCACCTGGGTCCTGAGTGGACCCTCCCACAGACGTATGTCTGCGGCGGCAACCTCTACATTGCACTGTTCCTTAAGTGCAGTCAAGATCTCGTCTACCTCGGTGATTTAATCCAGGGTTTAGCACTGGATCATCCCCTATGAGACGAGGGCGCGTACCTCCACACCCTCACCTAAGTCTTGCCAGATCTCTATACGCCGGGCCCTTTAGCGCTGTTGTCTTGTGGAGCATCTCGCCGGTGCAGGTACGGCGTATACACCGCACGTCGGCGCCTAGGTCGCCTTGACGATGAGGACCTCTCCACAGTTACGCTTGCGGGCCGCCTGTCGCTTTTCGATTTCTTTTTTCGTCCTATTTCACTTTTTCCAGACATTATTCCAGTGACTTTTCCTGCAACGCCTGGGGTCATCACTCGTCCCCCTCTTAGCACTAGCGTCTGCTTCCGTGCTAACTATGGTTGTTGTCATCGGGGCCTTGCCGCTCGGTGCTTGAGACAACACGCGAGCTGGATGTCGCGCTTTTAGCGCTGAGCTTAGCATCGGGGCCTCTCTCTTTGCGGCCAGCCGGAGCTGGTCGCGAGAATGGACCCTCTGACCCCGCCGCCACGTTCGTGTAGGTTTTGTTCCCTACTGGGGCTTCCTAGACTATCCGCTTCTTAGGAGCGCCAGGTGCCGTTTCGCTCAGGGACTGCCTAGCCCACTAGGAGATCCCCGCCTCCATGGTAGATGAGGGGGGGACTCTTCAACCGAGACGGATACATCAGTCTGAGTCTGCTTTGAGGCCTTTCGCCCTTTCGGTGGCTGCTAGGGTTGACACGGCCCTTCATGGGGAACCATGTTCAGAGCCTGATTAGCGTAAGCCAGGTATTGTATCGGGCGGTGGAGAATTGATCGTACTGGAGGCTTGCCAAGGTTCTAATGGGACGAAGACAACCTGTAACCTCGCCATTTCCTGCTCGGTGTCACCCGGCACTACTGACGGAAACGACACAAGAGCCAGCCTAAATACAACAGTACCATTATCCATTTTTGGCAGCCAGTTGCCATAATTGGGGTTTTACTGGCATCCACCCCAATCCTCCGTAGTTAGTTTAGCCTAAAGGGGAGTTTAACGTTTCCAAGGTGCACCGCGCGGAGGCGTCTGTCAACTCTCTGTCTGTCTGTCTGTCTGACTGACCCTTATTGACTCGGAAACTACTGAGCAGATCGGAGTGAAAATTGCATGCAGCGGTTTTTAGGGCCGAGAAACGTTCTTAAGGTGATTTGAGACCCCTTTCGCATCTAGAAGGGGGAGTTCCCATACAAATGAAACACAAATTTCTGCATAACTCGAGAACTAATCAGCAAATGGAGCCAAGTTTGGCCTGTGGGGGTTTTTGGAGGAAGATTTTTGTTTCTACGGTGGTTCGAGATTCCTCCTTTTTCTCGAAGAGTGGGAAGAGGTGAGGCTCTCAAACAAGTTATTCAGAAATTTCAACTAAACTTGAGAATTTTACTGGCAACTAATAGACAAATTGTATATTTCTCAGGTAAGCAGCATGTTCTGACAGAAGTTTGAACTCCTTTTAGTCAAGAATGTGGAATCTTTGAGCTACTCTCATTGCTACATTGTGCACAAGAAGCTAATCAGAGGTTATGCAAGAGAAAATAACGTTCAAACTGACAGGGTACGGCGTTAATTCAAATAAATGTGTTGTCTATGAAATGCTTCCTCACAGGAAAAAAACCGGTTGAAACTACTGATCCGATGGTTAAATTAAAAACACACATCTAATTTTTTTTGCATAAATTACACACATTAGCAAACGAATAGCAAACGCACCAGTTCTGATAAATTTTTATTCTTTTTGTTGCACTTCATTGTCTAAACAACAACTTTGAAAAGTGTCAGAATTTTTTAAGACTTACTTTCCAAATATTGATGCAGCATCCAAGTATAGTACAAATTTTCTTCAACGAATTTTATTGTTGTTGCTTTAAGACGGAACTTAAATTATTTGAGCGTTGTTAGAAACGTTGTAACAGCTTCGCCAAAACAAAGACAATGTTTTAGAGAGTGTAATACGCTTTATTCATTTGCACCAGACCCCTTAAACAAAATCGCCTCCATCCGTAAGCCCCAATATATGCCGGGCCTGTGACTCTGTCCAATACGTCACCTTGCTCCCGATCCACTGTCAACTGTGTAGCCCACAAACAAGTCAAATCGGTTTAAATTCCGGTTCAATTTTCCCTGGCTGCATAGCCACAGAAGAGACGCACACATGCACCCGACCGGCAGATATTTGAACTCAAATGCGTGCCTCTTTATGTGTGGAGCTTGCGTCTGCCGCACAGCCAAGTCCCAAAGAGCGCGAGAAAGGGGGCCACATGCATAATCTTCTGCCAGCGCACCTCATCATCATCATCATCATCATCGACTTGTGTGACTCTTGCGATCATCGTCATTGTCGTCATCAAATGCATCATCGGATACTGCCGTCGGCCACCACCCGTTCAACTGCATACAAAGAGCGAGCGAGCGAGCGATGGTGCATGCACAGTAACACACATTTCGCCGCCGCATCAACTCCTGCTGCTGGAGAGGCGGGCAAAAGCATATCTCGTGCGTGGACTCCGGAGAAGAAGCCCCAGCCCCCTTCGGGCAAAAGCGCAAACGCACCATCATCGTCGTCATTGTTGTCGTCCAACCGTAGGCCTTGGAATGGAGCTGGTTGATTAAACCCCCTGAAAAGTATCCTCGAAGTGAAGCGTCCGGTGGGACAACGTCGGGGATCGATTGAAATTTGAACAAATCAACTCTTAGAAGGATCCAGAAAATAAATCTTATTCAGCTATGTTTTGAGTTGTTCAAATTTATTCAGAAATTTGGTTGAACGCCTTCATTGGGACAAAATTAGAAAGAAATGTTGAAATTTAGTATTTTCATCTCTGAACTGATAATTGAAATCAAATTTAACCTCATTTTGACGGCGAAACCACTGTGCTCTCACCCAGTTTCAATGTGCATCAGTGCCCAGTAATCGTCACTCTCCAGGCCGGTTGGTTGCTCTCCGAGCGCCATCTTTTTTCCCGAGCCAAACTGGCCCTGGACCAAACTGTGTAATCTGTAACTTTTCGTATTACTTAGTGTTTTTCCTCATTCACTTCATTCCGATGCTTTTGATGTGCTGCACATCGGAAAACGGCGAAAAAGAAGGAGAAGAAGCAGCTAAGGCAGCAGTGGCAGTTCCCTCCGATGATGTTGCTTATGCACGCCAAGCTTCAGTTCACGATCACGTTCGGTTGGCTCGGAGAGTGTCTTTCTCCTCTCCGAAAATGAAAATGAAAAAAAAACTGTAATACCACCTCACGAATAGAGTCTTTCTTTTATATGGTGTAATATTTTGTCTGCCCTTTCGAGGCTCCCTTTTTGTCGTCGCCTCCGTGCTTCCGCTCTGCGCTGATATCGAACGTCGTCGCTCCTCTTCTGCTGTGGTATGCATATTTTATACTGCAATTATTTTGAAAAATGTGCGTTTAATTTACGGCTTTCTCCGGACTGGATCGATGCCAACCGACCGACCGACCGACGGCTGGAATTCAGTTAACTCATACTCACACATTCTAGTCGGTTTCACTATTTTCGGCCACTGCATTTCACCAGCCCAGCCCAGCCCGTGGGTGATTTCGTTCTGCTCGGGTTCGTCGCTTTCGAGCAGGTCTGCCATTGTTCTGATGCTAATGCAGTGCGAAGTTGTTCCCGATGGTCAGTGGGATCGTTTTGTTGCTAATGTTCCGTAAATAGGGGAAGTAATTGCTTCCAATAAATCAGCTGGTCAGCTCGGAGAGTGATGCTTCCGTGGTCCGGTGATGGGTGTTATTTTTATTGAAATGACTCTTTTAACAGGGCAATTGTGTGCCTTGGCGAATGGGCCAGATCGAGCGAGTTTGGATGGGAATATTTGGACGTTGAATTGGAATGACTGCTTTGTGTCAGCTTGAGGAGAAGGTACGATCTGGGTAAGAATATTCTACCACTTCCTGGGACGAATATTGCCCATCATTGTACATGCGTCACAACAGACAATCGATTTGCGTGCAATTAGACCATTTCCCTTTCTTTTTTCAGCACGACTCTTGTGAATATATGAAACAGAATCTTCTCCTTACGGGCAAAACTGTGGATCGCAAACCGTCATCGTTCCATCGCTTCCTACAACCGCGCACAGAACGAACGGTAAGAAAACTAACCTAACTAAACAAGGCAACAAAAAAAAAAAGCGCGATCCAGGCAGAGTTTAGCCAACAACGAAGAATGAAATTATAAGCGCCGATATGTTTATTACATGGTTTAATTACACATACACACACCCTCGAACAGTTTTTTTCTTCTTTCCTGCGCTTATGCTTAGCTTCTCATCCTATCCCATCGCATCGATCGCCGATGGACGGATGCTCGAAGTGTACGGCTCACAGTGGGGAATCGATGGTCATCAATCCAGATGCGAAATTCTCGCTGACGTCTAGTTTATATTTTTCCTATACTAAAACACTATTGATAGGTTTTGATATGAATGTTGAAGTGATTGGACTGCATTTGAGTTCTCTACGATTTTTTTAGGTATGTCACCTCGTTGTTCTTTTTTTCAATTTTTGAATAAAATTATTAAATTAACAAAATTTGCTATATCTCTACCATTGGCTATTTTTTTTTTTAATTTTTAATGGACATTTCAACCTTGTAAGTCATTTGCGTCTTGATTTGTAATAATAATAACACTTGAATTTGTTTACAAAAGCCTACTTCCTTTTTAAATTGGATTAACCTGTCTTCCTGTTTTTTACTATTTTTAAGTGACTCCTAAAATTCTTCTTTTATACAATGTTTTTGTCCTTGGTGTACCAAATATTTACATTCTACCAAAATGTGTATAATTGTTAAGTTTTTGAAACATCTAGAAGAGATGGGTGCGTCTTGAGGCGGTGTTAGGAGATATCCATGTGTTAAGCGGGTATGCCTAATTCCAATCCTAGTAAGTATCGATTGTTCATATTGATCCAAACGGTCCTTACCTTTAAAGACTTTGTCTTTTATTCTGTTCAACCTGAGAACCTGAATTCATCCTTACATAGTGAGACTAAGAAATGATGTACGGTGCTTTGCGAATTTTCCGAGGGCAGCTCTCTTGCCAGATTTCCAGCGACGAATTTCGCTCGTTTGCCAAGGTGGACGACAGACGTATGACGATGAATTTTCTTCGGAACGTATCTGTCCATGACATATGCCAGAGCGTTGGAAATTGTTTGACCGGCTCACTCGACATTGACTTTATCCAAAGTGTTATCTCAATCGAAATGCAAGAGTAACTCGGTGATTTTATGATGATTGGCTCGAACAAAATCGTAGGAAATTGTGGCAGGTGAAATTTCAAAATCATGTTCCAACTTTGATCGTAACGTGACCAATTAGTTTCACTAGAGTAGAGGGAACTTCGCATAAAAGTGGAGCGGTATATTGTTCGCTTACAAAACAGAGGTCTAAGCTGTTGGTGTTCTGGTTGCTGAAATGATTGATTTGAGAGAGTGTGGCTGAGCTGTAATTGTCCAAAAAGAACAAATCATTGGGAAGACGTGGCTGGATAGCTCAGTCGTTATCCGTTCTGCTTACTGAGTAGATGGTCGGGAGTTCATTCCCAGGCCCGTCTCCTTCCTTGTCATTTGTCACTTACCTTTTTCTATCACCACTAGATTAAAAAAATAAAAAGCAGTCTACTGCGCTTTCATTGATTGCATCACTTACCACAGTGAATCCATGATCTAAAATAACCTGCCTCACTAACACTAAATTATCCTTCCCTTGACAATTGTAGAGACGTAGAGATAGACGCGGTCTCTAACCCAACGATTGTCAAACTTATCATCCTTCCCCCCTCCATGAAGACCGTGAGGACGTGGCCGGCGCAGGTACTGATCTATAAATAGAATTAGTGAACTTGTACATTGAAGATGCAAAGCTATTCCCAAGCTCCATCTATGTGGTTCTAAGTGCAATTACACTAGTTCTGATCGGTAACGGAGTAGCAACTACCCTACGCACGGTCTTTTTTTATATAAAAGGAACGAATCATCGGAATGCATGACTTGGTCTAAATTTTTAGGTACATAATGGATACGCAAATCCATCTATAATTGCACCGGGACAACACAAGTAACAATTTTAGTTTTATTCCAGCTTTGTAGCACTCCTCTCGGCTTTGTTGCTAAAACTACATTCAAAACTGTTTTTTCCACTGTTTTTTAAAGACAAAATTTGTACAAAGTGGCCCACTCTATGAACGGTTGTGAAAACAAGTTAATAAAACCTTTAGAAGACCATAAAGATTTTGAAAATGTTCTGGTGAAAGATGTTATGACCACTTAAAAACCCTCACAAGACCTATGGCTGCCATCAAAACCAGCATAGGGCTAAATGGCTACAGCTGTCAAACTTCGCTGTAATATCGTTGTTGGTTTTTGTTGTTCTGCTTTGTTAGATTCTCTGCTCTTCTGATTCATTTATTAGCAGCAAATTCTATGAAAAAAGTTCTGAAGAAGCTGTGCTGGTTTATATAAACCTGACTAAAATATAAAACCTATAAGCACCTCTTGGTACCATAATGAAACCAAATTTATTTCTAGTAGCGTTCATAAAACTTTAATAAAACTTAACAAAGCTGAATGGTTTTGGCAATGTTATTTGGGCGGTTGACTCAAATATTTTCCTCTGGCCATGTTGGTGAACCGATACAATCAATACGAAGTAGCTCAAATTTAAACCCATGTTTATGGAGCAAAAAAAGCATCCTCTCCCGAAAATGACAGTTCACTAAGATGACAATAACATAGCTATGCTCATTGTGGTTGTTCCCTTTCTTCGAAATTATGTGTTTTGTTTTTTGTTCCTGTGAGTGATATTTAAGGGGGGGAGTGACAAGCTACCAGTGGTAAACCGAGACATTTCCCGTGATCCAGCGATTTGTTTTGTAGCTTAATTAAAGTGTAGTGGACCTTGGATCAAGATCCAGCTGGATGTTCAGGCCGCATGACAAACTGTAAGTCGATCTTCGATAAGTTAGACACGAGTGCGCCAGTGAAGGTTGTTCTGGCCGACGGATCAGTGACGATGTACGATGGAATCTCAGAAGGCGCAGTGAAATATGTGAACGACCAATATAGTTTGGCGGATATTCTGTTCAAAAACGACTCATATCGCTGAAAAAGCAGGTAAAGAGTTTAGTCTTCTCTTGGGTGAAATTGAGTCGTTCGAAACGTGAAACATTGTCTGCGCAAGGCAAAGGAGGGGCTCTGGCGGAACCGCGAGAAATTTCGTTCGCGTTGAAAGTTGCAGAGGGAGCTCGTCTGGACAAGGAGGCAGCGTCGGTTAGGTCATCGAGATCCGGAGGATGGAGCTTTCTAAGGATTTCTAAATTGAGGGATTTTTTTAGGGATTTGGCAGGTTTGTCAACCATGCTTTGAAGTAATAAAACTTCAGTTAGGCATAAAGATGAATGAATGTGCCGGGAACTGGACGGAAACAAGCGGAGTTGGGTACATGCGACGCGTGAGTAAGTGTTTTCTAGGACGTGGAGCATGACAGGTAATTGTTACCCATTGTATCTTTTCTAATAAAAATAATTTTTAATAGGCTTGCGTCGACCATCGGTTGAATCGGTTGAATCGGTTGCGTCGATACTTTGTTCCGCATTATTTCGTTTTCGGGCTATTGTTGATTGCGCGAGTGATCGAGTGAGCATCAGAAGTCGTGGTTTGCCGGGTAAGATCGATCGGTGGTAAAGTCAATAATTAATTGTGATCCAAATTATTCGTTTGCCATGCTCAACAGACCACCCTATCTTGGAACAAATAGACCACTGTCCCATTTTGTAAGAGACTCCAGCGGGATCCGTACTGTTGTTGTAGATCGCTCCAAGTTGGCTCTCAAGCGTTGAGATGAATTGCCTTGTTTTCCTAATGAAAAACCACTATCACACTTTGTGAATGGCGCCAATAGCATCCTAACTGTTGGTTCAAACCGGTTCAAATCGGAGATCGGTACTAATTACACTTGACAGCTTATCATTAATCAAAACGAACCCTGCTGCTACTCAATCCTGTTATCCAAAATCCCAGTGATATCTCGTGGAAGTGCAGTAGACTCCACGGCTTCCAATAAAGCGAGTATCACGATAACGCATTCCTTACTTGACCTGCATTCGGGTGGGGTCAGCGCCAGAATAGCCCTATTTTGGGACCACCAGTTTTTACACATTGAAGATGTATGTTAGTCCTAAGCATCATCTTTTGGTTCTCTGTGTAATAACAGCTGATCTGGCAACAACGGATCAGCAACCTCGGGCGGTGAATCATGCTATTCTGTTCAATTGAGAACCTGAATTGGACGAACTCCATTCAACTTGCCAAGCTGCCATGTTCCAGACTATGGAATTATTGGCATCAAATCTAGAAAGTTTCACATACACCATGTCTGAGGATCTTCCATCGTTTGCTAACGAGCACGCTTCTCCATTTCCTGGGATTCCTGAATGTCCTGGAACCCACACATAGCATTTGTCTTTATGAATCGCTGCATTTTCATGATCTCACCTTTCAGCTCCAATAGGCCATAGATAAGTATTTTTTTTAGGAACTCCGAGCCAGTCATTGCAGGTTATCGGTATGGGAACGTTCATTAATTACGTCACGCAAAAATTGACTTTTATGACCCCCCTCCCCCCCTTGTCACTTTTCATGGACCTTCAAATTTTTGTATGGATCGTACGTTTTCTCAATCCCCCTCCTCCTACTGCGTGACATTAATGAACCTTCCTATGACGATTTCTTTTCTCCCGGCTGTTATTTTAAAACCGTACAAAAGACGTGGCACAACCAGACTATGCATTAGTCCAACTAGTATATCTCGGAAGCCTCGAGCTTTCCCAGATATCATTTTCAGCAGGCTTAGAATTCCGACTGCCCTCAATCTTCATGCGCCTCCAAGCTTCTGAAAAGTTAATTTGTGATCTAAATGTTCTTGTTCTTCTTTAGCATTTCAAGCTTATTGCTTTCACAATTAGCTTATTGCTTGCTCTCAACATAGTGTTCTAGATGCACTTCCACAGCTATTAATTAAGAACTTTCGATGCCTGGTACCATTTTTGCAATAGTATGATTGTGTGGCAAGTACAATCATACGCTATGCTTAGGGAGTCGAGAAATATTCCTTAACAAAAAATTCCTAGACCAGACCGGAAATCGAACCCAGCCACCTCCTGCATGGTGTTGTTTTGTAGCTGCGATTTTACTGACTGAGCTCAGAGAGGCCCAATATATCTAAATGTTTCTAAATGTATTCCACGTATTTTCGTTTGTTTCACTGCAGGGATGTTCATGTTATCTAGTTTAACATCCTGCTCTTCAGTGGCACGCATGTGATGCATGGCACTGATAGAAACTCGACCGACGATAACCAATCCAATGCACACTCTGCAGCACGTTGGATTTTGGCTCGTACGCATTTCCTGTATACGCCATAAGCAACCAATAGGATGTCATCAGAGTAGACATAACACTTCACATTCTTCGGTATGGCTGCAAAGCAATCAAGGATAAAGTTGCAAATTGGTTGAAGTATCTTAAATGTGACCCAGTTAAGCCACAATCAAGTTGATGAAACCAAATATGTTGTGTTGCTTGGGGACCTCTTAAAAATGCATATTGGTTTTTGCTAAGTATTCCTTTTTCTTCGAGTGCCCAGATAATTATCCGAAGAACTTTTGCCATGCAACTTTTTGAAAATATTGGTCGATTTGCTTCGGCCACAACCGTGGTTGCTTTGGGTATAGGTATTAACACTGCTTGTTTCCTGTTTTTAGGAATTTCTCCTGATTGCCTAACACTATTCAGTGTATCAAGTAATGTAAGTTTACCCAGATAAGGGGGATTTTTTAATAGCGGTAACCAATTTCATCTATACTAGTTCCTTAACTGGTGCCCTTTCCAAGCGCCCAAGTCAGCTCCTTTAAGGTGAAATCACAATTATACACTCAGTAGCAAAAAAAAGCCAAGCAAAATGTTGCTTTTAAAAAACGCATTATTCAACCTTTTATAACTTTGTCAATTATCAATATTTTTAGCTGAAAATCTGCCAACACTATAACCAAAGGATAGACCTTATGTGATCAAAATTTTATGATGAAATTTATAATATGCCACCAACATTTTTCACAGAAATACGGATTTTTGAATTTTCTATGTCCAAAAATGGCTTTTTTCACATATGTTGTGATAACTTCAAATTTATAAATTTTATCAACACAAACTTTTGGTCACATAGGGTCTACATTGGTTATAGTATTGTCGAATTTTCAGCCAAAAATATTGATAATTGACAAAGTTATAGAAGGTTGAACAACGCGTTTTTTGGAAGCAAAATATTACTCGGCTTTTTTTTTGCTACTGAGTGTAGAATTATTTTTTTCTACCTCGCTTTCTGCCTGAGCAATGTCATCGGAGGAAATTGATCTTGACGTGAGTGATGGAGGAGGTCTATCGGGATTGGCCTTGGAAAAGTTTATATTAAAATCAGCTAATGCTTCCGCTACAATTTGAGGATCACCTGTGGACGAATCATTAGTTTTGACGTGGATTTTATTTTAAATTCTGTAGCGGCCTGCCAAACATCGGTAACCGACCTTGGTGAATTTATGCTTTCCACAAAAATAATCCAACTCCTTCCTTTTGTTTTAAAGATGATGGCACGCGTTGTAATCAATAACCAACTCAAAGTGTTCAGGAGGCGAGGGTCATTATGGTTCATTTTTCTAATCGCCGAGGCAACCTCTTCATTCCACCATTTTTTCCAGTTGATCTACCAGAAGACCGGGGAATACATGTTAATGCCATGTTAAATATTAACTGTGCTAACTTTTCTGGGATGAAAACAGCATTGGGATCCAAAACAGCCTCTATTCTAGTCTGATATTCTATCCAGTCAGTATTTTCAAACTTCCATTTTGGAGTTACTGCTTGTGGAGCAAGTCTGTGAGATAAAAATATGTGCATAGGAAAGTGGTCACTACCATGTTGATCCTCAACAGTATGCCAAATGAGATTACTGCAACGTTCTGTAAACACACTACATAGCCCAAGTAACACACAAAACATCTTTTTAGAATGGTCCGGTGTGCGTGTGGGTGAAATAAAAGAACTTTCTGTACTTAAAAACATATGATGATACGTCGAAATTGTTTTAAAAGTCCCTATTGCCCCACTGCAGTCGGATGCATCATTCTTTTCAGCAGCTGATATCTGTTTGGTGATGACACAATCTATCACTGGAATCACTAGAACAGTCTTGGGTATAGAGACAGTCCTGCAGGATCCTGGCCGTGCAGGTTCTCATACTTTTTGGCGATGAATTCCTTTTCCATACGTTTTTCTTCTTCGAGCCGCTGCAGATCAAGAGAAGCACGTAAAGATCGAGAACTTGATCTCGATGATCAGTTTTTTCTGTAACTGTAATTGAGGCTACAATATGTGTGATTTGTATCATCAAACATCTGCCACAATAGAAATCTGAAGATTGTGTTGCGACAACTACGGAAAGTTTCAGACGATCTTATAGCATGAATCGTATTGTTTTGTTGCCTGAGTTAGCTTTGTAGCTGCAATTTTATTAACCCAAGCAGTGCCAAATTGTTACCTCAATATTATAATTTAACTTACACTTCTAGTCCTTAATGTTAGCTTGTCCACTGTCAAAGAAATTTTAACTAGGAATTTTATTTATTTTATACTAAGATTTAACAATTCAGTGTTCTTTGTTTCTCGTTGAAAGTAAACACTTGTGTTTGGCTCGGTACAGGCCTAGGCCGTGCTTTGAAAGTGACGTGTGTGTTTTTGCTGCGTCGTTTTCGCAAAAAATATCAAAAAATAATTCGTCAATCAACTTAAACAAGCAGTGAAAACATCAAAATCTCCACGTGTTTTGTTGATTGTTATTTTCCAAGTAAAGTCCACGAAAGTGTTTTTTTTTTAAATAATCATTTATTTGCACAGGCTCAATCGAATTAATTTTACAGAGCCAAATTTTCATACTTTTATACATCATTTATCTTAAAACTAAAGTTAGGAGGGAGGAGCCGATTACTCGCGGCCGTCTCGAGGTTAATAGGAATTACAAATTACGGATGGGAAGAGGGTGGGAATTTAAAGCATGGTTTACATAACATATTAAATTTAAATTCTAAATTATCTTAACACTTATAACTATACAATTTATGGTTTTCTTTAGACTTGAACAATTTTTGAAAAAGAAAAAAAAACACACACACATACACATATAAAAAAAATCTTAAAGTAAACATACAGGTTAAACTAACTACAATCTAAGGCTAATGTTAGTCAAAAACACATAAATGAGTTTCATGTACTCCAAATCACGTACAGCCAAAATATCTCGAATTGGCACATTGGGTTGTCTACCTCACGCGAAAGTGTTTATTACCTGTGATTTTCATTGTATTGCATATGTGCGCGAAGTACTAATTGTATTCGTGGTGTTCCATTGGAAAAGGATGAAGTGAAAATATTTGTCGGATAGCCTACTTCTGTAGATAGATAAATACATCCCAGGGCAGCCATTAAAAAGAAGAATGTAGATCAGCAAAAATTTCCAGTGAGACCTTTCTGAATTTGAACGATACTGCTAAATACATGCCATTCTCAAAACAATATGATTTGATGATGGAAGTGTATGCACAGTACTAATATCCATTTGATGTTTGTACTGTGTTTATTCGAAGCTTGTTGTAAGTGAAAGTGGCTTTGGAATAGACGTGAGTAACCAGGCATTCTGAAATGGGTCACTGAATCCTTCCAACTCCCATGCTAAAAATGTTTGTCGTGGCGCCTACAGTTCGTTTAACTGCAAACATGTTTCTTCCATAAAAGCACTGCCAGACGGTGGGCGTTGGATTGTTCATACACACATAAACACACATAAACACACACACACACACACACACACACACACACACAATTCCATTATCTCGCTTGACTGCTTGTGAATTGGGTAACACTACGCACCGGGGTGCTGATTTCTCGTCGTTCGGAACATCCCCCGACCCGTTTTGCTAGAATCCTACTTTTGCGGTACCGCCAACTTCCAGAACTGCTAGCTTTGCTACCGATCGAGTCAACACTCCTGCACTAGCTGTCAAAACTTCCACATTGCGTACACGGCCGTCACGAACCGGAAACACACGAAGCACTCGTCCTCGTTGCCAGCCATTCCGGATTCGGTCTTCCACCACAACTACTAAATCTCCAACAGGCTTGCACTTCGAAAACCATTTCGTACGCTTGGTGATTGTTGGCAGATAGTCCTTGGTCCAGCGAACCGCTTTGTCGGTTTGTAGACTGCATTCCGGTTTGCTTGCAGACAACGCGAAATTTTTTCCGCATCTCGTTCACCGCCGTTTCTGCATTGCAGTGCTTGTACCGGCGATGAAACCAATTGAGAAGAGGCTTCGTTCCAAAGTGACATCTTTTGAGCATTCGAAATTCTTCCGTCCATCCGAATGACGTCCTGTTCGTCAAAAAAGGGCGAAAGTTTGAAGATTTTGCTGGTTTTCTCTTTACCTGTTCTTCAACAGAATGCTCTCGGGTTTTCTCAAGTGTAATCAAATTCATCTTCAAATGCCTTTGGGTGAATAAGCCTAAAAATCATTGATCTCGCCTTCAGCAGTTCGTCTCGACTCCGTCACACCGTTTTTCCAGATGCTTGCTTCTTAAATCTGTAGCGAAGGATGTCGAGAAATCTGCATAAGTAAGCTACAGCACCAAGATATGCTGCACAAGCACTTTTCCATGGATGACGAAAACAGCGACCAGACCGATGGGATCGAAGATTTCCGCAAAAGGCCTGTTTAAAATCTTCCTGAAGCCGTCCGTACAGTGGTTTCAAGAATTACCCTAGTGCGTCGATCTTGGTCACTGACTGTCGCAGAAAACACAGTTCGTACATTTTCCAATGTAAAATACTCTTTCACTAGATCCTGGAGCTCTTGATCGGGTGAACGAACAAAAATGTGGATTTTTTTTTTATTTTCAAATTTGAACTGTCATATAAACAAAAATTGTTCTGTAGTCTCTAACATTTTGTTTCTTAATTCAAAAAATTGTTCACAATGCAGACATTTTTGTTCTACCATGAAAAAGTGGAAGAAAAATATATAAATAAAGAAATGTTTAAACTTTTAATTATGGCCGTTTCATTTAAAATAAAATATACTAAATTCATCGCATACTATGATAACAAGCAGAAAATGGTTTTCGAGGAGTCCTTAATTGCAAACAGTTTTTTTTGTATGACGTTGTGGATGCTGAACATAGCCATAAAACTTTTCAAGAATGGCTGAAAAAAGTCCATAGAAAAAATTACAAAATTATATAAAGTGTTTGTAAGGCATAAAACAGTGGTTTTGAGACTATTTGAATGTAACATAAGCCAGAGAGTGTGAGAAAAAATCTGACCTTACGCACCATATATAATGAAAAAAAGGGATTATCGAGGCGCTCTAAAAAGCCAAGTTTTTGTGTTTCGTAATATTTGAGCGCGTCCGAATGACAAAAACTCAGCCAGGATCCAACAATCCAACATAAGTTAAAAAAACCTGAATTAATCCACCGATGGTGCGACTGAACCCTTCTTACATTTTATCAGAATTACGAACTCAAATGTGGCTAATATGGTACTGGATACATATTTTCATCAGAAATTTCAGGAAGGTCCAGGAATATTCGATATGTAATATTTTGTGTTTAAAAATTGTACCGTTCGACAATCCTTAACGTACTGTTCATCGATGTGATTAACATATTACCATTAATAGTCTTTAATGACCTGTTTCTGTTAGTTCTATAAAAGGGAAATTACATAAATATTATCAATTTTATATAATCAGTCCATAGAATGAATTATTAGACAATACGTCAATTTTGATTATCGATATGGATTCAATATGCTTAGTAAGAAAATTGATTTTATTAAATGGAGACTTTGGGTAATTTTCGAGTATACCCGTTGCAGTTCAAAACCAGACCACTCGAGCCATTCGATGCTGCTCTAATTCTATACAGTCGCATAGTGTGGCTAGTCCGCTGTATGTGCTATACAACGCTCCAGATGCGACACAATAGAATGCAAGCGGCATCGATTGCGTGTGATTGGTCTTGTTCGGTTTTGCACTGCAACGAGTATATTGTCATCTCACAATTATGTGCTCTCAGGTATTGTTTTGGTCATATCTCCATGAAGGATTATCCAATCATAATGAAATTTTGACCAGTTATTTGGAGATATCATAGCTTTGATCTGGCACCAACAAAACTCAAAATCGGTACACAAATAGCTCAGTATGTAATCGGAGACTAAACTGTTTGATTACTATTATAATAGGCCTTCAAGTACTGTTTCGTTCATATCTTCGTAACGAAATGTCCGAATGAAAAAATCAATAGCGTTCTATGGAAATGTTGTAAGCTTCCATTTGGCCGTCAACAGAACTAGAAATCGGTTCTACAGATGGCTGAGAAACCGATGCGACATTATTTGTAACGCACACACACACGTACACACACACACACACACACACACACACACACACACACACACACACACACACACACACATACACACAGACATGTGCTCAGTTCGTCGAGCTGAGTCGAATGGATATACACTCGGCCCTGTGGGCCTCGGATAAAAAGTCGAGTTTTCAAGCGATCTTAATACCCTTCTATTGATGTAAGAAGGAGGTAAAAACAACGCGTTTTTATTGATTTGTAAGAATGTTTACGTCTGGCCAGCTTTTGCATGGCGTCGACCCACTGTGCGGCTTGTAGCCTCTCCTTCTCATCCGGGCCGAACGGTAATAGGCGAGTTCTTGTCCGACGTGCGAAGGAGGACCGACGCTCCGGCCCAGCTAAAACGGCCACACCGCGGCTGCACGAGAGGCGACCATATAGGGACGTGGCCATTTCACGCGTGCCTCGAGCTGAAGCGATTTTTCTCCCTCATTTTTAGCACCGGGGGCGCAAGAACCAGTCGAAACAATGTTTTCGCAAAAATCTTCCCATATAATTCCTGCCCGGGACCTGAATGGAAGAGCACCGGCAAATGAGTATGATTTCGGTTTGCTCGCAATTTTCATGCGATAGTGAATGAAAGAGGAGGGATGCTGGAAATTGTCCGAGCTTATCCGCATGGGGAATCGACGAGGGGAAAAATTAAGGCTACGAAGAAAACTGATGATTCCCAATCGATGCTAAGTGAATCATCAAAAATATTGATAGTGAATTGAAATCTAACTGAACCGGTCGCTTGATTGGTTGGTCTACGAGAGATGATCTAAGATGTGATGATGTATGTAGGTATGAATGAATCACCGTCGAACGAGCTGAGGCATGGTCTTCTTACTGCCCGATTGCTTCCTTCCTTCCTTTTTGCCTACATTCCAACGAATGTTCCATCAATGTAAACGCGAGTTTGGAGTCTTTTCATCGGTCCATCATCTTCGTCATGAAGAGAGCAAGTGAACGGCGAGACGCCCTATACTTCGCCGTAACAAATTTCCCCACTCGTAGCGACTGAATGCTGATGATGGCTGAGAAGAGTCATCCTCTTGTTGCGTTTGTACGAGAAGCACTTGTGCGATCGTTAGCCTTGTTGTTGTTGATTGTAACAAGTGAGCAGGCAAGCAAGTAACCAGCCGGTGAAAATTCACACCCATCTCCCGGGGAAGGGCCGCTCCAGCCACCGCAGATCGGTGGTGGTAAACTCAACTATCATCTATGAGCGAGTAAGTAATAAAAAGAAATCACCATGCGTGTGTAAATCTTCCCACAGCCTCAACCGACATTCTCGATACGTGTACCTACCGGGGTAGGAAAACTTACGGTTAGTGGTTAGGTACCTGCCACTGCTACTGCTTATCGTTGATGTTCGTCGAGAGGTGGCATCGATTGATCCATTGAGACAGGCAGATCGCTTCCGCACCGAAGAGGCCACAGATACGGTAGCAAACGGAAAGCAAGCATTTTCGGGCGGAGCGCTAATATGTGTGGCTAATTTGGGATGTAGGCGATCGGAATGGAATTGTTAAGGTCGAAATTCCTTGTCCATTCGAGTTGGCATATAACTCTGGAAGATCTGATTTTGCGTAATCGTCTTCTGGGAAAGGAATGAGAATGGAATTTTTGTGCTTGGGAGAAGAACTTTTGTTGCGACGTTGAGTGAATAGTGATGGCTTTACAGAAATATCATCCATATCAAATGTAATCGAAATAACTATCAAGCTCCAAGCTAGTTAGCACTTGTCACCGAAAAAATCTTTAAGTCGCAGACGAACCAGACCTCTCAGTCAAAGGACAAAATTTTAATAGTAAAACTTGAAGGAATCTGCTCACCAAAAAGTGAAAAGGTGTTAACGGGTCACATTATCGTTTGGAAGGGACTAGAAAGGTATTGATTTATGCTCATGGTTCCGACATCTACCAAATCCTTGGTCCCTGTAGTCTCTTTCAGGAAGTAAACCAGAATGATCATTTTTCGGGCAATGCCAAACTGTGTGATCGATGTCATCATAACCGGTTCCGCACCTACATAAATTGCTATCGACGAGGTTATTTCTGCAGAGATGAGCGTCTAGCTAGAACTGGTTGGACAAACCGCCAAAACATTTGGAATAATGGAATGTAACAACCGCCTAAGAAAATTACATGTCCAATCGTTTTGCCAAATTTGAAGAGAACTCTGACGTACTAATGTGAAAAAAATCATCATGTTAAATTCTTCTTTCAACAGTTTCGCCTGCTTGTGCACCCACCCGGGAACCGTAGAGTAGATGGACTCTACGGTGCTGAGGTTAAAGCCACCAGGCGGGTAGCTTGCGGATAACGAACGGCCATCAGATATGATGTTTAGCTGCGAATTTCCGAATAAACAGTTCCGGAAAATCAGTGGAGACTGACCTGGATGTAGGGGAACCACGCAGTTATTGGACACTGATGAGTTTCTTCCAAAAACCCACAAACATCCGAAAGGCAGCCTTGCCAAAGCGAGTCACCCCGCTATAAGGGTAAAAGTCCAAGGTTCCACCAACCTGAGCGTCTGTCCACAACGGAGGTGCAGCTCAAACAGTATCTGTCTGGCATGCAGCGCCTGAATAAGAAATGCTGTTCCCCGCGAGCTACACCTAAGATGGCAGCCCCATCACGGGGATAGGATCCTTTGGCCAACCAACTACTATCTTCGAAGTTAAATTGTTACAGAAACCAATAATGAAAGACTACGGACTGATATTACAGCATTGACTTTTAGCATGAAACAAAGGACACGAACTGGAACATGGAACGTTTTAAAGTTAGCTCAACAAGAAAATATGGCACAACTCACCAGCGAAGCACACCGTATACAGCTCGAAATCCTAGGGCTTAGTGAAGTCCATTGGAGAATACAAACTACCGTCGGGATATTCCGGTATTCGAGGTGACAACGCTCTCCAACACTGTGGAGATGGTTTCCTACTGAGCGCACAGGCCCAGGCTGCGCTCATCAAGTGGGAACCAATTAATGAGAGAATAATCATGGCCAGATTTTGAACACGGGTTCGGAACCTTACGATAATCCAATGTTATGCGCCAACCGATACTGCCGAGCTACAGGACAAGGAGAACTTTTTGTTCAGTCAACTTAATGCCGTCGTGGATAAAGTTCCCAAGGATGATATCAAGATCTACACTGGCGACTTCAATGCGAATATTGACTACGACAACACGGACTATGAGCGTGTTATGTGACGTCATAGTCTTGGAGAAATGAACGACAACCGTGAGCTGTTTGCAGAATTTTGTATGCAACTACGACATGTTGATCGGAGGCTCGCTCTTTCCCCATCAACCAGTGCTCAAAGTCACGTGGGTTTCCCGTGATGAACATACTGAAGACTCGGGCAGCAGATTTTCCGGACGGTGGCAACGTGCCAATGGACAATGGACGGCCATCAAAAATGTCTTTGGAGAGCTGCGAAAAGAGTGGATCACCGATGAAACCTAGAGGAAGATTGAGGGGCGTAGGGAAGCTTAAGCTGCGATAGAGCAGGCTAAAACAAAGTACGGTGCAAAGTACGAGTCCCGTCAACGATACTTGGCTTTAGAAAACGAAGTAAAAAGCTGCTGCCGACAGGACAAGCGAGAGTGGGTGAACTCCCTTCCCGACGAAAGGAAGAAATCCGCAAACATTGGCGATATCCACCTCCTCTACGATGTCTCACGACGCCTGAGTGGAGCAATGATGAATCCGAAGATTCCTGTGAAAGATGCGACTGGGCAGTTAACTACCGACCCAGCTGACCAGTTTAAACGTTGGTTTGAGCACTTCGAACAACTTCTGCAAGTTACGACGTCCAACCAACCATCAACATATCGGTATAATTGGCCACAGTTGCTGCGCATCACTCGCGTCAACTCCGTGGCCCCATCATTGCAGGAGATCAAGGCAGCTATCCAAAGCATTAAACATAATAAGGTTCCGTGGGTTAATCGCATATCAGCAGAGATGGTCAAAGCTGACCTCATGCTATCCGCACAAATGTTGCATAAATTATTCTGTAATATCTGGGACACCGCGACATTTCCGGCCGATTGGATGAAGGGCGTCTTAGTAAAAGGCCCTAAGAAGGGGATCTAACTGTGTGCGACAATCGGCGAGGCATCATGTTACTGTGTATCGTTCTCAAAGTCCTTTGCAAAGTTATCCTAAACCGGATTCAGGAGAAGATCAACGTGACTCTCCGGCGGCAGCAGGCGGAAGATCTTGTATGGATTGTCACACTCCGAATCATACTGGAGCAGGTCAATGAATTTCTAGAGTCCCTCTATTTGGTATTCATTGACTACGGAAAAGCTTTCGACAGACTCGACCACGATCATTTTTGGGGTGCCCTCAGACACAACTAAGTCCCGGATAAAATCGTCAACCTCATCGAAGCACGACTTTCACATGCATAGTACTGCGTAACGGAGCCTTGTCCGACCCCATACGGGTATTCGCCGATGTGAGGCAACGATGTATATTATCACCGCTACTATTCCTCATCGTAATCGACGAGATCATGGAAGATGGCAGCCTATCACTATGGAGCACCTCAACGACTTCGATTTGGCTGATGACGTTGCTTTGTTAGCGCAACGGCGCTCTGATATGCAGGGAAAACTCAACGACCTCGTAGAAAGCTCCTCTAAGGCGTATCTCACCATCAACGTCAACAAGACTAAATCGTTGGATGTCAACACGGACAATCCTTCCAATTTCACGGTATGCAGTGGAGAAAGTCAATAGCTTCCGATATCTTGGCAGCCATATAGCGTCAGACGGCGGAACCAAGAGCGACATAGGTGCACGAATCAAGAAGGCTAGGGCTATTTTTTCGAGTTAAAGGAATATATGGAGGTCAAACCAGATAAGTCACCAAAATCCAAATTTTCAACTCAAACGTGAAATCTGTGCTGTTATACGCCAGCGAGACTTAGTGCTTATCAGCGGAGAATACTAAAAAGTTGCAGGTCTTTACAAACCGAAGCCTACGGTATGTAATTCGTGTCTAGTGGCCTCACAATTGGAGCTCAAATCAATCTGAACAATGCATTAGATCCTAAGTAGCAATGAGATGTTACTTAGGACCTAAATCACTGTTCATATTGAAATGCTCCATCGTCGATGCAACAGAAACTGATATCAGTGGAAATTCGAGAACGAAAGAAGTGGACTACTAAGGAGGGAAACAAAAACTACAGACAAGCGCTGGATTGGAACCCAGCTGGATTGGAACCGCAGCAGAGGCTGATCCAGGAGCTTGGGGCATCGCAGCCTCGGTAAGGAAATAAACGAGTCGATCAAAATCTGCCCTGGTCCCAGGTCAAGGCTAAAGCGAGTAGCCGCTCAGGATGGAAGTCTTTACTTTGGCTTTATGCAACCCTATGGATGGAGACATAAGTAAGAAAGTAAGTTGTGCGTCCACCTTTGCTAGAGAGTCTGCCTATTCATAGCCTGGAATTGAGCAATGTGAAGGGACCGATGCAATTTATAAATGATCTTATGACCAACTCACACATTTCCTTTCATCGTGCATTAAAAAAAATAGCATACCATTTTAAAGATAAGTGCGTGTAGCATCATGCCTCTATTTCGATTTTGAGATTAGCACTTCAGATAGCAAAATGTCGTCGAAGGAATAAAACTTGTGCACGTGCATAGCGAAAATCCAAACTACTCTCAGGACAAGTTGGCAAAATTGTTGAATTTGACTTAATCAACTGTTACCAACGTATTAAAAGTGAATCCTAGAGGGTTTGAGCTGTTTAGTGGAATACTTGTAACTATAATTTAGAAGAAAAATTAGTAATCTCCATTTAATTCCAACTACCTTTGCTTATCTTCGACAGATACGCGTATTTCGTCTGATAATGTGCAGACTTCTTCAGTGTCTCGTACTAATAACTCGACTGTCGAGTTATTAGTACGAGACACTGAAGAAGTCTGCACATTGTAGACGAAATACGCGTATCTGTCGAAGATAAGCAAAGGTAGTTGGAATTAAATGGAGATTACTAATTTTTCTTCTAAATTATAGTATTAAAAGTGTTTGGTGAACGTTTGTCGACAGCCAGCAAAGCTGGATCGGGAGTAAATCGAAATCCGGAGGCCACAGCGATGACATAAAGAGTTGCCCACTGTTTCGACCGGAACCCTAATCTCTCCGTCCGAGATTTCGCAAAGAAGCCTTCAACCGTGGATAGAGCTAAACATCGAACCGGATTGTCGACTTACAAGAAAGTGTTGACTCTAAATCGTGACGATAAACAAAACACGTCGGCCAAAGCACTATCGCAAAAGTTGTAAACGACGATACTGACTAAGTTTGATTGCGTGGTACACGACGGCAAAACTAACGTCAAGGCAGACTTTAAAAAGCTTCCTGGACAGGAATTTTATACGGCAACCGGGCGGGGAAAGGTGGCAGATATTTGTATTCATATTAAACTGTCAAAGTTAGCGAAAAAATATCTGGTGTGGCAGGCCATCTGTACCTGTGACTTGAAGAGCAACAAATACATTGCGACCGGAACCGTCAACCAGGAAATTTATCTGAGCGAGTGCCTACGAAAACGTCTACTGCCTTTCCTGAAGTGACACAATTGTTCCGTTCTATATTGGCCGGATTTGGCATCTTGTCATTACGCAAAAAAGGCCATTGAGTGGTATGCTGCCAACAACGTTCAAGTGGTGCCCAAGGACAAGAACCCTCCTAACACGTCAGAGCTCCGCCCAATCGAAAGACTTGGATAGACTCAAAAAGCTGAGCGACTGGCAACTGGCGTTCTGCGGCGAATAAAGTGGACAAGGAGATTGTACCAAATCTTCAAGCAGGTGTTAAACGAAAGACCCGGCAATTCGCATTCGGTGAAAAGGAAGCTTAGCGGAATACTTCTCCTGTATTCTTTATTAATTGATCTTGAAGAAGAAAAATAATTTGACATATAAATATAAACTTTGATCGATTCTCACACATTACTGTTTGACAAAATTTTGATCGGAACACCCTTTATGTATATCGATCTTTTGGAGTGACTAAGCCTAGAATTTTCATGTATGCCTTTGTTGTCCGATTTTCTCGGTTAGAACACAGGCATTTCCTAGTTGTATCCTAGTTGTATAGTCAAAGTGCGTTTTCTTGCGTGATAGCTTGTCTGTCATTTAGAACATGAGCACTAACTCTTGCCCAAGTCTTTTACGGCTTATGGTTATAGCACCGATACTCGCTTTCTGAAAAAAGAAGAATAACGTGCCGAAACAAAGTGATACGCCCCCTCCCACGCACAATGGTAGTAAACTATTTTAACTATAATTATATTGATACTTAAATATCTGAGTTGTCTGATATCTGAGTCAATTCTGTAATCTCATAAATGTCTTGTATTTTCTTAACCACTTGCTCTCTGTTCACAACCAACATTTCCCAATCCTCTTGACGAATCGCAATTTTCGCACTTCGTTACCTTATAGTTTGAACACAAAGGAAAAGTCACTCTGGTGCTGCGGATTTTATATTGATTTTGTCCAGTTATTAGTTTCTACCCAAGATAATATTTTTCATTTTAAAAATCCAAAAATTTCCTGGACCCACTTTTTACATGGGTTTATGTACAATACGATTTTTATTTCTTCAACCCTGCCCTTCGGTTCAGAAAGGGGTATGGGCGCGCTCTGCTGGCCTGGTCGCGGTAGATTTCATGTGTTAATAGGCTGCCACAGAAACGTTCAAAAGTGCCTGAACCAAATGGACAATTTGTAATGATCACTTGATGATGCGATAGGAGATCATTGCCCTGATATTCCCAAATGTAGCACGTGGTAAAGTTCTATTACTGGACGTGATGGAATTGAGTAAACGAGTGGAAACTCATCGGGAATAATCTCTTATATGCATCCGTCGAACCATTCTGAACGGCCGTTGTGAGAATATCACCATGAAAATCTCACACGCGCATAGCATGTCCAGTTACTAATGCCACTTTCCTTTCTTCTGTTCTCTTCCCTATCACATGGCCCTGACACATTGTGAGTCTCGATATGCGTTACCAAAGTCAGTTCTTCAAAAACAGAAACACCGAGAAAACAATATGGATCCTACATCAAAGGAAGGTTGAAGCCGTAAGTGAGGAACGAGGAACCCTAACCAATTTTGCTTTCAGCCAAATTTTCTAACACAAGCCTAAGGTAAGATGACTTTAAAATCAAGGTAAGAATATCATATTAATTTCTCTGAATTTTCCATATATTTATGTAACATCATATGTTGGGAGGATAAAGGGAGGGGCCATCAGAGCACCCGATTGAAGCGATTTGGAAAGGAAGAGTGGTACTGCCAACTTCCTGTTGTTAACATTTCGTGAATAAAGGGCGGGCTCTTCTCCCCATCTAATGGGACTTTTTACTAGGCGAGGGCTCGGTTTTGATGTAGTTTATGCGAACTTGTTTCTGGAAGGAGATTCTCTCTAGACCTCTAAAGTGAATCTGCTTAGGGGCCCAAATTACGTTTTTGTCCCTTCATACAGGAACATGATGAAGCATTTATCACAGTACAATCTTGATCAAATCGTTTAATTAAAACAGTCCAGTGCTATAGGCAGTTTTCTTGGTACATTAGATGGTAGTTCACATCATCCATCCATCCAATACGATTTTTATTTCTTCAAAATATCAAAACATGTGAATGATTATTCTGATTAAAATGTCGTCTGCATAGAAGTTGTAGGTCATTAAGTGTTCCTCAAGAAAAGAAATACTCTGAAACTAAAAAAAACATGAAATTCTTGCTACAAACAAATAAAAAAATGATTTTTTTTTCACTAGATGAAGCACCATACTGCAAAAAAAGCACGATATAGGTTAACGTTAACCCCGGGCTTGGAATAGGGTCCTGGGGAGCTGAAGCCGTTCCCTACCCTACCATTGGATAATTCGATGCGAATTAGCAATAAGTGTCGTCTCCTAGTTTATCGTCCCCAACAAAAACCACCACCTTCAAATGATGAGGAAGTGCCTTCTACCAGAGGTATGAATCCATAATCAATACCGTCCCATCCGTTATGTCTCTAGCTTCATCGGCTGCAGCGGAATACTAAACAACTTCATGACTGGGGAAATAATTGCAAAAAGGACCATGAAACATCAATGATATTTTACTATGTTTCCACAGATGAATAAAAGAGGCTGAAGAGGAATTTGATCAGATTTTTAACAAAGCAATACCAATTCCTACAACTCAAAAATATCATTTTTACTTTCCAGCTTCAAATAACCAAACTGCAGATAAGGTATCTTCTAATTCCATCGTGTCAAACCGAAACGGGTAAGTCTGACTACCACCGTGTATGAAAAAAATTGCCCTTCATTTAATAATCAATTATGATAAATACATTTTGCTATGGACATCACGAACAACAATCAAAAATGGCAAAAACAAATTGCAATAACATAAATTTATGTTATTACAATTCACAATAACTTGAAAACGGCTAGGCTTACGAAAAAAAAATTAAATGCTTTTAAGTTGAAAATGATGCATAAAATCTATTTTTGGTATATTGAAAATATACATCATTTTCTACATTTTCAGAATATTCATATATATTTGAAAACTACAAATGAAAAAATTAAATAAAGAAATTAAAGAAAACTCTTCACCAGCTTCAAGGACATAACTTCAGGATTTTTTTTAACAAAAATAGTAGGCCTCTTAGAAAATTAACGGATGTACTTTTGAGCCATAAAATTATATTTTTTAGTTTCAGTGTATGTTTTTCTTGAAAAGCACTTCATTAATTTCAACTTTTATCAAGACGACATTTTATTCAGATGATCAGATTATCCCAAGATAATTTTGATTTTTTTTATGGAAGACGTAATTTTGGGTAAAATCCAACATATGGACAAAATTTCATTCAGATCGGAAAGACTAGGGTCCAACCGGTATGCTATTTTGGCTGGAAATGCTCTTAAAATACATGAAGCCATGTATTAAAGATGGATTTTTCATTATTACATAACAAGTTGTGTTACTAAGAGAGCCTGTGATGTCTGATTTCTGAAGGAATTTGAAATTTATTCATTTCAAAAGTCCAAGTTCAGTGATTTCGAAGCTTCTCTGTGTACAGTTAATAACTTTCAAAACTATGTGGGAATACCAATATCTCATTATTTCCACAAAGTTGGATACAAATTAATGTATACGTACTTCTGAATAATTGCAACATAGTAATACATACTCACGTATCTTGCGGTTTACCGGCTCTCAAAAGTGTTTTCCATGCCGTTCAGCGTAATTAAAGATTGGACACGGAAAAAATGTGACACTTTGTTTTAGGTGTAACAATTTAACGTGTGGGTTAAAAAATGAAATTTTGGGATAATACTAGTAAGGTAATAGAGTGTTATGAGTATTGTGGCAGGCGATCTGCGAGTGTGGACGAACCGCTACCAGCAAGCCGTTCGTTACAACCGGCACCATAAACGGGCAGATTTATCGAGAAGATATGCTTGCAGATGCGCTTGCTGCCCTTCCTCCACTCTCACCGTGGTCCCGCACGCTGTTCTGACCGGATCTCGCTTTGTGCCAATACGCCAAGCCTGTAATAGACTGGTACGAAGCGAAGGCCGTTAATGTGGTCCCGAAGGTGGCGTACCCACAAATACACCAGAACTTCGTCCGATCGAAATGTTTTGGACGATAATGAAGAAGAAGTTGAAGAAAAGCGGAAAAACATTCAAAACCGATGAAGTTTTGAAGAAAAACTGGGAGAAATTGTGTAAGGAAGATGGACAAAGCCTCGCCCAAGATCTCATGAGCAGTGTTAAGAGAATCCAAACCACTTCTGAGTTTTCTTAGCAGTGTGTCTAGGATCATTGTCCTGCATGAAGATCCAACGCAATGGCATATTCTCCTCAGCATATGGAAGCATTACACTACGTAAAATATTTACGTAGTCGTCAGCATTCATCCTACCGGTTTTAAGATGATAGGTCCTACACCAGCATCAGAAAAGCAGCCCCATACCATGATATTCCCACCACCAAATTTTACCATTTTTTTTTTTGGTAAATCTTGGATCGAAAGCATAATTTTCTGGTCTTCGTACCAATTGTTTTCCATCTGAGCCAAAATGATTAAAGTTTGACTCGTCCGTTCATAAAACAGTGTGCCATTTATTTACACCCCAGTTGTAGTACTTTTGGCAAACTTAATTCTTGCCGTTTTTGGAGAAGCAGAACTTTCCTTGGCACTCGAGCAAACATTTTGACTTGTACCAGACGATCCCTTATTGTTCGTGAACTAGTCTTCAATTGGAGGGCGTTTTTTTTATGGAAGAACTGCTTATGAATGGCTCTTTTTTCACTTCTCGGATAATTAGTGTATCCTCTCGGTAGCTGGTATCCCGTTTTCTGCCTCTAGTTTCGGTCTTCAATTGTGGTTTTAGAGCGTTTTGCACCATTCCCAATGATCGCCCCAAATCACTGGTTATTTGCCGATATGATTTACCACATTCCTTCCACTTCCAGATCAACGCCATTTCCAGAGGAGTACAATGTTGCTTTCGGCCCATGTTTCTGCCAAACATCAAAATAAACTAATTGTATTTTGTGCTTGCGATCAATAGCTCATTTGTTACTTACATGCTGTACGTTTCTGAACTGTTTTTGTGGCGAAAACATCGAAATAATAATCAAAAACAGCAATGTATTAATTTTTTTCGCCGGAGGCAAATCGCTTGTTTACATCAAAATAACTCACAAACACTGAATAGAACTGTTAGGCGTGTATTTGTTTTCTCTGTTCTAACAATGTGGATACATGTTGTTCACACACATTGTTAGCGTTACCATCGGTGCGCTGTTCTGTGGGAGAAATTGATAAAGAAGTGTGAGGCACGAGTGTATTTATTGTTTTCGCCAACACTGTATATAGTTATTTAATTTCTGAAAATTTGAGAAGTATCCGATTTAAAATGAATTTTTGGTGATCATTTTTATTGTGTCTCATTTTTTCCGAGTCCGGTTTTTATGCCTTGCAAATCATAATTTGAAGCAATGTGTAATCAGCCTTATAATTATACTTTCCCGAGGTAGTGAATTGAACCTAGCACGTTAGGTTTGATAGAACCATCCTTAGCACACCAGGCCGCTGCGTCTTGTTTCGTCTATCTAAACATTGCAACGAAAAGGAGCGTTGAAAAAATTATCTGCCTGACCATGCCAACGAGAACGATGGTGATCCAGATCATGCCAATGAAAACAACGTTGATGATGGTAATGATGATGATGATGATGATGATGACTTATGAGAGAACTGCGCCTCAAACACGGACATGAAGAAAAACTTCAAAGGCCACAAACTACATCTCATTATCATTCACACCAATACGCTAATTGGTAAATATAGTTATTTGCCTCAGGCCGCTCCATCTTCTCAACCTCCCCCTCACTCCGAGAATCATCTTCCATTCGGTATTTACCTCATAACGAAGGGAGTCTATTCTCGACCAAAGAAAACTTAATAGAGATTCATTTCCTCCCTGGAGCCAATCCAGAACCATCAGGAACACTAGGAGAGTAGCGAATGAGCACCGTCAGCACCCTCGTCTTCTCATAGCGGAAAACTTTTGTCAACCTGTCTACCTTGGATGCTTTTCACCTTTCGTCTACCATCACCTCTCCTTTTGCGCGCTCCAGTCAATTAACACCTGACCATTCTCAATCATCGTCGTCGAGTCGAGGCTCCGTTGGATTGGTGCGAAGAGACTTTCAAAAGAAGGCAAACCTGCAAGTCTTTTCTTTTCTTTTCCTCTCGGGAGTGTGCCATCGACTCAGTTCGCTGTACTGCAATGCTAGAGAAGTTGGAAACAAATTAATTTATTGGAATCAATTGGGCGCGACACACAGTCAGCTTGCAACGGTTCTAAGGCCGCTGGCCGCCGGAGACGACGGAGTCGAGGCATACCAGAGAATCGTAATTTCCTTTCCGAGAGGGCAATGATGAAAAAAAAAACAAAGCATCGGATGCCGCCTCACTGGCTGGGAGCGTACAAATTGGAAGAAACTACCGAGGGCATGATGACAGATCCCGGGCTTTTGCTTATTAGTTCTGAAGAAACGATCGATTCTTGGGCGGGATGCTGGATTGATTAGTGGCATTATTCTGGTTCCGGGAGATTTCCAGAGAGCGAAAAGTTACAAATTCACGCAATATTTACTGCACTGGATGGACTCTCAATACTCAATACGATTCACAACACGCCTCAAGTGGATTCAATTTTCCCACCTATTAGGCAGTTTAAAGCGGCAATCTTTGAAACGCTCGATACCGAATCAATTCCCGCTAGGTCTGCCTCCTTATCTTCCCATTCCATCCACTTTGAGGCCGGAATCACAAACCGAGGAAACTGAAAAGATCAATCAAGTTGGGAAACAATCGCAATCGCGGCTTTCTTATGAAATTATTGGTCGGGCGCGCACCATTTCGGTGATTGATATCGATTCTATTCAAATGAAGTTTCGAAACTGGAACTACCTACATTGAAGGCAAAAAATAGAGAAAAAAAATATCAACTGCCGGTCGGGGCCGCCGTCTGCCGCAATCAGGGCTAATCGCGTGCTCATTTTTTCTATGACGTTAGGGTGGCGGTGGTAGTTTATCTTAAGGAGGACGTGGAGAACCAGTACTACTCTGCAGCGGGAAAGGGAATCGAATTAATCTTGCACCGAGCGCGAAACTTTCGAAATTTATGAGTTGTTAGGTTGGATGTCGACTGAAACGTTTTGTCGTCACTGACGACGTCTTCGTCGTCACGATCGAATTATGAGATTTTAATGAACCGGGCGTCTCCATCTACCGTAAGGAGGGTGCTTCCAGCGACCAGCCAGCGCAGAGGTTAAGACAGTATCTCAATTAAGACCCATAAAGAGTGTGTCTCGGACGATATTTTTGTCGTTCGAAAAATGATAAATGAAAATTTAATTTAATAGCGCTCGTAAAAAATTAGTCACATTCTAAGCCGGGGCTTGGCGAACCGGTTTTGGCGGTATGCGCGATTGTGTGTTTACCGATGTAGGAATATTGGCTGTTTTTCATCGGCAGCTTCACCGACGGCAGCCAGCAGAAATCATTTGGACCTCGAAGACGACGAGCAGAGATTTTATTTCCCATTTTTCGGGGCTTCAATAAGACGGCGGACATTTGGAACGAGGCAATCCAATCGAGAGTGGAGACCGTCATCAAATTGTGAAACGGAAAGCCCGCACCGCCAGTCAGGTTCGGAGCTCATTATGGGTGTCACAAATTGTGATAACGCGAACATTTGCAACAGTTGATTTCCTCTTCGCCGACTGTCGGATCACCGCGGTAGTAGAAGGGGTGCCAAATGGGCCATACTCGGGTGACTTTCTACGTCGGCAGGAGGAGGAAGAGTCAATAACAATAAAAGAAGCGCTCGCGATTCGTTGGAATCCTCACGGAAAGAATCATTTAACCGGCGCTGAGTAACTGTTGGAAAAAAAAAGATTAACCCCATGCTTTAGTGAAATTGGGTCACACATCTAATGAAAATACACAGCCCTTAAGGAGTGTATCGAAAAGTAGTTATAAACTTCCAAATAATAAAATAGGCATGAAAACATGGTTAAAATTAACATACTATTTCAGTTTATTATAGCTTAACATGTTTACAAAAGATCCAAACGGAAAAACTAGTCATCATGTTCATTTCTGTAGAATGCCCGTACCTTTGATTTGACACCTGCCATCAAATTCTGCACAGTGACCTTTGTGCACTTCCTGGATGCCGCTGCCCAATTTTTCTTAAAATCGGTCATGTTTTGGGACACTGTACCATCCTTCTTAAATATACGCTTGACTATTGCCCAATAGCGTTCGATCGGTCGCAACTGGGGACAGTTTGGTGGGTTGATGTCTTTTTGAACTTGATGTTATTCTCCGTCAGCCACTGTAGAGTGGATTTGGCGTAATGTGCCGATGCCAAATCTGGCCAGAAGAGAGGAGGGGACTGGTGCTTTCTATACAATGGTAGCAACCTGTTCTTCAAACATTCCTTTTGATAAATCTCAGCATTTATAGTTCCTTTTGTATAGAAAATTGAAGAACGCAAGCCACATGTGCAAATAGCTTGCCAAATGAGCACCTTCTGACCGAATTTCTCCATCGCAACAGTCGTATCTGCGGTTGGCACACGTTCCCCAACAGATTTAGTATAAAACTGCGGCCCCGGTAGCGTTCTTGAATCTTCTTTAACGTATGTTTCGTCATCCATCAAAATGCACTGGTCGACATTGTCCAAAATGCAGCTGTACAGCTTTCGAGCCCTGGTTTTGGCACGAGACTTTTGTTCCGGAGTTTGTTTGGGCACTTTCTGCTTTTTGTACGTCTTCAAGTCATTCCTGCGCTTGATTCGTTGAATCATTCCGATGCTGGTCCTGAACTTCTTGGCTAGATCGCGAGTAGAGGCAGATTTGTTCCGTTGAATATAATCCACAACTTTTTGGTCCAAATCGGGGTTGCTGGAGCCGGGTTTCCGGCCACTTCTTGGTAAATCCTTGAGGGAGCACTCCTTACCAAACTTTTCGATGATGCGTTTTACACTTGCCGGGTGAACATTTACTCTTTTCGCAATCTGGTTGTAAGTAACACTCCTTTTCGGTGCGCAAGTGTGCAGAATTTTCTTTTTAGTCTCAAATTCAATTCGCGACATTTTGAATACAACTTTATCAACGGAAATGAATGAACCGAATAATCATTTTTGACATGTAAACAAAGCAAATGGCGCTTACACGCTAAAAAATATATACAGTTAGTTTATGCGTAATAACGCATCGAATGTTTATAACTACTTTTCGATACACTCCTTATTAGTTCCGTGTTTTTCGTTTGAAGTATGTCTAGTTTACCTAAAACAGGGATGATCCTATGCAGTGGAAACACTTTTACGTCAAATTATGAGCAAAGAGTTTCTTTTTTTTCACAAAAACTATGATTTGTATGCCAAAATAATAGCTGCAGTTGTGAGATAGTACTGAGTTATTCAAAAATCTTTCCAGTCGTTCCTACCTCTACTCTTTCCGTAACTTCTTCCAAATTGAAATGGCAAATATGACAACATGTAGACACGGCCTATGCTCGTGTCGTTATCGGTGGTCACCAATGCACTGTGGTCCAGGGAGAATAATTAGGTGGAATAAATTAATAACTCAAAGAATATAAGAGATAGCGTATTGATGTCTTCTGAACAGTTTCCAGTGAGCGTACGCTGCGTTTTTAGCAAAAATGTCCTATACACCTAATTTCACCAATACAATAATTCACTATCAAACTTGTTTGTTTTGATAGATAGAATAAATATTTTTAGGCCAACTTTGTTCAACACGATTGTAGTTTATATAAAAATACTCAATTGCTCCCAAGCATCATACCCGTACAACTTTTCTGTGAAAAGTTATCATCAGTTTTGTTGTTTTATAACCGATACATTCAAGCGTTACATTTCAAAAAGGCGCAAGTGAAACCGATAGTTATGTATACCAGTTGATTAAGTAACGGGTGTCCACTAAAAAATGAGAATGATTTCAATACTTTTCCATCAGAACAAAAACGGCCGCATAGAAATGTAGAAATGTCACTTTAGATGAATGAATCGTTGCACTCTCCAGAAAGTTTTCATACACTCTTATTTCACTCTAACATGTTCAGTCGTGTTCAGCATGCCGTCGAAACAGGAAGAACTGCGCGCGCGCGTTGTACAATTCTTTCAAGCGAACGAAGATCGTGGAAAAAAATACACGGTGGACCATTTTTGTCGTGAAAAGTTCCGGTATCCACCGTATACCGTATCCTGGCATGCATGAGAGTAACCCGGAAGAAAGGTTGCGGCCGTCCAGCGAAAATAATGAATGAGAAAACGCTCCGCTCGCTGCGCAGCATGTTCAACAACAAGGATTCGGTAAGTCAACGGGAAGCAGCCCGAAAGTTCCATTGTTCGAAGTCACTCATCTGCAAGACGCTAAAGAAAGAAGGAATAGTGGGTAGAAAGAAAACCAGATCCCCAGAGTACACAGATGAGCAGATTCAAACCGTGAAATCCCAATGCCGCTGGATGACTCGGAATTACGGCGGAAAATCTTTCGTTCTGGACGACGAAAGCTACTTTCCTCTTTCGAAGTCTCAGATACCGGGAAACGACCGATTCTACACTAAGGACAAATCTACTACCCCTCCAAAAGTAATGTATAAGTTCAAGCACAAATTTGAATCGAAGGTTATGTTATACATCGTAATATCCGATAAGGGTATTTCGAAGCCGTGGTTCAAACCAAGCGGTTTGGCCATCAACCAGGAGGTGTACCAAAGAGAGTGTTTGCAGAAAATACTCATCCCATTTCTTAAACAACATCACTCGGATGGCAAATACGTGTTTTGGCCGGACAAGGCATCATCGCACTACGCAAAAAAACGCTAACGTTTTTGGAGAGCCAAAATATACCATATGTCCCAAAAGACCGGAATCCGACAAATTTGCCACAGTGCCGTCCTATCGAGGATTTCTTCGGTCTTTTGAGCTCCATGGTATACAAGGATAATTGGAAGGCCAAGAACACCAAGCAACTTACCAACAGGATCAAAAGCTGCATCCGAAAAATCGATGTGGCTGCCGTCCAACGGTCATGTTCCAGCATAACGACTAAGCTGCGCCGCACGGCGGACCACGGACCATATGACAATATTCACTAAACTTAGTTTGAAGATTTAAGTTGACCCTTTTAATAAAATAAATCAGTTTGAACAAAACTTCACTGGTATTTTTTTCCTGACCCATTCTTTTCGTTCTCATTATTTAGTGGACACCCGTTATACCTCAAAGTACATTTAAGCAAAATTTGGGAAAAATCTTTTTTGATTTTGCTTAATAGCAGCACGTTGAAAAAATCATTTTTCATGCCGCAAATCTACAATTATCAGATTTATTTCAAGTTTTTATGGACTAGCAGAATTAACATGTCCTGATACATATAAAGTAAGCAGATCTATCGTAACGTAGCATTGCAACTTGATTTGTCATCATCAACAAAAATATTATGGAATTGTCACCTCCTGGAACCGGCCCACTAATGCGTAATCCTGTGAAAAAATCGCAAGATATAGTTAGATGAAGTCAATTAAAAATATTGAAGAATATACTATTCTCACCCGATTCCTCAGGCATTTTCTTTCGAATTTCCGTTTCCTTAGCTTTTACCGCTCTGTTTGGCTTGCTAACACGCCATGTAGGTTTATCAAGCACCAGTCTATAAGACACTTCAATAACATTTCCATAGTTCTTATATACGCATGAAAAGAAGAAAAGCCATATTTATATGTGTCAGGATCATCAGAGCCTAGACCACGTCTGGAATTGTTAAGTTGTTTGCCAGATGTTCCACAAATATAGCAGGCTTGCGAGTTGGTTCCAGTCAAATCGTTGACGACTTTGGCGTCCATCATCGTAAACAGCATCACTGATTTAACAGAAACGACTTGCTTGAATAACGGTACCAAAACATTCTTCAAATTTTGAATTTGCACATTCATAAGAAGAACCTCACGTTAAGTTAGCTCTGCGCATTCTTTTGCAAATAATAGTTTTATGGGAAGATAAAGGAAGATCATTGTTCCAAGCAATTTCTTCAGTACCGTCAGATCTACGATGCCCAATCGACCGTAGAGGAACTCACGAGAATGCGGAAATATGGGAATCTCTATATTCCTGCAGTTCGTGGTCCTCGTCCTCGTCGATAAAACGTTGTTTATATCGTGCGTGATTGCTACTGCCATCACAACCCCATTTTTATATAAGTGTATATTCATCGTATAGCACCATGTATTGAGACATGGTTCGGTTTATCAGGTGCTCGTCGAAACTTCCACTTTTCAATCACCTCACACTCTCCTGTGAGAATGCTGGCTTCTAGGTCTCTGCACGTATCAGCTCGTGGTACGAAGCCATTGGGCGAGCTGTTTAACTCCTGGTAGAATTTACGTGTGTCATTAACACGGTACAGTACTTCCATTGTTTCGCGGTCTCGATCTTCCATCTGGCGCTTTTTCCTTCGAGAATAGAATTTTGTCTATTCCGTGCCTGTCTATACCGTTCCACATTCACTCTCGTACGGTGTTGATGATTTGTCCACGGAACGATCATTCTGGAACAAGTTCACGTGAAATTGCTTTAGAAGGATATTCCTTAAAACTTTTGAGGATTTGATATTTTTTCTTTGGAACGGCCATTCCCTGAACAGGTTCCTATGACGCTTGAAGTGGCCATAAAAGTGTTTAGATAAGTATTCTTGCAATAGGTATGAAAATTTATGAAATCAATCAAAGAGGGTCATTTGCCACTGTATCCATATCTGATTTGTATCTATATCTGATTTGCAGGCCAGGTTTTCCTTCTAAATATGTACATGGCTTCTCGAAGCCGCACCTATTCCGAAGAGAACCTATTCCGGAATGACCGGTTCGAGGGTAGCTCATCAGATGGCCAAAAAAGATTGAGAAGTATCATTCTGGAGAAATTTCATGAATTTTGATACCAACATTGCCAGAGTTTCCTTCTAAATATGTTTATGGCCACTATCGGTCTCATGGAAACCCGACCAGGAGCGTATAACATGAACGTTACAAAATTCTAATAAACCTTGTTGAAACTAACTGATTATGATATAAATTTGCTTGAAACATTTTCATCTGGATAATTGTAAAACATATTTATAACAAATTATGATACAATGCTCTGGGAGGCAGAAGCTGCGTAAAGAAGTGAATTAATTTTAACACTAGCTAATATGATTTTTGCTACATCGTAACAAAATTGTTGCAAAGTATGTTTTGTTTATGTTATATGTATATCATAAAGGGTGATACGGTCAAAATTTGGTCAAGGGAAAACGCGTGTAAATCGGTGAAATCGTTTATTTAAAAAATCAAATTAAATTTCTTTTTCAAGTTCAATTAGTATAAAATTCAGGAAAAATATTCAGTTAGGCTTCCGCTTTTCCAAATCCGAATTGCCGGGCCTTTACGCTTGACCCCTGCCATCAGATTTTGTACAGCCACCTTGTCCACCTTCTTCGCCGCAGAAAGCCAGTTTGCCTTGAACTGCTGCTCGTCCTTAGCAGTTTTTTTGGTCTTCTTTAGGTTCCGCTTGACAATAGCCCAGTATTTCTCAATTGGGCGGAGCTCTGGCGTGTTGGGAGGGTTCTTGTCCTTGGGAACCACCTGCACGTTGTTGGCGGCGTACCACTCCATGGCCTTTTTACCGTGATGGCAAGATGCCAAATCCGGCCAAAACAGTACGGAACAACCGTGTTTCTTCAGGAAAGGCAGCAGACGTTTATTCAAACACTCTTTCACGTAAATTTCTTGGTTGACAGTCCCGGAAGCTATGAAAATGCTGCTTTTCAAGCCACAGGTACAGATGGCTTGCCAAACCAGATATTTCTTTGCGAACTTTGACAGTTTCGTGTGCTTGAAAATATCTGCTACCTTTCCCCTTCCTTTTTGCCGTATAAAACTCCTGTCCCGGAAGCTGCTTGTAGTCGGCTTTGACGTAGGTTTCGTCGTCCATTACCACGCAGTCAAACTTCGTCAGCATCGTCGTGTACAGCCTCCGGGATCGCGCTTTGGCCGTCGTATTTTGTTTATCATCGCGATTTGGAGTCACTACCTTCTTGTAAGTCGATAGTCCGGCTCGTTTTTTGGCTCGATGCACGGTTGTAGACGATACACCCAGCTTATTTGCGGCATCTCGGAGAGATAGGTTAGGGTTTCGCTTGAAACTACCGGCAACTCTCTTTGTCGTCTCAGCGGCTTCCGGTTTTCGATTTCCCCCGATCCAGACTTCCTGGCTGTCGACAAACGTTCCCCAAACACTTTAATTACATTTGTAACGGTTGATTTGGCAACTTTTAGCGATTTTGCCAACTTTGCGTGCGAGTAGCTCGGATTTTCGCGATGCGCGAGCAAAATTTTTGATACGCTGCTCTTCTTGCTTGGACGGCATTTTGACAACTGAAGAGTGAATTCCAAAATCAAAATAGGAACAACATTCTACACACACACCTTCAAAATGAGGGGTGTTCAGGTTTTTAAATGCAAAATTGAAAGAAATACGTCAAGTTGATATTGACCAAATTTTGACCGTATCGCCCTTTAGTTTGCTATAATTTTGTTACTTCTAGAGGATCTTTTGTTAGAATTTCAGTTATTTAACAACATCCGCGATCAAAATTCTAACAACCTCTGTTGTAAAAACAGCGTAACTGAATAACAAAATTTAAAATTATTTTTGTCGACATAGGACCTACAATAGAATAGAAATAGTTTGTAGGCGTTTCTCCAAAGATTGTGACATCCATTCCCGGCAATTCAATTGATATTCCAATAATAGTGTCTCTGTGGTGGACCGAAGCTCGAAATCTTCAACAACTGGGAATCAGAGGAATTCAAACGGACTGTGCATATAATGTTCACTAAGCGCATGGGTTTTTGAATCCACAGTGCATAAAAATTGAAATCGGTCTATAATTGCCTGAGTTACAATTATTTGAATTTGGTGGGTACCCAGATACCCTGTTGCACATTTAAGGGATAAAACACATCAAAGTCCTCTTCTTCGGCCCCTTTTCGCTTCTTTACGAAATGTTTTTGTTCTGAAAATTGGTTTCCGGCTTTTACTACGATATCACTGAATTTCAGCTTCCTGTTTTAAAATAAACTATGACAATTCTGTAATGTAAAACTTGAAAAAGGTACCCGAGTACTTTATCGAACACAGAAGTGTTACGTAGCTTCCAAGTCTGGCTTTTTTATACCACAAAGCAAAGAAATCGCTGTTTCCGAACATTTCCGGACAAAGAAGGTGTTCAAATTCTCGAAGAAATATTTGATTTGGTAGGCCATATGTAGTTGTGGTCCATAATCTAAAAGTGCCGTCCCTACCAGTACTATCAATAAGGATGTGTACGATAAAGAATTTCTGCAAAAGCGGTTGCTTCCGTTGATCAGAAGCCATGACTCTGCAGCTCTGTTTTGGCCTAATTCGGCCACTTGTCACTATTCGAAATGCGTTCTGGAATGGTATAAGGTACAAAAAGACGTGCGAAAACAGCCAATCCACCAAACTATCCAGAACATCACCCAATAGAGAAGTACTGGGCTCTAGTTAAGTGGAAACTCTTCAAAATTAAAAAAGAAAGCAAATGTTACCGATGATTTCAAGAGAGTTCGAGAATTTTACAGAAAGAAGTATTAACATTATAATCAACTGTTTCTAATGTTGACATAACTCTAATTGTCGTGAAACAAACAATAGTTTTTTTGTAATTATGTGTAATTTTTTTGCTGCTTTTCTGTGGGTGTTTAACGTGAACAGGCTCTAACAGTGCATTTTAAATCACACAGACAACAATCATCAGAAAACACACACAAGAAAAACTTTAAGGGGATTTCTTTATATGTCATAGATATTCTTATATATGGATAATCTCTGTCTGTCTGTCCTTCTGTCTGAACCTTATAAAATCGAGAATTACTAACCCGATTGGCGTGAAATTTTGTATGAAGGGGTTCTTGGGGCCGGGAAAAGATCTTATGATAATATGAGACCCCTCGCATGGAAAGGGGTCCTCCCATACAAATTCAACACAAATTTTTGCCTAACTCGACAACTATTCAAGCACATACAACCAAATTTGGCATGTGGAGATTTTTGAAGGCAACAAATGTTTTTTTAGGTGGTTTGACACCCCATCCTTTTCCAAAAGGGGGTCTTTCAAAAAATGAAGCATAAATTTCAGAATTAGTCGAGAACTA